>VDFB02105785.1:157549316-157757056 GCA_007258455.2 Sequoia sempervirens | reverse complement strand
TATAATTCCATCAAGAAGAAGCATTCACATATGGAAACTCAACATAAACAAGATTAACTCAATTTCAATAACCATAACATATATTATAATCATGAGAATAAAAAAGGAGCATATTTCCACAAATACAACACATCAAAAATATGGCAACCATAATCACTAATCACATAAGGAATACAAAGATACAATTATACATTACATCTGTTTCCAATACATTACATCATTCAATAACATAAGTTTACATCACTGTTTCCCAAAACAATGTGGGAGTAATACATCAAATACATGAGTATGATAGAAATAAAGAATATACATCTAAAAATTTAATGAACTCTAGAACACTCTGCATTAGTGTAACACCGTGCTGCACGAACGCTAATAGGGAACCCAACAGGGTGCGTAGCATGTTCCACCTAACTGCGTGAACCCGAAGGCCCACCCCCCATGCTAGGAGTAGACAAGAAAGACCCACGACCAAGAAAAATGAGAAAAATGACCACAAGACCAAACCACAAGAAGACAACCAAAACATAACGATCAATAACATCAATCAATACTACAAGACGACTACTTCCAGAGACATGCAAAGAAAATGGAAAGGGGTATTATGGGAGACTGTCATTGCATGGCCCTATTATGGGTTATCCTGGCTGCCTCTCAATAGGTGCCAACCCCCATCTATGGTTATCCTAGTTGCCCCTCACCGGGCACCGGCCCCATAGGGTGACATGTGTGAGACCGCTAGCCTCTCGTGAGGATGAGGTAGCGACCTTTCCGACCACGACCTTCTCATTCCACCCTTAGTCTGTGAGAGCACTAACGACGTGGATGAGGTATCTGACTTTAAACATTCATTGGAAAATCTATTAATTTACTGACACGTTCAAGTGATAAACTTTAATGATCAGTCCATATCATCAATTTCATTTTAATTGCAATTCCACAATAAAATAATATATATCTTTCCCTATTTTGTTTATTGAAGAAACTATAAATGAAGTCTATAATAATCTAGATACACATTTAAAACAAAAAATCCCCTTAATAATAATAAATCCAACTATTCATACTTAAAGCAAAATTGCTTTTTAAATCATCAAATATGGTGCATTTAAGATTTCATATTGATACCTGTATACGTCTAAAAATGGTCATGATTAAGCTTGTTAATTAATTCCTCTAATGTCATCTACATATAAATAAATTTAATTAATTATTTATATCATTCATCTTCTAAATTCTTCTACCTTAAATTAAATAAATAATTTTATTTAATTACTAACATTTCTACCCTCCGCTTAATTAAATTAAATAAATTTGTATAATTTATTTATATTTAATTATCATTTGGTTCTAAAGTTTAAATATTTTTGAATATTTAAATAATGGAATATTCTCCATCCCATATTCGAATTTTAAAATATTAAATATTTTTATTTAATATTTTCCATCTCACCCTAATTTCATTTTTTTAAAACATAATTAAATATGAGTTATTTAATTATGTGGGTTTCCATTTCCATCTTCACTCCTAAATTAAATAAATTTAATTTATTTAATTCTAATTCATTTTTAACTCACCTTTCCAAATTTTAACTCGCTTTTTGAAATGGAAATTTCCCTTCGAAACTCAATGGCAAAAAAATGAAGAAAAGGGAAACCTTCCATCCTCTTCTCCACTTTCAAAAATCTCCCGCCGTCCATTCGAACAAGCTTAATCCGGGCCGTCGATCGATTCAGCCAATAAAATCCATTCGAAAACTCTATAAAAGCCAGTGCAAATCCAAGCTTTTGTTACTTACATACAACTTATACACACACGTTGCGCATATTTTCATCTTGCTTATTGCAATCATATCATTTTCAGCATCACAGCAATCTTCTCATCTTAGCATAGCTTTTGCATTTAGCATAGTTTGCATTTTAAATCTCATTCTTTAGCTGTCATTTTGTTGAGCTTGGTCTGCTGATCTGAGACCTATCTGGAAAGCAACAAAACATTGAAGATAGAGGAAGATAAGACGGTTTCAGGAAGCTGCTGTTACAGTTTGCATATTCTGTTTCTTTTTTTCAGCTTCTTTGATTTAATGTCTTATTAATATGTGTTTGATTTCATTTAAATTGATCCAATATTTCACACACACATAAAATGGCACCCACCGTGGGGCCATTGCCCCTATTTAACATCTTTTTGTAGATTTTTCTGACAGGTTACGACCAAAAACAACGGATTAGAGCATAAAACACGCTTCAGCACAGTTTACAACCAGTCCAGTGCCCGTAATCCATCCTGCAGCGCCCTTGACAGATCCTACAACGCCTTTGACAAATCCTGCAGTGCCCTTGACAGATCCTCCAGCGCCCTTGACAGATCCTGTAGCGCCCTTGACAAATCCTGTAGAGCATTTTTTTTCTTCTAAATTCTGCATTTGTAATCTATAACTTAAGTATAATTTGACTGGATCTGATGCAACCGCAACTAGTAAGGGCTTTAAAAGAATGAAGCAATCCTAGGATAGTCACATAATTCCTAATTAAGCAATCCTAGGGTAGACACATCTAGATAAAATGAAGCAATCTAGGATAGTCACCACACAATGAATCTTGCAGTTAAAATTGAACAAACTTGTTTTTAGTGAAGCAACATCTTCACTTAGATTAGATCATTGTGATTTGGGATTTAAAATGAACATTTGCTTGCTTTGAATGTGGCAATAGGTCTATGCTCTCCCCTTAACTGGGTGATCAGAATACCAGACTTTATTTTTAGTTTCCATGCAATTTTACTGCTTTAATTACATCCTTTAGAGAGCCTGCCGTAGTGGGAAAAAGTACTCACCCTATAGGAATGACTCAAGCGGTTCAAGCCAAAGCCAGTCTATTCCGCCCCACTATAAAATTTAAAGAAAATATGAGGAAACCCTCTTTTTCCGGTAGTGTGCAATATAACCATCCCCAAAGCCTTTGTTCTAAAGGTTGGGAGGTCTCCTGAGGGAGTTTATTATTGTCGCACCGAACGGAAATCCTTACTACAAACCTAGTGTAGTGGCCAGCCGATTCAGTTTCCAAACATTCTAATAATCACAGTGCAAGGGGAGGGAAGAATCTGCCCCCAAGACACTCACCATATAACTACCAAGGACCGTTTGCTCAGGGGATTCGGTATCCACTTCCGTAACTCTGAGTACGCGCTTGGAAAAGACAAAAACACGGGCACCCCTTCGGGGGTCACACGGCTGTGTGAGTCGACGCAGTTCTAAGATGTGGGATGTTGATTACTAGAATGACCTACTTGAGCATTTAAGAGTGAGTCTGTCTGAATTGTCTTTCATGTGGAAAACCTGTGAATACATTTGATGAAAAACATTTCTTGATCAAACAATTCATGTTAGTATAGGGCTTTAAGAACAACTGTTTTCAAAAATGTTTGTTGTGTCTTCCATTACATTAATTCAGATAAAGAGATCATCCAAAAGGAACATGAAGAACAACAACTGAAAGCCACTTAAGAGTTTTTCATATCATTGCTTCAAAAACATTCCCAATACTTTTCCCATGCTTAGGGATTGGAAGTCAACAAAGTTTCCCAAGAAATCAGTTTCCAAGAGAATAAAAAAACCCAAGAAACCGTTAGGATACAAGAAGACACTGCAAAAGAGAAAATTCTTGTACAAAAGTCGACAAGTCTTGCTTCACTATCGAGGATTTCTTCATAGATATTAGGATTTTGTTAGAGGATTCACTGATGAATATGCTATAGATCCCTTAGATTCTCGAGCTTATTATCAGAGATTATCTCTGTCACAATGACATAATCATAATCAACCTCTTGAATTTGACAACATACCACAACCTTCTATAGAGTATCCTTCGCATCCCAATCAAATACTTCATTGATTTTAGAACATTTCTTCGAAAACAAAGATCAAAACTTTAAGAGTGCATCTCTCAAACAACTTTCTAATTTTTGGTTCAACTTCCCCAACAGGATTCTGAAATCCTTCATCAATTGGAAGCCACAATCAATAAATTAGGAGCATCCTTGATCATATCATAAGATTCTACATCTTATCAGATCATTATCATCACACTTGTCAAAATCGTGATCTAAGTCTAGAAGAATTTTTCAAAATCATATGCCTATCTTCACAAGATCCCAATTCAATATATTGAAGGATGAAATTCAACAAGAAGGACATACTCAAAACATTCAAGAAGAGGGTGAAAGTAGCAATCCTCTTTACATCATGAATCGTAATCCACTTTTTGACAAAGATACAGATAACAGAGAAGAAAATCCATTCCATCAATACAAAGACATGAAGAGAACACAAATAGATAGTGATGAGGAACAAGATGAGGAATGTCTTAGAGAGGCTGAGCAAGATCCAAAATTCCATAAAGCCATTGAAAAGATCTTGCAGCGAGACAAGGAAAAATATTTTCGCTATCTAGCCGAACAAGGGGCTAAGTTACCTCATGACTTTAATACTGAAAATTTGAAAAACAAACCTGAAGAGACACCCCTTTCTGATCTTAGTGCCTTGACCCAACAAATCAAGGCACTTCAAGGACAAGTTAAAGAATTACAAGGGGGAACAACCACGAAGAAATACACTCTCGAGGACATTTGTCCTTATCCTTTTGACCGAAGTCTAAACATGATTCCTTTTCCCAAGCATTGTGAAATGCCAAAATTTGATCGCTATAATGGGAAAACGGATCCAGTTGATCATGTTAGAGACTTCAGGAACATGACATTGGAATTCTCTCACGAAGATACTTACTTGTTGCGATTGTTTCCTAGGAGCCTTAGAGTTAACTCTATGGAATGGTTATCTAAGATTACACCTCCCGTCAAGACATTTGAAGAATTGATCAACCTATTCATATCACAATATGCTTACAACATACAACACCTGATCACCATGATAGATCTTTGCAAAGTTGCACAAAAACCTGGTGAATCCTTCATTATGTTTCTTTAAAGATGGAGAAGAATGTTTGCCAGGTATCCACGTCCTGTTCCTGAAAAGGAAAAGATGGTTACTTTCATTAACAGTTTAAATTCAGAGATGAGCTATCATTTGAACTTACATTGTCCTTCTTCTTTAGAAAATGATTGAAGATGCGTTAACCATTGAAAATGCTTTGGTCAAAAGAGGGATAATAAAGCATGACAAAGAAAATCCTAGCTCATCCAACCATCACAATAATCAGGACAAATCTAAATTCTGGACTCGCAACAAAAATATGGTGAACGATGGTGTTGTTGATGCAAATCATGCCTCAACCAAGCCATTTGTCCTCAGCACTCCAAACACTCGCAACAACAATGTCAACTCAATTGCAAATCACGGAAATAATCCTCCTCTTCCGAGGAACAATACAAATCAAAACTCTACTTCCCATCAAGGAATTTCCAACAACCAGGGTTACCGAGGAACAAATAACAATCCCAATTCCTTAGGGAACACCTCAAATTCAAATCCACCAAGATTTTCGTTCTTCTCGAATAGAAGAACTTTCACTCCTTTGGGTCAATCTATAGAATCCGCATTCAAAGAGTTGATGGCCAAAAATGTCATTACTTTGCCACCTCAACGAAATTATGAACCTAGTGTAAAGCCTCCATCATGGAATGAGGCGTACTATTGTGATTATCATCGTTGTAAAGGTCATCGCACCAACAACTGCCAAGCCTTGAAAAATACCATTCAAGACTTGATCGACAATGACATCATCACAATAGAAGGAAATCAACAAACAAACGCAGACCACCAAGCATTCTGCAATCCTTTGCCTAATTATCAAAAGGGTGAGTCTTCTGAAAAAAAGGTGAATCACATCAATGATGATCATATAATTAATCATCTTTATGTGGATGACGAGCGGGTGAATGTCATAAAAGTCAACCAGAAGATGGAATATAGAGAAGTCAACGCAACAACAAGAGCGCAAGCTAAAGTTGTCTTGAAAGGCACTTCTTCAAAATCCACTGAACCTCCACCTCAACATCAATATGATTTGGTCAATCAACTTCAGAAAACTCCCGCTCAAATTTCTATTTTGGAACTATTGAAGATTTCCCCAGCCCATAAGGAAATTCTCGAAAAAGCCCTCGTTGAAACCAATGTATCTATTGATTTGGATGTGAATCAATTTCAAGCCATGGTAGGACACTTGTCCTCACCCACTTGTCTTTCATTCTCTGATAAAGATGACATTTCCATAACTCATCCCCATAACTCATCATTGTACTTAGAGGTCATGATTCACAAGTTTCGTATCAGACAAGTTCTAATAGATGGAGGTGCTGGTTTGAACATCTGTACCATGAAATTGGTTAAAGCCTTAGGATTTTCTGAGGACTCCATTGATTTCAGAAGAAAGATTACCATAAAAGCTTATGATGATGAAGAAAGAGCATCCAAAGGTCTAATCATGCTACCAATCATAGTGGGCCCTGTCATAAAGAATACTTTCTGTCAAGTACTAGACCGTGATCTTGCATACAACATCTTGTTGGGTCATCCTTGGATCCATGAAATGCAAGTTGTCCCATCAACCTATCATCAATGTCTAAAGTTTCCTTATGATGGACAGGAATTCACATTTCAGCTAATAATTCCAATATCCAAACTTGTGCCAACATGAAAGCCAGTCAAGATACTTTGGTCCCTAACAATCGAGAAGCTCATGCTAGGACTTCTCTAAAGATTGACACACAAATAAGTCAATTGACCAATAGTTTTGACAAAAAGATGAAATTCAAGGATCATGGAGTTGGAAAATACTCTCTTTGTCTTGCCAATTTACCTACATCACCTCGATCACATGGAAAACCATCTATCAGGGAACATCAAATATCAGCAACATCAACATCAAAGCAAACACCAATAGAGCCAATTACAAAATTTAATGGACAATTCATCAAAGAAAACTTCCCCATGGAAAATCCTGAGGATACAAAAATTTTAAATTGGCTTTATAAAGATGAAGATGAAGCAGTCTCTAATGTAAAATTACCCATAGACAAATATGGAAAAGGGTATTCAATCATGCAGAAGATGGGCTATGATGAAGGTCCTATTGGAAAAAGGAAGGAAGGAGTAGTTGAACCTATTCACCTTCACAGACTTGCTGCAAAAGAGAAAATTGGATTAGGTTATGATACTCACTCCAAAGAAAACACATCCAAACAACTACATGGCGCTGTCTTCGCATTGCAAGAAAGCTCAGATTCACGAGAAGCATGCTTGACAACAGTTCAGAATTTCATGGATAACAATTCTGATACAGACTCTGCTGAATATGAATGGGACACCATTTACAATAATGAGTTCTGGAGGGACAAAGAGGTTGATGTAATACACCAGTATGCTCCAACTCTAATTGAAGGTGAAGGGTCAGGGTCCCAACCACAAGAATCTGAACCACAAATCGACTATGATTCTAGTGATATTGAGTCAGATTTAAACGAACAAGATTATCATGAGGACAGTATCATCATTGACTCACCTCATACCTCGGATCCTACCAACCACTCCGTTATGACCATGACCATAGCCGATTTCACACAACCTAACGATCCTATACCCTTGATTTATCCGGATCTCATTGATTGGGATTCATCCAAACCTATCAATATACCTATGTTTCCAAGTGATGAAGCTATCGTAAACTTCCTTTCCGCAGATGATACAAATGATTGTTCCACTAGCGATTTTCGACATAAAGTTTTTGATTAGGAGAGTGTCAAGTTTCCCAGCTGCAAAAGTAAAAACAAAAAAGAAAGATCTAATGGTGAAAACCAGAATTTGGCAATATTAGATCAAACAAAAGATAAAATAAAGAGTGTATCAGATGGTGAAAACCTTTTTGAGGCACCAGATGATAGGAATATTGACACTCTCCCGGAGCACTACCATGAGCGATCGCCTATTTTGATTGAGCCTACAAATGCTGTGGATCTTGAGACTTCTGAAAAACCAATAATTTTACAGTTAGCTGCATCAATGACAGAGAAAGAAATACCGGAGTTCATGGAATTCCAGAAAGCAAATCAAGTCAATTTTGCGTGGTCTTACGCTGACATGCCTGGTCTTGATCCTGATCTTATCATGCATCACTTGTCCATCAAACTAGGGACCAAGCCGGTGAAACAAAAACTCAGAAAGATGCACCCTCATGTTGCATTATTGGTTAAGGAAGAACTAAGAAAACTCCTTGATGTGGGCTTCATAAGACCAATTGACTATGCAGAAAGGATTTCCAACATTGCTCCTGTATCCAAGCTAGATAAAACTGTTAGAATATGTACAGATTTCAGAGATCTCAATAAAGCATGTCCTAAGGATGATTTCCCACTGCCAAATATCGACACCATAGTTGATCTAATAGCTGGCCATGCCATGTATTCATTAATGAATGGTTTTTCTGGTTACAACCAAATCAAGATTGCACCTGAAGACCAGGAGAAAACAACTTTTACATGTCCATGGGGAACTTATTGTTGGAACGTCATGCCTTTTGGTTTGAAGAATGTTGGGGCTACTTATCAAAGAGCCATGACTACAATCTTTCATGACATGATGCATGTCTTCATGGAAGATTATGTGGATGACATATTGGTAAAATCATACACCCGAGAAGGACATCTTGAAATATTATCCAAAATATTTGCAAGATTAGAGAAATTCAAAGTTCGTCTTAACCCTAAGAAATGTGTTTTTGGGGTCAAATCGAGAAAACTCTTGGGATACATCGTGTCAGAAAAAGGAATTGAAGTAGATCCTGCAAAAGTACAAGCAATCATGGAAATGCCTCCACCAAAGAACATCAGTCAGTTGAGATCATTACAAGGATGACTTCAATCAATACGAAGGTTCATTGCACAATTGGCCGATAAAAGTTTACCTTTCACACATCTACTACATAAAAATGTTCCTTTGAAGTGGGATGACAAATGTGAATTGGATTTTCAGCAAATTAAACAATATTTGATGACTCCACCAGTTCTCGTACCACCAAATCCAGACAAACCACCAATCTTATACATTGCTGCAACAGAAACATCTCTGGGGGCACTGCTAGCACAAGAAGACTCTACAAGAAAGGAACATGCAATCTACTACATCAGTAGAACATTAACAAGTCATGAGCTCAACTACACTTCTATTGAGAAGGCTTGTTTGGCAGTAGTCTTTGCTTCACAAAAGTTTCGACATTACATGCTGACCCATACAATCAATTTGGTTTCAAAGATTGATCCACTCAAGTATTTGTTGAGCAAAGCATCATTAACAGAAAGGTTAGCAAAGTGGGTAATGATTCTAAGTGAGTTTGACATACATTATGTTGATCGCAAGGCAATCAAAGGACAAGTTATCGCTGATCAACTAGCTGAAGCACCATTACAAGTAGATCATCCTCTGCACATTGAATTTCCAGATGCTGATGTTTTTACTGCAGAATCTAAACAACCATGGTCTTTATATTTTGATGGTTCTTTCACTCAACATGGATCGGGGGCAGGCATACTTTTCGTCACCCCTCAAGGACACACCATTCCTCGTTCATATAGGCTAATGTTTCCATGCACAAACAACATAGTTGAATATGAAGCATTGATCACCAGACTCAAAATAGCACTGGAATGGAGAATTACAGAACTACAGGTGTATGGTGACTCACAGCTGGTCATCAATCAGATCAATGATGATTATCAAACCAAAGATGACAAATTGCTGCCTTATAAAAAGATGGTGGATGACTTCAAGAAATACTTTGTGGACATCAAATTTACACAAATTCCAAGGCTTGATAATAAAGCAACTGACGCTATGGCTACAATCGCATCATTGTTACAGCTCCCAGGAACTCAAAATCGTTATGAATTTCTGGTGGAACAATCATTTACACCTGCATATGATACCCCTGAAAGCCAAATCATTTGTCATTTAGTAGGATCCGATTCGCCTTGGTATGGAAAAATTTATGCTTACCTCAAAGATGACATCTTACCACAGTTATCCACGTGACCAAAAGCGCCAACTTTATCACACCTTAATCTGCTTTCGCTACACTCTTGTATTTACGACACCTGTATACATGGCAGGCAGTGGTACTTTTACTCCAATGTCTTAAGCGTGAGAATCGACAAAGCTTTACAAAGAAGTTCATGGGGCATCTGCTCATTGATGGGTGACCTTATCCAAAAATTGATTAGAATGGGTTACTGGCCTACAATGGAGAGGGAATCATTCACTTTTGTGAAAACATGTTCCAAATGTTAGATCCATGGGAATCTCATTCATGCTTCTGCACAAGAACTCCAATTGTTTTCACCAACTTGGCCATTTTCTCAATGGGGTTTAGATCTAGTGGGCAAGATTCATCCTTCTTCATCAAACGGGCATAAATTCATCATCACAGCAACAAAGTATTTTACCAAGTGGATTGAGGAAATCCCTCTTACTAAAGTTACCGGCAAACAAATATCATCATTCATACTCAACTATATTATTTATCGGTATGGCATTCCCAACTCCATTATTACGGATAATGGACGTCTGTTCAAAAATTAGGATGTTGATGAACTTTGCTTGAGGGTACCACCTCTGACATAGATACTCCAACACCTTACTATCCACAAGGGAATGGCAGCCCAGAGAGGCCTCAAATAAAAAATCGAAAATCTTGAAAAAAGGCTGTGAATGAATCGAGGGAAGAGGATTGGCATGTTCAACTCAATCACGCTCTATGGAGCCCTCTGAAACTGGTGCATGCTTTTCTTGGGGAGCAATTCATTTTTCCACCCTTGTCACCATGGGCAGAGGCCATATTGCCCTTAGAAGTTGAGATTCCCTCACTCAGAGTATCATTGAAAGGCCTTACAACAGATGATGAATACAGAGTTTCCCAACTCCAAGAGCTTGAACTTCTAGATGAGGAAGGGCAGGCGTTTGATCATCTAAAAGAATAATAAATAAATGGTAATATACAACTATAACTTGCAAGTAGGTGCATTACCTTTCAGGTGAATTTGATCTTATTCTGAGAAGAGAACCCATGAAATCAGCCAAGAGATAGAGAGAAGAAAGGGAAAGTTCGAACCAAATTGGCTAGGTCATATGTGGTTATTCTGGGTCTGATTCGAGGAGCCTACAAGTTATCGACGCCAGAAGGGGACCTGTTTGATGAGCCTATCAATAGCATGCACCTGAAAAAGTATTATGTCTAAGGCGGTTATCATCAGTAGAAAAAGTCCTGAAAAAATCCAAAAAAATCAGATAAAAAAATAAAAAAATCGTCATAGAGTGAAAACCTGGCAAACAGGCAGTCTATTGACAAGAAAAATGCAATACAAACAAATAGTGAAAATCTGACAAACAGACGCTATTTGTAGCTCTCCATCTATTAGTTCATGTTCTACATTTAACTTTTCAGTCTTCATGCATCTTTTCCATCATCTTAGGGCCACACCGGCACCATGCTATCATCATTTGCCTCGAGCGATAACGTCTTACCATGGCTTGACTATTGTACATAATCATTTCAGCAAGTTGTGTCAGTACCAAGGGCAAACATGGGGCATACTGGGGGCAATCAACTTTCAATAGTGAGACAATGACATCGAAGCCCATCACGCAAAACAAAACAACCAACTCAAACCAAAACATCCAATCATTGATCCGTATCGCAGTAGCTTTTAGTCACGTACCTTATCATGACTCATATCTGGATGATCTCTAATCTGAATAATGTTTGGAATCACAGTATTTCATTTTTGAATAATGGTTGTTTAATTTTCGATATCATTTCTCTAGAGCACACTCGATGATGTACTAAACTGGAGTGGGGAGGAAAGAGGATGATTTTTCTTTGTCTGCTGTCTGGAGGTTAATCATTTATCGGTTGCAAATATGTCGCGAGACATGATTTTCTAAAGCTTATCATTGATGACAGTTCCAAATTTGCATCAGATGGTGGTTAGTCTTTTTCTGTTTACGCAAGAAATGCTCAGGTCATCTCAGTTCAATTATACCTAGGTGCTTGTGTTCACTTGCTATATCAAAAATCATGAAAGTTGTACTCAGGTCATCATTGGTGCTAATTTCCCCTCTGATGCTTGTACATACTTCCAACATTTTAAAAGCGCTCTATGATGATTCCAGAAAATATACCAACAAGCTCAACAAAATGCTCGGTTTCATTTAGTTGCATTTCATTTTAGATCATTTGTACATATCTGCATAGTGGATTTGCACCCGAGTTTTGAAAGGATAATAATCACATCAATGGATGTCATGTCTCTTTGGACTACTTGTGGAGGACATTTGAACATTTGTTTCATCATCACCTTTCACCTGCATTATCATTTCGGCTGGGTCCTATCATTTATCATTTATCATTCATTTGCATATCATTTAGATTCTCTATCATCTTCATCTCATTAACACTTTATCATTTTCATATTCATTTCATGTTCCTTTTATACATTTGCATCATTTCATTCATTTTCATTTCGTTATCATATCTTATCATATCATTTTCCTTCATTATCATATCTTATCATATCATTTTCATTTCATTATCACTTATCATTTCATTTATCATTCATTTCATTCATCATTTTCATTATCATTGCATTTCATTTTATCATTTCACTTAATCATCATTACAGAACATTGCATTCATATCATATCGTTAATCATCCTCTCATTTTCCATATCAATTCATTTTGCAAATTCATAATGCATATCATAAACACAACATTCATTTTTATTATCAACTTACATTTGAAAATCCAAAAACAAACATTCCATATATACATTTTCATATTATTTTCATAAGTCATCCACCTGCATGACATCATTAGTACGCATCAGCATAATATAAAAACATCATATCAAATCACCTTGCATATCATGTTAGTCATCAAATCATTAAAATGCATATCAAAATCTATAACACATAGAAATAAATGCATATCACAACATATCATCAAAATTCATCGCCATTGCATATCATCACTCATCATCAATAATACAAATGACCAAATATCCAATATCCAAAGAGAAATACCTGAGATATGATCAACAATCAATGTACATGCTCCAAAAATGATATACATGTGTGACATGTATTTGAACCATACCAAACTGAACCATATCAAAGTGACCCATATCAAGTGACTCCTATCTATCAAGTGATCCATATCAACGCGCAATTCATCTACTATTTGTTTTCTATCGCAGAAAGCAAAAAGGCAAATCATTCATCTACTATTTGTTTTCTATCGCAGAAAGCAAATTTATCAAGCACTTTATCAATCATTTACTCTTTGTTTTTCTATTTTCGGAAAGCAAAGTTATCAGTTCATCATCATCATTTCATCATTTCCATCAAAAGGGGCATCATTTCAACAGGGGCATCTTTTACATCATTTGTCGGGAGCTAAATCACTCTCTCCTCCGTAGAATATCATTATCTAATATCGATTGTTTAGCAAAATTTTCGCAATCCATATCCTCATCCGTGATTTACCTCCCAAGGGGGCATCATCAGTAGTACCATCAATATGAAAAACGCATCAGGGGAAAAAATCTTATTTTCTTTGAAGCAATGTGTTTTACACATCACTTCAAAGAGGCGCAAAATGTATACGTCTAAAAATGGTCATGATTAAGCTTGTTAATTAATTCCTCTAATGTCATCTACATATAAATAAATTTAATTATTTATTTATATCGTTCATCTTCTAAATTCTTCTACCTTAAATTAAATAAATAATTTTATTTAATTACTAACATTTCTACCCTCCGCTTAATTAAATTAAATAAATTTGTATAATTTATTTATATTTAATTATCATTTGGTTCTAAAGTTTAAATTTTTTGAATATTTAAATAATGGAATATTCTCCATCCCATATTCGAATTTTAAAATATTAAATATTTTTATTTAATATTTTCCATCTCACCCTAATTTCATTTTTTTTAAACATAATTAAATATGAGTTATTTAATTATGTGGGTTTCCATTTCCATCTTCACTCCTAAATTAAATAAATTTAATTTATTTAATTCTAATTCATTTTTAACTCACCTTTCCAAATTTTAACTCGCTTTTCGAAATGGAAATTTCCCTTCGAAACTCAATGGCAAAAAAATGAAGAAAAGGGAAACCTTCCATCCTCTTCTCCACTTTCGAAAATCTCTCGCCGTCCATTCGAACAAGCTTAATCCGGGCCGTCGATCGATTCAGCCAATAAAATCCGTTCGAAAACTCTATAAAAGCCAGTGCAAATCCAAGCTTTTGTTACTTACATACAACTTATACACACACGTTGTGCATATTTTCATCTTGCTTATTGCAATCATATCATTTTCAGCATCACAGCAATCTTCTCATCTTAGCATAGCTTTTGCATTTAGCATAGTTTGCATTTTAAATCTCGTTCTTTAACTGTCATTTTGTTGAGCTTGGTCTACTGATCTGAGAGCTATCTGGAAAACAACAAAACACTGAAGATAGAGGAAGATAAGACGGTTTCAGGAAGCTGCTGTTACAGTTTGCATATTCTGTTTCTTTTTTTCAGCTTTTTTGATTTAATGTCTTATTAATATGTGTTTGATTTCATTTAAATTGATCCAATATTTCACACACCTTATACGCACACGTTGCGCATATTTTCATCTTGCTTATTGCTATCATATCATTTTCAGCATCACAACAATCTTCTCATCTTAGCATAGCTTTTGCATTTAGCATAGTTTGCATTTTAAATCTCGTTCTTTAGCTATCATTTTGTTGAGCTTGGTCTGCTGATCTAAGAGCTATCTGGAAAACAACAAAACACTGAAGATAGAGGAAGATAAGATGGTTTCAGGAAGCTGCTATTACAGTTTGCATATTCTGTTTCTTTTTTTCAGCTTCTTTGATTTAATGTCTTATTAATATGTGTTTGATTTCATTTAAATTGATCCAATATTTCACACACAAAATACCATTTTAAATAATTAAGAAAATTTAAAATCACATAATAAAAATGTCTTGATAAACATTCTAACACACAATTTTCTCTAAATTGACTTCACAATATAAACATATATGTAAGTATGTAGATAAATAAATATACAAATAGATATACATACATACACACACACACACACACACACACACACACACACAATTATACATATTTATATATTTAATTATACATGTAAAATAAATATTGATCTAATCTTATCAACATTGTTGGAAACAATAACATACAACATATGAATATGTTTTTTTAAAAAAATTACTTTTTAAAATTTATCATAATTTTTTTCTGCTATTTTTTTTTTTTTATAAAAAGAGTCATAAGAAAATCTAATAACTTACAAAATATAAACATCCCTACACACACATACACACTCATACACACACACACACACACACACACAAAAAGATATATATATATATGATATATATATATATATGATAAGAAAATAAAACAACATAGAGATAATGGTGCACCCTCCATTGGCTGCACACAACAACATAACCCAACGCAATAGCCCATAGTACAAAACCATCCCCACAGTAAAGAGGAAAAACAAGGAGGTTGATAAGAATAAATATAAAGAACTGTAGATAAAACAAAAATCCCAACAGGGAATTATCCTGGAGTCCAACGCACCATCAAAGGAAAGACCCAAAACATTAAGGTCGATAGTGAGGAGGGGCGTGGCCTCCACTAGGCTGCGTAGAGAAGCCAAGGAAAGAACACCAGGTTGAATCCCTTTCAAGAATGCAATCAAACACAAATGAATTTCCTACAGCCTTATGCTACTTAAAACGGCAGGGAAAAAGTTTATTCAATAGCATAAAATTCAAGACCATGCACCAAGCTATAGACGTCCAAAAGAAAAGGTTGGGAAGTGAGCAGCTCAAGGGAAAATACATGATATTCCACAAGTAACAATCTGTGCACAACCATAAGTGAATGGGGTGCCCTTAGCATAATTTTCTTTTTTTTTTAATACATCACTCAGAAATTTGGTTACAACCAATCAAAACCAATTTCAAAAGGAATCGACTCTATAGCCATAAGAAAATGGCTAGGAAACAACAGTGAAATATGTTAATGACAGTTAGCATAAATACAACTATCTACAAGTTGAAAGGTAAAACTCAATCCATGCAAATAGGGGGTCAATTTTTGATATATGTTCCAAGCATCTTAAAAGAAGTCAAAATGAGTCTCCCAACATTTGTTATCACAAGGATTCATTAAGTGGTATGCAAACTAAACTTGGCTGGAAAAGAAAATAACAGATGTTTCATGCTTACGAACAAATAGAGATTCAAAATTCAATGCCAAAAGAATTTACAAAGGTCGATGGCAAGAAGGAAATGATAGCCAACAGACATACGAAATCTTTAGATAAAATAAATTGATACCACTATGATAAATCGATGTTGAAATTCACATAAGAAATCAAATACCAACCTGGATTTGGCATTCGCAAATGGAGTTACCATACGCAGAGACCTTTCTTTCGTAGTCTTTCAAAAGTTCATTCTTCTCCGAAAGAAATTTTTAGAATTTCCCTAATTAAAATCTGTGTGATCTTTTTACAGTGAAAACCAAAGGAATGATAAAGTTTTTGCAGAGCAAATTTTTTTTGTTGAAAACCCCCAAAATCAAAATTAAAATTAAAATTAAAATCCCATTCTCTCTTTTCTTCCCATTTTAAATTAAGGAAATTGTTTATCCTTTCAAAGATAAAAAACAAATGACAAAACATGAAAATCCATAAAAACGACAAGTTGCCTTCATTTTTCCAGTTCGAATTAATGCATGCCCACACATGCCAAATCTTCCCATAGAAACTATCTTTTAGATTACTTTTTACGTTTTAATTTTCTTATCTCAAAATTTTCATTTTAAATTCCAAATTAGTAATTTATTAAACTAACATTATTCAATGCAATAAAAATTAAAATAAATTTAATAATAATAATAATAATAATCTTCCTTTTATTTAAATCTAAAAATTCACTTTATTAATAAATGGTACAATAACTCATTACATGCCATTAAAATATTTCTCATTAACAAAAGTACACATATTTATATTATCGAATCATTAAGTCCACAAATTAATTTAATGGAAATATAATTAACAACACTCATTTACTAATTTAATAATCCCAATAATAATTTAATTTGAAACATTAACTAAATCACATACTACTTATGAACATTGCGAACTTAACCAATACTTTGAACGACAATAAACTTAACACCCCAAGAACAACAACTACAACATTAAATTAAAACAACATTATTCAAACGATTAAAACAAATGACATCAAATGGGACGATACCATAACAGAGACAGAGTCGTAGACAAACGACACCATCTGACACAATGATGGGGTGACAGACTCAGACGGGGACTTTCTTTTCAACTCCATTTTCAACTTCATACCCATTGGGATTATGCGACACGATCAGACCTGACAACACATGTGGAGTCGGTGTCCAATACTTGCATCCTGCATCAAACCAATGTCAAATAACATATAAATATCCAATTACAAGCACATCGTGAAAGGTAGTCGTGGCGTATTAGGGTGCTCACGAATGAGCGATGCTAGAATTTCCTTTCACCAAGACTCAAACATAAAAAAACACCATCATAAATGTCTGGAACTAAATATTAAACTATAACATCACAACATAGTACCACATGAGAATAATAACGCAACCAGTTAAAGGTGAACACCACATATGATTATGTCACCAATCGCCATAAAATAGTATCATGGACATCTAAACAAACTAAACTACAAATCCACACAAGTGAAACTAGTGAAACAATCACCATCCAAGTCTCAAGTCCACAATACAACATAACAGAGTATCACCAAGGTAACAACTACACGAGGGGTATTACATGGCACATTGTGCGCCTTTGGGAGTAGTCTTCACTTTTGAGCACATATTTATCCCAAAGCTGAAAAGAGTAAGGGCCGAAAACCAAAAAGATTAAAGGAAAAATTTCTTTACATGTATATCATGTAAACATTTCCTTATTTGAGATAACATCTATTTTCATTCATTTAGTAAAATAGTTACCCACTTTGTCTTTGCATTTACACATGCACCTAAGCATTTTAAATGTGGCTATTGTATGCCAAAGTTAAGGTTTGGAGTTAAAAATATGAGAACTATATTATGTCCAAAAGTTTGTTTTAGCATTTTAAAAAAAAACTAAGGAAAAGGTAAGTTAATAGTGTAAAATTAGAGCTTTAGATAAATTCAAATTTCCCCATGTGGAGGCTGCTAGTGCATAAAAGAGCCTAAATGTGGAGGAAGTTGGGAATTATAGAACCAAAACCTATCTCTCTATAGTTGTTGCTTCATCCTATTCACAACAATTGAAAATTAGATCTAAAGCTATTGGAGTGTTAGAGCTATTAGATTCTTGAGCTCAAGACAAGTTTTTTTGCAGCCTCTTAAAGGAAAATTATAGATGCAAGTTTTCAAACGTGGACCATGATTTATTTAAGGGTATAGAATTTGACTATAACTTTTGAAAGAGAAACTGGATAGCATATTAATCTGGAAATATAACCTATGTTGGACCGTGTGAACATTTAGAACATATAGCCAAAATATTTTTAACCATACATATTTCACTGCCTTCTGATTATGTCTTAAAATTTCCTCTATTTCTTCTTCTATTTTCTTCCCTATTTCATTTTAGAGGAGATTTTTAGATTAAGAGGAGTTTATTCATTTATTTATTTTTATTTATAAAAGAGAAATTTTAGTTTATTATTATATTTCTTTTACAAGGATGTTTTGATTTCTTGAAATAAATTGATTTACGTTGTTTGACTCTTTGGGAATAGAATCAATTCTATAGGACCAATAAATCATGATCTATCAGCGATGTAGGAGTATCATAGTTTTTTTGTGAGAGGCCCTATTCCAATCTTAAATTGCTTGAGCTTTGAACAACAAGATATTAATACGTTTTCTTGTTTACTAATATCATTAGAGAATAACTTTACTCTGTTATATAGCCAACAATTATCTATATGTAAAGACTTTGAGAATGCGTTCTTTGAAAAGTATATATATTTTTAATCGTTATAGAAGAATTAATGTGTTGAAGTTATGTCTTGGAATATAGTTTCAAAATACATGATATATTATTGTTCCATCTATAATTATGACAAAGAAAATTAGCCATCATATGGAAGTTGTGCTAACTAAATAGTTAGATAATTGAAAATATGGAGTTTTGATTTATTTAAATGACCCTAGTTTGAAAACATAGACCTTAATGAAAGCTTTAAGTTATTAAACATTGAAATGGTTTCTTCTATCTATGAATCAAGAACCTATAATTTCACATTTTGTGCATTTGACGCTTGCATTTATGGTGCCTAGCTGCATTTATGGCAAGAACCTTATGAGTCAAAATTTAATAATTTCAACTCCGTAAGGGCCAGTGATGAGGCGACAGTAGTCCGCCACCTTGTTTCTCATGAAATGATGAGTTGGATGCCTATGCAACGTGCAAACGTCTGTGGGCTAGCATCCCCATACTTTCATGAGTTTAAACGAGGAACCTTAGAATCTTTGACCCATGACACATGTATCTATGATAGATTTCCGAGAGTAACAACTCTTATCACCCATGCAGTTGAACAAAAAACTTTCTTTTCTCTCTCATTCTCATTTATTCTATCATTCTCTCATTTTTAGCTTGGTGTTCTTGTTCTTCTCTCCTCCATCTCATTCTTATGGTGAAGCTCTTCCAGACCGAAGTCTCTCCAGCAACCCAAGCTCTCTTGCAAGTGCTCAAAATTATGTCTATCAAGCAAAGAGGGAGCCGCAAACTATTGGTAATTCTCTCTTAATTCTTTTCTATTTGCTAGCACATTATCGATTCTGTATTTATTTCATGATATAGGTTCTCCTCCTTGAGTGGGATTTTCTTTTATCACTCTATGTCTCTATCTTGTGATATGGGTTATCCTCCTTGAGCGGGGTTTTTCTTTTATCACTCTTGTGTCTACTTTACCTTATGCCTATTATTATCTCTATCTACTTGGTGGTCCGTGGAGGTGAGAACATCGAAATAGGGGTTTGATTGTGGCAAGCCCCAAAACCACCCCAACATTTTTCCTCTTTCCTCTTGCGTGTATATTGTTTGTGTAGAGAGTTGCAGGAGGCTTCAAAGTGCAAGACCTTTTGTGAGTCGGTTATTTTCCCTCCTTTTCATTTATTTTCACTCTCATATTCTATTAATTTAGTAGGTTAAATAGACCTCAGATCTAGAATAGTTAGCAGGTCCTTTGAAGTTTTGTTTGAGGTTTTAGTGCTCTGTCCTTATAGGATGCCAGTACATCTCTAAGACTTCAACATGTCGTGTTGACATATCACTCATGCACTACCATCCTCTCACCAAGAAATTTTGATTATGTCTCATAAATCTCAATGATCTACTCTTTTGGTTCCTAAAGCTATCTTATTGTTATCACTTTTGAAACTTCACTTTCAATCTACTTCTTGCAATCTCTTTCATCTTATTCAACCGATTAGGTATTCTGAGGTAGTTTAGGGTAGTTCATTCCTTGGGATTCTCTTGGTAATCAAGAGACTCGTGAGCAATAGATCCCCTTTCTCTACACTATAATACTAGCTTTTGGAAACCAATTTCTATAGTTTCATTATTTAATTAAATGTATGAAAATCCATGAGCATATGAATCTAGTTAAGCTTTATATTTGGCCCACGAAGTTATGACATTGTCATTTTCTATCATTTAACATTTAAGTGTAGTTAAGCGATTTAACTAATGATGTTACTAGAATTTTGAAACAATAAAAAATATCAAGTTAAATCAAACATATCTAACTATTTATTTTGTATTAAATACTATATATTACTATCCTCAAATGCCTTTAAATGAGTCCCTACAAATGTTAACCAAATATTGTTGTTAGACACCTCAATGATAATTTATTGAGAACTCACTCTCCATGATAATAATAACATAATTTAAGTCAATGAAATCATAGTTTAGGAATTCCCATCTTAGTGTGCCTTGTGCCAAATTATAGGATTTTACTTATATTGCTATATACATACACATGTCAAAACATAAAGCCTTGTATTCCTTTGACACTTTCATTTTTCTTAACAATTTAAATAAAATAGTATGTCCCAATAATTGGGTAAAAGAAAAAATAGATTAAATTCATCATATATGAAATTCTCAACATGTATATACGTGTCTCTTAAATATTTTATGTTGCACCTTTTTCCTCAAAGTCACATGGAATGTTTTCATAGATGAATTGTTGATTTAGATCACCTTTTTATGAACATAGTTATTATGACATGAAAATTTAAAAATAATGTTCTCCTTAGAGTAATTTGTATAGAAATAAATTTTAATATATATTATTGTCTATTTTTTAAATCTAAATAGGTGTATTACAAATATTTAAGCCCTTAGTTCAATACACATGGAAAAATAACAAACAATAACTTTTTTTTATAAAGAGATGCATTATGTTTGGTTCCTTGTTGTTGATTAGTTTGTGTCTTTAGTGGAGATTACAATTGTAAAATAATAAAAAATATTGTCAAACAATACAATACAACTGATAGAATATGTCACACCAATGTATATAAAGCAGAATGAGAGGGAGTCTAAATTTGAATCTGGGTGAGGCTATGACCAATGGAGATACAAAGATAGATGACGATGATGATCCGGGTGAGGCTATGACTGGTGGAGATATAGAGACGGACGACGATGACGTTGAAGATGGTGGCTTAGCACTGCAAATGGTTCTTGTTCCTTCTCTGGCTCGTGCTTTTGGAGATCATGATTTCCTATTCGATGGGTTGCTTCTAGTGTTTTTTGGTAACCCTTGTTACTGTCTGTGGGTGGGTGTGGTTGTTCCTCTTGGATGTGACTCTGCTCTGTGGCATTTTGTTTGGCTCTTCCTGGTATTGGGAGTGGGTGACTAGTTGTTTTCTTCTGTTCACTCCTTGGAGGCTTCCTGTCTTGGAGCTGTCTTTTCCAGCCATTTTGTGTTTTCCAAACAACAATTGGACATTCATGCTTATTCTTGTGCTTTGGAGCCTGAGTTGGGTCATTGGCCCCTATGGTGGTGTGGCATTGCTGCTTGGGTGGGGAGTTCTTCCTCCTTTTGCTTGGTTGAGTTTTTTGCGTTCTTGCTCGAGTGTTCTTTGGTGGTTTTTGTTATGAGAGCAAGTGTCTCCTTCCTTTTTCTATTCCTAGATTTTCCCCCTTGTTTATTGTTGTTTATATTTAGTGGATGGGGATTGTTGTTTCAGATTGACCCCTCTGAGGGTGGGGTTTATGGATTTCTTACTGGGAGTGTTTTCTCTAGTTGTGGGTTATCTTTCTGCCCTTTGGTGCACTACTTTCTTCAACCCCCTACCTAGTTTTGGGTTGGGTGTTCCTCATGAGGTTGTTCTTCAATGTTTCTTTTTCTTTGGGGGTTGTTGTGGAGTGGTTTTTATCCCTCCCTGTTGCTACTGAAAATGTGTGTCTAGAAGGCTTTGAAAGTTCCCTTATAGTTTGGTTGGCTTGTCTCCCTTTCTAGGCCTTTTGGAAGGGGTGCATGTCTTTCTCTGAGGACATTTTCTGTGAGTTGGTTCTTTTGGTTGGTTGGTTTCTCATGTATTATTTCAAGACCCAATTTTTTAGGTTGCTAAAGGATGACTGTGTATTTTTTGTGGAAAAGTTCCCATGTATTGAGATGGTGTCGGTTCAGCTTTATTCAGTGGAGTCTTTTTTCTACTAAAGCTTCTCTTGGTTTCTTTGGAGATGCTATGGGCTGGGTGGTATTCAAAGATTATTTTGAAAACCTAGATGCTTTTATTGTTGTTGTATGCTAAGTTCATTCTTTCTACTGCAGTCTTTACCATCTCTATGGATACTAGGTCTTCTTTTGAGGTGGAGACCTCTCCTATGGAGGTGGAGTCCTCTCCTTCTATGGTTGAGATGTATTTTGTGGCTGAAGGCTCACTCTTGTATCTCCCATTGAGGTAGAGCCAATTCTTATTTAGGTGGAGTGTTGGTTTGTAGGTGTGTTGTGGCTATTGTGGCAAGGATGAGCTTGGTTTTTTCTCCTATAGAGGTGGAGAGAATAGCTAGATTTTATGGAACACTGTTGGAGCCTTTAGTGTTTGCAATGAATTCTCCTATAAAGGTGGGGAGGGAGTGTTGTTGGGCTTTGTTTCTTCTACTCTTATGGCTATCTATGACCTAGTTGTTTCAATCAATGGTATGGAGAGTTTGATCTTCTTGAATGAATGGTGTGTTGTTGCCTGCCTGTTGCACGCGGTGTTTTTGGGTTCAAGGTCCCTGCCAAAACCTAGTTGTAAAGGGTTGTGGGTCCCTTCAAAACCTATGGGTTCAAGATCTCTATAATTTCTTGGTTTTGTGTTTGGCAGTAGGGTTTTGCTACTTGTTTGGGTTGAGGTTTTGTCTTTATTTTGTTGTTAGTTATTATTGGCTTTTTATTTTGGTAGCATGACTATCTTGGTTTGGGTTTAAGGTCCCTTCAAAACCTATCTATAAATGGTTTTGGGTCCATTCAAAACCTGTTTGTAAATGGTTTCAGGTCCATTCAAAACCTATTTTCCCTCTAATCAAAACTAATAGAATATGTCTAGTTGTGAACTTAAATAGTTCCAAATTAAATCATGGTAGCATGATTTTCCGATCAATAATGGGCTTAACCACATTATATTTGGTTCATACTGGTGATTTGATAGGTGAAATTGTAGTTGTGAAATATAGTGGTTATTACATTGCATAAATAGTTCATTATTATTGTGGGTGTGTGAAATGTGTAAAGTTAATATCAACACAAACCTTAATGAAATGATTTATATTAAATATTCAAATCAAACAAGTTATTGTAATTTACAACAAACTAAATCTTTCACGAATGTCTCATTATCCTCTATTCTTAATGATTTTTTTAACCTTTTGGCCCTCATATTTCTATGTGCACAAAGGCTATTAGAATGAAACTTAAGAAATGAGATTAGTATTCCACATGTAAGCCAACTAAATTCCTACATGAAACTATATGCAAACAATGATGATGAATGCTTTGATGAGTGGAGGATGATGTTTATGATAAATAATCAAGTGGAGGTGGATGCTATGGTATTGAACTAGAATGATCTATATATGATTCTACATATGCTCAAATACAAAATAAAAATGACTAAGATGATCCTCCATATGCTCAAATGCAAACTAAAAATGAACTAATCTAAAATGCAACTATGATGGAAGATGGGATGTAAAATACAACTATGAAGTAAGATTTAAAGCTAAGATGTAAATACAAAGAAAAAAATGAAGTTAGATGCAATTAGAAGACTCCAAAATTCTCCCAAGCTCCAACGATAAACCTGCATGATAACTCTACTTCAAATGTGGATACGAAATACAATACCCAAGGGTTGTATTTATAGCCTTTTCCAAGCATATAATGAGGTGGCAATAATCAACAGTCTAGATTCAAACAAGAAGAATGGATGGTGAAGATGAAGAGAATCAAGATGTTGTCCCCTTGACCAAAGACAACATGCCATTTGGATGGAAGAATCTCTTGACCAATGGGCAACATTCCATTTGGATGGAAGATTCAAGTGTGGGAAGAGAAGACCATAAGCTCCAAAATTGTTGGAAGTGTGTGAGGAATGAGCCATGTGCTCCAAAATTGGTGGAAGTGTGTGAGGAATGAGCCATGTGCTTTTTTAAAATGAGTTGAAGATAATTCTAATTAAAAATTAGAGTTATTTAATTTCATGTGACCTTGGTGATGTGGCATAAAAAAGTTGTAGACATGTGCTCAAATTCCTAATCGAGATTAGTGATGATTAATTAAATAAAGAAAGCTTATGGAAATTTGTTTATTTAATTAATTTAGAAGAAGATGATTTAGAGTTGGAGAATTTAGAAAATGAACAATATAAATAAATTGAGGATTTATTTATACGTAGTTGAAATATTAATTAAATATCTAGTATTTAATTAATTAAATGTGATGACCGATTTTAGGTGTATACATTTTTCCCCTCTTTGAAGTAATGTGTTTACACGTTGCTTCGAAGAAAATTTTGATACCGATGCTTAGAAAAGTTTTTGATGCCCTAGACGATGCCCAAGGTGATGCCAGATATATGCCCCCTCGAGAGATAAATCGATGAAGTTTGAAATTTTGATGATTTGTCAATGATTTGATGATTGTGTGATGATGTTGTAATTATGTGATGATGATCCATCATGAAACCAATGATAATTTGATAGAAGACACGATTTAACTCTCAAAATTTGATTCTATGCTCTCTCCTTGAATAGTTTTGATTAATTAAATCCCATTTTTGGTAATAAATCCCACCATAATTCCCTCCATTAACCTTTAAAAATGTAAAAAGTGGGAAAAATGAATTCACTTGCACATTGTGATTTTAGAGAATTTGAAGATTGGAGAGCTAGAGGAAGATGGGGATCCCTTCACACAAGCATCATTTCAAGCGCCTTCATCACCATGGTCACCCTGCTACAACTGGACCTATGGTACGCATTATGAGAAACCTCCTTTAGTCATTTTCCCACCTTTTTATTGATGTTTTAAACTTGGTAGATAGGTGTTGTAGGCCATTTAAAGTCATTTTTGCACTTTTGGGGGGTATTTTTGTTGTTTTCAAGTCATTTTTGGGAGTTTCTGAGTTTTGGCACCTCTTGCTTCTGTTTTTGCACCTTTTGCTTCTGATTTGGCACCTTTTGCTTCTGTTTTGGCACCTTTTGCTTCTATTTTGGTGCTTTTGGGGTCCCTTTTGGTGCCTTTTGCTAGTTTGATTTCATGTTTTGACCTTTTTGCCCCTAAAACGGTGCCTTTTGCTGATTCTTTGGTGCCTTCTTCTCATTTTGTGGTGCCTTTGGGGTCCCAAATGGCACCTTTTGTTGTTTTGGGGGTTTTGGCAGGATTTTCCCTTGAATGATTCTTGATGATTTTCCCTGTTGTTTTGCTTGTCCAAAAATGTTTGATTGATAAAAGTCCTGGTTATGTCAAATGTTGCATTGTTAATGTTCGTTGAGGCTTGTATAATGTTCATGAATCATGTTAGTCATTGCATTGTTCTGTTCAGTGATGTTTTTGATTGATCTCGGTCTAATTGTGTGATGTTCATTGGTTGATTGATGTTCGATAAGATAGTTGATGATTTGATCTCATGATAGGTGAGAGTCAAATGATAGGATAACTTGGTGATGTTTCTATCTCATGATAGGTGAGGATCGATAATAGGATTGATGATGTATTGACCTCATGATAGGTGAGGATCAATGGTAGGATTGATGATGTATCGACCTCATGATAGGTGAGGATCGATGGTAGGATTCACTGATGTATGGACCTCATGATAGGTGAGGATCGATGATAGGATTGATGTTGTATTGACCTCATGATAGGTGAGGATCAATGATAGGATTGATGATGTATCGACCTCATGAAAGGTGAGGATCGATGGCAGGATTCACTGATGTATCGACCTCATGATAGGTGAGGATCGATGATAGGATTGATGTTGTATCAACCTCATGATAGGTGAGGATTGATGATAGGATTGATGATGTATCGACCTCATGATAGGTAAGGATCGATGGTAGGATTCACTGATGTATTGACCTCATGATAGGTGAGGATTGATGTTGTATTGACCTCATGATAGGTGAGGATCGATGATAGGATTGATGATGTATCGACCTCATGATAGGTGAGGATCGATGGTAGGATTCATTGATGTATCAACCTCATGATAGGTGAGGATTGATGATAGATGCACTGATGATTGTCTTGATTGATTGATTTGATGATTGATTGACCCCGATTTGATTGACTTATGATCTTGATTGAACATGATTTGATTGATTGATGATCTTGATTGAATATGATTTGATTTACTGATTATCTTGATTGAACATGATTTGATTGACTGATGAACATGGTTGAACATTGTGTTAGGGATAAATTTGATAGATTTTTTGATGTAATGTTGATTTTTTTTCCATAATATGATTAGGACTTTGATGTGCTCCAATCTCGGGAGTGTTTCCCGAAGACATGGGATATGGTTCGTCAGTTGACATAGGTGGATTTAGATATTATCACATGTTGTGGGTTGACATCCTTGTTAGATATACAACAGTATAGGATTAATAGGGGTTTACTAACTACTTTAGTGGAGAGGTGGCATAGTGACCACAACACCTTTCATATGGATACTAGGGAGATGACAATTACTCTTGAGGATGTTTATCGTATCTTGTGGATTCCAGTGATGAGCAAGATAGTTGTGCATGACAAAGTAGAGTAGGGCGGGACCAATGCCTTGCATAGGATTTTCTGAGATGATCAAGTTTTAGGTCATTGGGTCCCCTAGTAGGAGATGGTTGGGAGATATGATCCTCTACCATGTGTTCTTTCCGGGTTTGTTGGTAGATTCCTTTTTCCTGACCACAAGTCAAAGGGATTTTCTATGGGTTGGGGTTGAGTATTGGAGTGTATGATGTTGGAGGGGACTAGATATGCATGGGGTTCATGTATGTTAACCCATTTGTATCATGATTTGCACTAGGTTGTGTATTGTGGGGTGACGAGCCCCTCTTCTTGAGTCACACTATTGTAGACATGGGCATGAGAGCATATAGCGATCACTCGGCCATTGGGAGATAGACAATGACCAACAAGTAGACCCTATGTGTTTAGCTATAGTGGTCTGTGTGTCCAACATAAGCTAGGAAAATTAGCTTATTCAAGATGTGTCCTAGATGATTTGGAGACCGTGACATGGTGCCCTTACTTGGATTGTGAGGTGTGGCCAGAGGACCAGGTAGAGATGCCATACATGCTGCTATCACGATACTTGACTGGACAGACACATTTTGTACTTGAGAGATATTTGTATCTGCAGGTTTGTCGTCAGTTTGGACGAGTTCAGGCAATTCCCCAGGGGGTTTCCCATTATGCACAGTGATGATAGGATGTG
Source organism: Sequoia sempervirens (assembly GCA_007258455.2). Taxonomy (NCBI): domain Eukaryota; kingdom Viridiplantae; phylum Streptophyta; class Pinopsida; order Cupressales; family Cupressaceae; genus Sequoia; species Sequoia sempervirens. Next base: position 157,728,927 of record VDFB02105785.1, on the reverse strand, counting down.
ATAGAGTCGGGCCCTTGCTTTTCCTATGATGTTTCTTGTACCGAGTATTATACATTGGTGCCATGTGTGTGGGACTATGCTCCACAGATGACAGATGCAGGGATGATAGAGGATTATTCTAAGTATTTCTACACATCCTTTTTTGAGGCTATCTAGTCCTGATGAGCCAGTTCCGCCAATTGATGATGATCACAGGGCACCGAGACAGAGGGGGGATGGAGAGGAGGAGGAGAGTGAGATTGGGGATGGAGGGGATGATGAGGGTGATAATGGTGGTGGTGAGGGTGGTGATGGTGATGGTGGTGGTGATTTAGGTGTAGGGCTATCAGGTGCAGTTGTCAGTCCCTTTCTAGATTTTGTAGTTCCTAGATGTAGGAGGAGTATTACCGTACCTCAGTCGATGATGCCTAGGATTCGGATTGGAGTCCCTTCTCATTAGCAACATGCACAGATAGAGGCATTACATGCACAAATTCACACTTTTTAGGGTGAGTTAGTGCAGGCTAGGGCACAATTTGAGACACTTCAGGATGAGTTAGTGCAGGCTTGGGCACAGGTTTAGATACTGATGGGTAAGAAAGGTGCAGACAAGAAGTAGGTACAATAGGTATAGACATAGGTTTTCATACTTACTATAGAGAGGGATGCCTTGAGATGTTGGGTAGAGCAAGATGAGGCCATTACTGAGAGATTATAGTAGGCTATAGTTGGTGCGGGTACAACGAAGCTCCTTAGAGAGATTTGGAACACTACTCAGGAGGCACAGTTTTATAAGGGTAAATATCATGAGCTGGTTCATTTCGAGTGGCAAGAGAGCTTTGTACCGTCTTGATCTGGAATATCTCGGTCTTGGACTGTTAGCATGGGTGTTACACAACCATTGTTTGGAGATAGGAGAGATCCTGGTGTAGGTCCATTAGGTGGAGGAGGTACTGGTTCTATGAGGCCAACACCGTCTAGGGGGAGCTCAATATAACATATTTTGATGTATGTTGGACATGATGTATACACTGTTGTGACATTGATGATGTACTTCTTGTGTTCAAAATTTATGATACAGTGCCAATTTTGATAGTGATGTATCTTGTCAAACTTTTGTATATCCTTGTACACTTTGGCATTATAATTTTTGAGGTTATATGATATGCAACGATGATTATGATCTATGTGTTGATATGATGATAGATGTCGATGATGCATTTAATTTCCATGTTCATGATGATGAACTTGATGTTATGATATGTTATGGATGCAAATGATGAAGCAACTAATGTGTTATGAGTCTATGATAATTTATTATGCCAATGATATGTGATGAATTTTATGTTTTTGTTCTTTTCTAATGCAAATAAATGATGTAATGAATGAATGAATGTGTATATGAAATGATTACATGATGATGCATATTTCTGTTGATGTTTATGTTATGTTTATATGTGATGTATGCAATGATGATTTGATATGCTTTATGGATGATGGATTTGATTATGCAAATGATGTATGATGTTCCATGTGATGATTATGTATGGATGCAATGCAAATGATATGTGATGTTTTGTAATGATGAATGATGATTATGTGATGCAAATGATTTTTTTCTAGGGTCTTAAGCTTAAATGAGTGAATCTATCCACCTTCCAAGAGTTGTGGGAAGGTTGTTGTCAGTTGATTCTTTGTTAAATTAAGCTTCACAAAACTTGGCGTATTTCCCAATTCTTTTGGAAATATGAAGAGATTCACTCATTTAAGCTTAGCGAACCACTTCCCTAATGCCACTATATAAAATGATTTTTATTACGTAAATGAGATGTGATGGACGTTGTTTTGTGTTTTCCGATGAAAATATTATGATGTGATGGATGAATGTATGAATGATGTTATAATGTTTTCTAATGTATGCCAATGATGATGCAAGTGATATGCAACTAAATGAGAATGATTTCTAATTGATGATAATGCAAGTGATGTGTTTTTATATGAAAATGATTTTTTTTTTGGCAATGTCAAGTGTACTCAACCCCTTAATGCAAGAGATAACATCATTGTTGCAGCTTTGGAAATCCCATAAATACAGATCTAAACTACCATGGATGCAATCTACTCTAACCATGCAGATCTTGTATGCAAACATTATCATTCCTAATAGCTGATTTGTCATGCTTTTTATCATCATTGGGCCATTAAAATGTTGTATGTGAGTACAAGCATCAATGGTATATTTAGACCATGATGACCTAAGTACTACTTCCATGATGTTTGATAGTGCAAGTTAACACAAGCATCTAAGTATAATTAAACCAAGATGACCTAAGCATTACTTGCGTAAACAGACAAGAGTTAATTTTTTTCCTATACAAATTTGGAATGTCATTAGTGATACTTTGTAGAGCACGTCCCGTGACAATTTGCACAGTAATGATGATCAAATCACGACAAGAGACAAAGAAAAATCATACTCTTTCCTAGCTCCTTTAGTTTGATACATCATCGAGGGGCTCCAAAGATATGATAAAAAAATCAAAGTACAACAATTGAACATTTGTGTTTAACGTGATAAACCCATGATTTAGAAGAGCATCATCCTTTTCATTTGATTTTATTTTTGATTTTCTGATGTTTTTGGGATTTTTTCGATTTTCCAATTTTTAGGTGTTTTCTGAGATTTTGACCAAGAACCTAACCTAAAGACCTATCCTAGGGGTCTCAGGGGCTGATCAAATATTATCCTTGCCTACGTTATATACGCAAAGACCATGTAGTTCAACAAGATGACTCTGTTTTTGAATTTTTTGACTGACTTTTGACCTATTTTTGGTTTTTGATATGATATGGATGTTTGATGCATTTCTAATGGTGATTGATGTTCAATATTGGGTTGGATTTTAATCATTTTTTTTTCTGTTGCGTTTGTCTTACTACTGTTTTTCTGTTGGTTTAAGCCCAAAGTTTATTTATTTTTGGTGAGTTCGGGATTTTTCCCCCAATCCAAGGTGAGACATGACCACGATGCCAAGATATGTACATGGATATTTCAAAGGATAGACAGATGGATGGAAAAAGCGAATGGTTAAAATGTTCAAATAGATGGAAAAGCTAACCTATCACAAATAGATCCTATTTCTAGGTTTTCACTACTTGTTTTTATTGCAATTTTTCAAATTTTATGATTTTTTAAATTTTTTTTTTGTATTTTTCTCTGTTTTTTTTATTTTTTTGTTGTTATCAAGATGCTTATTTTCCAGGTTTTCATCAAGGAAAGCATTTTTTTAGGACATTTTCTAATGTTTTCAGTATTTTTCAAGACCTTTTCCCCAATGCACTAGATGATTCAAGTGTAGAACTTCTTGAGATGTAGGCTATTGAGGGGTTCATCAAAAAAATCCGCTTCTGGTGTAGACAACTAATATGCTGCTGATCCAAAGACTAAGACAATGAAAAAGGGACCTAGCCAGTTTGGTTCAAATTTCCCCTTCTCTTGATCTTTTTTATTATGGGGATTTTCTTTCAATACTAAATCGCAAAGTTGAAATGTTCTAGGCTTGACTCTGTGGTTGTAGATTATGGATATCCTCCTCTAATATGCTTTCAGATGATCCACTACATGTTGATGATGCTCATCCAAAAGTTCCAATTCTTGTAACCTAGACACTCTGTAATCCTCATATGAAATGATCCCTTTTAGTGACACTCAGAGTGATGGCAGTTCAACCTCAATAGGTAGAATGGCTTCTGATCTGTAGACTAAAGCATAGGGTGTAGCTCCCGTTGGGGTATGGATATTGGTTCTATAAGCCCATAGAGCAGGGTTCAATTGCACATGCTAGTCACCTCCAACATTGTTGACAGTTTTCTTTAAGATTTTTAGGATAGTCTTGTTTGAGGCCTCTGCTTGGCCATTTCCTCAAGGATAATAGGGTGTAGAAAACCGATGGTGGATATGAAATTTCTCACAAATTTCTTCAATGTCTTTATTTTTGAAAGGTCATTAATTGTTAATGATGATGGATTAAGGGATTCCATATCTACAGATGATATAGTTCAGGATGAAGGACGAGATTTGTTTTCTTGTGATAGTAGTTAGGGGGACAACTTCGATCGATTTTGTGAAATACTCAATAGCTATAATAATGAACTTGTGTCCATTTGACGAATATGGATGAATCTTGCCTATGAGGTCTAATCCCCACTGAAAAAAGGGCCATGTTGATGCAAAAGGGTGAGGGTGATCCTATAATAGTGGTTTATAATTTTTGGCCAAACTGGACACTGAAATTATTATTTTTAACTAAATCTTCACATTCGGGCACCTATAGCGGCTAAACCGTGAGGAATTTGAAGATGGTGCAAACTAGAGTCTCATCAAATTTTGTTTGTAGATTCTAAAAATATTTTTTCAAAATTTTTGGAATCAAATTGCACTTCTTTTCCATCTCCCACGAAAATTGATTTTTTTAAAAACAACATTTTTAAAAAGTGACACACCATATAATGCATAAATTTTCCATGAAGGATAAAATTCTAATTCTTTCAAATTTAGATTTGTAACTCTAATATCTAGTGCTTCCACTTGGTTAGATAGTTTTTATTGAATATTTTTCCTTAATTAAGATTCAAAGTCAAACAATTACAATTAGACACAAGCCGTATAACAAATTTTTTGTATATGTCAAAATTTAATTTAATTTTTTGTTGGATCAAGGACTTTAATATCTGGTGCACTCATATTTTTCAATTTTTTTGATAATCTTCTATTTTTCCACATGTGAAGAACAAAGAAATTCATTTTCAATGAAAGTTTAATAAAACTTAAAAACAAATACATAACAAAACAAAACATATTAAAATTATATTCATTGGATAGCTTGTTCTGAGGAATACCATAATCATTTGAAATAAATTTTAAATGAATTCATTTGATCCCCCAAAAGCTAAATCAAAAGTGATTTTTTATCAAAATTTTGATAGGTGTAAAGGAGATGCATTTATAGGTATGGTTTAAAACTAATGAGGTTCTATCCAAGGGGGTTTGATCTAAGGTGATTTGATCAAACCCTCTTCAATTGGAATCCTTAAAATGGAACTTTTTAAGGCTTAAATCATTATATTTTCTAAAAATATGTGATTTCAGCTAAAATTCGTTCCTCTCAGGAATTGTAAACCACTATTGTGACAACACCCGTGAAGTTCCTACGCTGGTGCGTGGATGAGATTGTTATGAATCTCACACTTTTGGCATGTCTTGAGAAACTGAAAAGAATCCTTCTCCATAGTCTTCCAGTAATATCCCAGACGAAGGAGTTTCTTAGCTAGGGTTAAACCACTCGATGAGTGCCAAAAACACCTTCATGTACTTCCCGTAAAGTCGTTTCAGACTCGTCATGTTCTAGACATCGGAGGAGAGTTTCATCATGACCTTGTCGATAAAGGACATCTGCGATAAGGGTGTGTCAGGCGGTTTGGCAAATGAAGTTTCATTTTTGATTACGAGATAGGTCAGGAGGAAGGGTGTTATCTTTTAGGTATGTATAGAATTTCCTATAGAGCGAAGTGTCGGCCTTAGCTAGATGGTAGATAACTTGGGACTCAGGTTTGTCATAAGATGGGTTGAATAGTTGTTCCACCATGAACTTGTAACGGGCTCGTTTCTCTGAAATCTGCAAGAGAGAAGTAATGGTTTCCATGGCATCAACGAATTTGTTGTCACTTCGAGGAATCTGCCCAAATCTTATTTCCACAAAGTACTTTTTGAAGTCATCAACCATTATTTTGTAGGGCATTAGCTTGTCATCCTTTATTTGATAGTCATCGTTTACCTGGTTAATGACTAGTTGTGAATCCCCATAGACATGTAACTTTGTGATCTTCCACTCAACTGCTACTTTGATTCCAATGATCAAGGATTCATATTCGGCTGTGTTTTTGGTGCAAGGGAACATCAATCTGTAAGACTTGGGAATGGTGTGTCCTTGTGGCAAGATAAACAAAATTCTGGCTCCTGACCCATGTTGTGTATAAGAACCATCAAAGTACAAGACCCGTTGTTGTGTGGACACCATTAGGACATCAACATCTGGAAACTCAATTTTCATGGGATTATTGTCTTGCAATGGTGCTTCAGCTAACTGATCCGTAATTTTTTTTCCTTTGATTTCCTTCCTATCAACATATTGGATGTCAAATTCACTCAGCATCATGACCCACTTAGCCAATCTTCCAATCAGATTAGCTTTGCTAAGAAGGTATTTTAGTGGATCTATCTTGGCTATTAACTTGATGGTATGGGTGAGCATATAATGTCACAACTGTTGGGTGGCGAACACTACTCACAGAAAAGCCTTTTCAATGAAGGTGTAATTGATCTCATAGACATTTAAGGTTCTGTTGATGTAATATATTGCCCTTTCTTTTCCTGCTGAATCCTCTTGTGCTAACAAGGCTCCCAATGATATTTCAGTTGTTGCTATGTACAATAAAAGTGGCCTTCCTTCTGCTGGTGGTATCAAGACAAGTGGAATCATTAGTTATTGTTTCAATTGATTGAAGGCTCCTTCATATTTTTCATCCCATTAGAAAGATACATTTTTGTGGAGCAAGTGGTTGAAAGGATGCGTTTTGTTAGCCAGTTGTGCAATAAACCTCCTGATAGATTGGAATCTTCCTTGCAAGGATTTGAGCTGGCTGATATTTTTAGGAGGAGGCATCTCCATGATAGCTTTGACCTTTGCAAGGTCCACTTGAATTCCTCTAGCCAACGCAATGTACCCCAAAAGTTTAGCTGATGTTACCCCGAATACACATTTCTTGGGATTTAGTCTCACATTAAACTTCTTTAGTCTAGTGAAGATTTTATCTAAAATTTCTAGGTGTCCTTCTTTGGTGTAGGATTTTTCCAACAGATCATCTACATAGTCTTCCATAAAAGTGTGCATCATGTCATGAAATATGGTGGTCATTGCTCTCTGATATGTGGCTCCAACATTTTTCAACCTGAATGGAATGACATTCCAACAGAAAGTGCCCCGAGGACATGTGAAGGCAGTTTTATCTTGATCTTTAGGAGCAATTTTGATTTGATTATACCTTGAAAAGCCATCCATAAGCTAGAGTATTTCATGTCCAATAGTCAAGTCCACAATGATGTCAATATTAGGCAGGGGGAAGTCATCTTTTGGGAAAGCTTTATTGAGATCTTTGAAATCTGTATAGATTCTGCTTCTTTTGTCTGGTTTGAAAACAGGTACGATGTTAGAAATCCACTTTGCATAGTCGATAGGTTTGATAAATCCCACATCTAATAACTTCTTCAATTGAACTTTGACCAATATGGCAATGTGGGGATGCATTTTCCTTAATTTTTGTTTGACTAGTTTTATTCCTACTGGTAGAGATAGGTGATGCATGATGAGTTCTGGATCAATCCCTAGCATGTTGGCATAAGACCAAGAAAAGTTGATTTTCCTTTCTGTGAAGAATTTGATGAAGTCTGGTTTTTCTTGATCTGTCAAGGATTTTGCTAGATGGACAATCTTCACTATTTTTTCATTTCCAATATTGATAGATTGGGTGGGCTCAACCAATACTTTAGATCATTCCTGAAAGTGTTCAAGGAGTGTGTCAAATCTTCCATCCTTCAGTGCCTCAAAGAGGTTTTCACTGTTGGATACACTCTTTTTTTTTACTTTTTCTAGATCTGATACTGCCATTAAATGGTTTTCACCATCAGATCTATTCCCTATATTATTCATTTTGTAGATAGAAAATTTGACACTCTCTTGGTTGGAAGCTTTGTTACGATGTTCAATGGTGGAATCTGTTTCAGGATTGGCAGAATAGAGGAAGTTGACAATGACTTCGTCATTTGAAAAGAGAGGGATATTAGATGGCTCAGTTTTATCCCAATCTATTAGTTTAGGATGTACTAGGGGTAAGGATTCGTTGGATTGGCTAAAGTCAAATGCAGTAAGATTCCCGATGGTAATGTCTTCAAATTGTCCAATAGTGAAATCAATGTCTAGAAGGTAACTCTCCTCTGAATTATTTGTTTCACTCCGAGTCTGATCATCTTCACTGGAATAATCAATGTGGAGTGATCCTATTTCAGGCGGTCTATAACCCAAAATTTGATCCTCCTCACATATGTGTGTGTACTTTTGGACTACATCAATTTCCTTACCATGACAAGACTCTTTAGATAACGAATCCCACTCATACTCATTTGAATTAGTTTCATGAGTGTCACTAGCTTGTAGTTGTAGGATTCTTTCAACAACTTGTTGTCTGATTTCTTCTCTGGATTCTCCTATATACCCCAATCCTATTTTATCTTTGGCTTGCATGGTGACAGGTTGTATTGGTTCTACAATTCCTTCTTTCCTTTTACCGATCGGACCTTTTCCCTTGTATCCCATCTTTTCCATGATTGTCTTTCCTTTTCCATATTTCTCTACCTGTACATTTGAGGTGGATGCTTGTGATGATTCTTCATCTTTGTACAACCAGTTTAAAACCTCCTTGTCATCTAACTCATCCACTAATGTTCCCGCTCTTACAAAGGTTCCATCAAATAGTGTGGTGGGTTGTGATGATTGCTGCCTTGATGTTGATGGCCATCCATATGACTTTGGAGAAGATGAAAGTTGTGATAAGCATAAGGACTGCTGAAATGAGTATTCCCCCATGCCTTTTTCTTTCAATTGGATCTTGGAAAGTTGTTTTGATAATGATTCAAGTTGACTTTCTTGACTTTGTGGAGTAGGATTTGATGTACTCTCTTTATTTGAGGGATTGGAATTTCCGATATCCTTATCCTTTGATTGGTCCTTTTTCTCAACCCACTTTGACAAGGAATTTAGTTGTTTCCCATCATTTGATAAACCCTGAGTTGGAGATTCCCTATTGTGTGGCACAAAAGCATCTTGGGTTGTCTTGAGGGTGTTACAATATTGGGGGTTGTTTGAATCAGCCGCAATAGTGATTTCTTGCCCATTGAATGGGAACTTCAAACACTGGTGATATGTGGATTGCACTACTTGCATGTCATGAATCCAAGGTCTTCCCAAGAGTATGTTGTAGGTTAACTCTTTGTCTAACACCTGGAATACATATCTCTAACAACTGGTCCCACTTGAATAGGTAGCACTATCAATCCTTGTGAAGATCTCTCCTCATCATCATATGCTTTTATTGTGATTTTCCTTCTAGGATCAATGGAATTTTCTGAATAGCCTAGGGCACAGATAAGTTTCAAAGTACAGATATTCAGGCCAGCTCCTCCATCTATTAGGACACGTTTAACACGATGCTTGTAGATTAGGACCTCAATGTGCAGGGCAGTGTTGTGGGGATGATTGATAGATACATCATCACGTTCAGAAAAGGAAAAGTAGTGTGGTGCAGTCAAATGTCCCACCATAGTTTGGAATTGGAAAACTTCCAGATTGTTTGGTACTATGGTGGCAACTAGAGCTTGTTCCAATATTTCCTTGTGAGCAGGTGAAATCTTGAGAAGTTATAATATGGATATTTGTGCGGGTATCTTCTGTAATTGATCCACTATGTTATATTGGGTTGTAGGGATAGCAATTTATTTGGAAGTGGAAGGGGTAGCTCCTTTCAATGTTACCTTGGCTTGTCCTCGTGTGATTGCATTGACGGGCATGCTATTGTGTTGTTCTCTGATTTTGATAACATTGATTTGATGTGAGGTAGTGTCAACCTTATGGTAATGATTTTCAATTTCAATGATGTTTTGTTCATGCCAAATGGTGTCGTTATTTGTTAGGTTGTCATTGACAATAGGATCTAATTTGTCATGGGTTGGATCATCAACCACCTCAATATGAAGAATGGTGGTGTCATAGACATAGTTTCTGTTCTTTCCCTTTTATTGTTTGATGATGAAGACTCTCCTTTCTCATAGTTTTGTAGAGGGTTCTTGAATGCCACATGGTCATTGTTTGTCTGGAGTTCTTCTACAAATATCATCTTGTTGTCAATGAGATCTTGTATCAAGTGTTTCAACTACATGCAGTTGTTGGTTTTATGTCCCTTGTTGCAGTGAAACTCATGGAAATGGGCCTTGTTCCACCACAGGGGTTTAACTTGTGGTTCCTATGAATAAATATTCATCGAGCTCTTTGCAAGCTTTATTTTTTTGAAGTATCGACCCACACATTGCATTAAAAGTCATTCAACCCTTTTTGATAAATGTCGCTGCCTCCGCCACATGTTTGATATACGCTCCTCGAAGGATCTCTTCCCTTCACATTAAAAAACAACCCCACTACATTGCCACGTGTCTGCTCTATGCACAATTGAAAGCTTCTTCCCTTTGTTTTTGAGTTAGGCTCCGTCTGCATGCCACGTGGCTCCATCTTCACATATTTTAGCAGGCCCCACAGTTGGTACCAAAGATGAGGTAGGTTACATGTGTCTCCTTGGTGCAATCTTTTCAATAGCAAGGAAAAAACATATGGACGGGCTGCGTGATGTCGCCACATGTCTATTCGATAGGTGTTTCTTTTAAACAATGGATGGAGCAAGCCAAGGACCGTGACATCCTGCCACATGTCATAACTGATTTAGAAAGGTAACAACACTTGTCTACATGACCTTGCTGGGACCACTACCATCATTTGCAGAGGATGCACCTGAATGTGGAGTGACTAGATGCTTTGGCTGGAATCTTTTTGGTTGCAACGACCAGGAGAAACATTTGATTTGCATCATTGCCAAGGATTCTCAAATATTTTTTGTTACTACTCGCCAAGGCGGTGGGAGCATTCGGCTATATATAATCCTCTTTGTTTTAGAGGGGAGGGGCCAAAATTTTGCAAAAGGAACATAGATTAAGAAAAGAAACTAGGCCTCTGTTATTGATTTTTAATTATTGCAAAAAGACTCGAAAACTATGCCAATCATTCGACCTTTCTGCTCTTCCTATGATATTTGATTAACTTTAAACTGTGCTACTATTGTTGGATGATTCATTCACAAAACTTCTATAAATTGAATGCAAGTTTGTTGTCTTAGATCATGTCATGTGACTCTTCTTGTTAGTAAATATGTGTACAAATTTATTTTATGTCAATGAATGAATAGTTTATATATTAATCTTTGGTTTATGATTTTCTGGGACATTGCAAATTGCTGATTGGGCCCCTAGATGTATGATTTATTGTGCCTATTATCTATGTTTTGACACACTGCCTTAGGTTAGATTTTATTTTTATATATCTATTTCCTTTTCCCTTTCCAAACCCCAATTACAGAAGAAGCCGACTTCTTTAAAATCCAGAGGTCACTCAGTTTAGTGCAATAGGTCCGCCATAAACTAAGTTTCCCATAAAAGGGTTACTACCTTGCCAACTTTTGGCATCAACAATTTATTCTTTTTTTGGCACACCTGGTGGGACCATGCTTAAATGAATCAAATTTTCAGAAGGGTGTATGAGCCATCAACCTATTACTAGGTCCCAAATAGCCAATAATCTTGGTTTGTTAGTACCACCATTAGGGACAATACAACCTGCAACCTAATTAGTAAATGTTCCACTTCCTCCTCCCTTTCCACTAGCCATGTTTCCTGCTGCTAACAAAAATTATGTGGCCTAGGATGCCAGGAGCCCTCTTGTTGCACCAGTAGCGCCTACCATTTGGGCCCTTATTTTGGTTTCCACCCTAAAGGATATACCTAAATTCACTGGAGATGGCTCAAGGACACCATCTGAACATTTGCAAGATGTTGCAGATGTTTGTCTAGTACATGGGGTTACAACCCAAAATGTGGCATTAAGATTGCTTGCCGCCTCTTTTAGGGGTAAGGCACTGGATTGGTATCACACACTACACGAAAATACTATCAGAACATGGGATGAGCTCAACGAGCCTTTCTATCAGAAATTTTTGAATGAAGGAGATTGATCATCGCTCTATTACCAACTCTTAGTCATAAAGAGGGTCCCACACAAAGCCATGACTAACTTCAATGCTCAGTTCCATATGAGTTGGCAAAGGATTCAAGTTGATATACGCCTGCCACCGGATCTAGCATTCATTTTCTACCTTAAGGCCATCAATCCTAACATCTCAATGATGATCTAGTCTCTAGGTGGAACCACCGTACCGAGCACATATATCATCATTGTTAAAGCGGAGAACAATTTGATAGATGCTGGGAAGTTGCCACCTTGACCCATCATTCCTATATTCCCTGAAATATCGATGCCCACCCAGGAAGTCACATCGGCTAGTGCGCCTGCAGCTCCCTAGTCATTTTACATGTATGCGACAATGCCACAAGGTGTTGCCTCTACATCTGACCCTTCTAAGGATGAAATGAGCCATCTTAAGGAATTGCTACAAACTATGGTGAATGACATAACTACCCTCAAGTACAACTAGGCTGCACCTCTGAAGCCATCCTACCAAAATTATCAAGGCCAAAGGTCCTCTTACCAACAAAACCAGTTCCAAGGAGGTGCTTGGGAGAATCTGAAGGCACAAACAATGAATCAAATGGTATTGATACCCACTCCCCTATAGAGTTCTAACTTAAGCTTGAGTAGAGAGTTGACCGTGGGTCAAAATAATTTAGCGGATGACACCAACTCTTGGTGATTTCCTTGTGATGATTCACATATGCCCCAAAATTGCTCGTGTGATAACTTACAAAAAAAGGTAACAGAGTAACACAACCAAGCTACAACATCAGCCCCTAGAAGCTATGTGTATACCTCTTCACAAATGGACAATGCGGTGCTCACTGCGCAGATTCAAGGGATGTCACTAGAGCAAGAAGCAGACATCGCTCCCGACCAGGAACTCTTTTCATGGATGGAAGAAGAAGAAGTGGTGTTTTCCAATGATACATTCACATCTAAAATGCCACAAGTAGAATCTGACTACAATAATCACTCAAAGAGGAGATTTACAAGTGAATTAGTTGTTCCGCAACTATCCAGTTCACAGCCTAAAAGTGCTTCAAACCAGATACCTAGTACCTCCACAGTGCCTCCACAATATCAGCCATGAAAGGAAATTATTATAACAAGAGCAAAGGAGTAGAAACCTTTGAGTTTGCCACCTTTCAATGTGGTATAACAATTGAAGAAATCCTTCACTAATGTGTCCCTGTGGGACATCCTAGCTATCCTAGAGCAGAAGATGCTACTATAGAAGACTCTCTAGGAAGAGGTCAATGCAACGCCGATAGAGCAATTTCCCAAAGTAAAGGTTGTTGATCAACCCTCTTCCGCCAAATTTCTTACAAATAGCACAACGAAAGCCCCTACTGAAGCAAGAGATAAACTAAATCCTCAACCCTTCTTCTTAACTCTTATTGTAGGGGAGAAATTATTACACAATTCCATGATTGATTTTGGTGCTAGCACGATGGTTATGCCTAAGAAAATAGTTGAAGCTTTAGGACTCAACTATGAACCCTTAAAAAGGGGAGTGATGCAGCTTGATTGAAACAGAGTCGAAACCGTAGGTGTCGTCAAGGCACTCCCCTTGACTCTATTTTCTATCCCTAGTATCACAGTGCCACAAGACACTATGATCATAGATGTTCCCCCCATGTTTGGCCTCCGCCTATCCTGAGAATTTACTTCAAAAGTGGGTGGATATATGTCCTTGGATTGGTCAAATTTGATCCTTAGAACTAAGCATGGTGTGAAGATGAAGATAGAATCTAAAGCTTTACACTTAGAACATGTAGTCGAAGAAGCCATGATCAATTTTGAAGCTGCGCATACCTTTATCCCCAAGAAAGAAATGTATTGCGCTGAGTTACTAGAAGATGAAAAGGTGACTGAAGACTGGAATGATCAAGAAGATTCTCTCTTGAGTGAATATATGGACAACAACCCTTTCAGAAACTACCATGCTACTGGACTAGGCACCTATGTCATCTACGATGAAGATCAAGTGCTCCCAAAGGTTACGAAATGACCTGAAGGTGGTCAAGCATTTGAACTGTGGATGTTGCACTTTGACGGAGAAAGATGCAAGAATGGCCAAGAGTTGGAATATGTTTAATATCCCCACAAAATGAAAAGACACTGAGGTCTTTCTACTCTAGTTTTCTTGCTCAAATAATGAAGCTAAATACAAAGGACTAGTATAAGGCTTAAGCCTCACAGAGTGGATGGGAATCAAGCAACTAATGGTGTTTGGAGATTCTGAACTGGTGGTCATGTTGAATCTCAGTTGTGTTTACAGTTTGTCCTTGATGACAAAATCTCTTTCAGTTTGTTCTCATTGATAATATGTCTCAGGATGGTTCTCCTTGCACATCACAGGTTTTGGATGTTTCTCTTTCGGGCTTACACATATCGGCATGAGTATGGCAGGGTCTCCCCGATCCACTTTGAAGTGTCTGAGTTGCCTATCGGCAAGACATTTCTAATGTTATGTCGATTGAATTTAACATTCTGGCAGCTTTCGGCATGACATTGTTCATGGTCTTGGCGATAGAAGAAAAATCTTTATCGGCATGAGTTTGGTTGTTGGGATGAGGTCTTAGCGATTTTATTATGTCTCCCCGACCCACTTCAGAATGAGCATATCGGTAAAGGAAATCATCCTTGAGGTAATGTCATAGCGAGTCTTTCTTGTCTTACCGACTTGTGCTCAAAAGGTTTTATCTATTTTTTTGGGAGGAGTCTCACCTAACAACTCTTTGAGAACTTCAGCCAAACTGAGCGGTATTGGGCTGAGGTCTTGGAAATTTCACTTGGTCTCACCGACTAATGCATGTGGAAGTCTATCGGCAAGAGTGTTGTTTTTGGTATGTAGTCTCTCCAAAGACATAGTGTCACACCGACCGCCGTTGGACAATTGCTTTCGGCAGGACATTCTGGAAGTCTTAGCGAACAGGTGTGAATTCGGGGTGTTTCAGTATGACTGAAACGATCTACAAGATGTCTCCCCGATGGTTTGAAGTTACAGTGACATGTATTGTACAGTTGGTCTCATCGACAAGAAAAACCATGTGTCACGGCAACCAATGTGTATCATGTGGAATTTCGGTGAAACGTGGGGCAATCTCTATAGCATCTTCCTAACTATGCATTGTCTTGCCTACCACTGATGAACAAATACATTTCAGTAAGACTCATATGTTTTGATATAATGTCATAGCGAACCCCTCAAGTCTTGGCGACTAAGTCTTGAGGGGCTTTCGGTTAGAGATTGGTATGTTATAGCGACTCTCATAAGATAGAAGTGTGCATCGGAGAGAGAACCATTATGTTACAGCAACATCACACAAGGGGTTTCTATCAAAGGCTCATCGGTGTGAGATTGATACTGTCTTGACGATCTAGGGTGAGCTTGGGATGTTTCGGCAAAACAAGGGGCAGTCTATATAGCATCTCCCCGATTTCGTATTGTCTCAGCGACACGGGGTGAAAAGTGACTCTCAGAAAAACATTATGAAGTCTACAAGAGGTCTCACCGATATCGTTTGGTCACAGCGATAGTGAATGAAACTAAAGGAGATCTCAATGAAAGACTTGTTGATGTCTTAGCGAATGAATAATACTCTAAGGAAGCCTATCGATGAGACATGATGTTTTCGTTATGTGTTCTTCCCAACTCTGATGGCTCACGGCGAAAGCAAATAAATAAAAGGCTACAGTGACAGTGAATGAAAGAGAAGGGCGTCTCGGTGAGAAAGTCTCTTGTGTCTCAGTGAATGGTTAACGAAATCTCAAACTCTATGGCTATTTATGGAAACTTCAAAATACAGTTGCAGGCTGACATCATTGATTGAATCGAATCTCAGAACCATTACATGGCAGCATATGCATTGAGTCTCCTCTTTGAGCAGTTGCGTTTTTGTTTTAATGGATGATTTGCAGCTCTCTGGATAAGCGTTACTATTGATTTTTAATCATCATCGACAGACTGTCAGTATTCAGCTTTATATTAAAAAATCAGCAAGAGAATATGAGGATCTGGTGAAAAAAGTTTTGAAGATTTCTTCACAACTGACATAGTTGAAATGTAATTAAATACCTGTGTTGAAAACTATAAGGGTTGTTGATTTTGTAATTATGAGAGTATCATTCCTTGTTTGTATGGAAATGTATGAATGAACTCTGCAGAAAGATATGTGCTTAACTGAAAACAGAGAAATCCTCTGAGTCACTATTATTGTTCAAAACATAATTTGAGGGGTTGGTACTCCTTGAGATGGGTGTCTCAAAATGAGGGGCTAGTGCTCCTTGAGTGGGTGCTCAAAAATCAGCCTATAAGGCATTGTGAACTTTTGTTTAAAGATTAAGCCTGGAAGGCATTTAGGGAGTGGTTTTTATACCCCAGAAGGGTTTTCCACTCGGTAAAATCTGGAGTCTTCTTGTTCTTCTAAGTTCCCTTTGCTTTACTATGTTGTTGATTATTTCAGTTCACTGTTTGGTTATTACTTTTCTCAATTTTGTTTATGAATGATTACATTCAACTCATGAATGCATTAATCAGAGTATATTGAGATCTGATCTGTGCTATAGTTTTTGAATTTATGAAAATTGGTCAAATTTGTTATAACACCGATTCACCCCCCCCTCTCAATGTCATTTTAACTCCAACAACTCAACCAAGTTTGAGGAATTTTCATGGAAAATAATGTCTACATGAAATCCTATTGGCACCGGGTCTGGGATCTAGTTGAGGGTTTTGAATCCTTCAACATCCAAATCGTTCCCCGAGAAAAAAATAGCGACGTGGATCGCATGGCAATAGTCAGATCCCAGTTTGATCCTACCTCTGACCTCCTTTACAATAAGTACTATGTATGAGTGATAGTCCAACCAACGATTCTCGATAACGATCAAAGTTGGCAAGTTTTTGAAAGTGATGAACACATTGCCTCATTCATCTAGCAGTCGGGAGAATTCATCGATCAACTCCAACCAAAGGTTGCTAAGGCCTATGAGGGAAAAATAATTCAACTCAAATCTAACAAGCTTCTGAAGGGATTGGTCACTCTCAAAAACCTTTTCGATTGTGACGATGCAAGAAATGACAAGAGGAAGTTTGTGGCAGAAAAAAGTGACTACACAGATCTTCAAGTTATAGATGGAAGGAAACTCAAAGTCAGGAAGGATGTCCCACATCATGATAAAGAAAGGCTCATCAATTTATACAAGAAGTATAAAGGAGTAGTAGCCTAGTCCTATGATGATCTAAAGGGATACGATCTCGACATCATCTGACACACAATCGAGCTAGTGGAAGGTGCAAAGCCAGTCCGACAAAAGCAGAGGCCTGTGAACCCAAAGATTGAAGCACTAATGGTGCAAGAGCTAACAAAGCTAATCTAGTCATGGATTGTCTTTTCAATCAAGCATAGTACATGGGTATCCAACCTGGTCCTGGTCTGAAAGAAGAATGGAGATATCCTCTTGTGTGTGGAATTTTGAGACCTAAACAGAGTATCCCTGAAGGATCATTATCCGCTACCTTCTATGGAGTCAATCCTACAAATGGTGGTAGGATCAGAAATGTTTTCCCTACTCGATGGCTTCTCAAGTTATAATTAGATCCGATTTAAAGAGGAGGATCAACACAAAACTACGTTCACTACAAAGTGGGGGACATTCGCGTATGCTGAATTTCCTTTTGGCCTATCCAACACAGGGGCAACCTTCCAACGGGCAATGGATATCACTTTCAGTGAATTAATCAGTAAGATTATCCTAATCTATTTAGATGATCTTACTATGTTCTCTAAATGTAAGAATGATCATTTTGATCACCTAGAAATGGTTTTGGGGTTTCCCTGAATCCAAAAAATGTGTATTCAGAGTGTCACAAAGCAAGCTATTGGGACACGTGGTTTCCAAAGAAGGAGTTTCAATTGATCTCGAGCGAGTGAAAGCCATCAAGGAGCTTCCCCTTCTAGTTAACAAGAAAGGCGTCCAGTCTTTCCTAGGGAAGGTAAATTTTGTTAGAAAATTCATTTCTGACTTCGTAGGAATAATCAGGCTGATCACGTTGATGTTAAAAAAGGATCAAGCATTTAAGTGGACAAAGGAAGCCAGATAAGCCTTTGAGAAAGTTAAGAATGCTAGTTCCTCAGCTTCTCTACTGGTTAATTTGGACTTATCTAAGGACTTCATAATGTATGTATTCAATAGCAAGTCAATTATAGTTACTGTCTTAACTCAAAAAGATGACGAAGGAAAGGGATAACATCCAGTGGCATTCTACTCCCGAACCCTGAAGGAATATGAGATGAATTATAATTTCGTTGAAAGGCAGGAATTTGCAATAGTAAAGGGACTTAAGAAGTTTAGCCATCTAATCTCCTGCAATAAGGTGATAATTTATGTCGCGCATTCCAGTGTGCACAGATACATCATGGAGGGATAAATCACTAAAAAAAGAGCTAATTGGATCACCAAGATCCTTGAATATGACATTGAAGTCAAACCCACCAAAACTGTCCGGGGAAGAGGACTGTGCAAATACCTGGCACATGACGAAGAAGTGGATGCTAAAGAAGAGCAACCAGAACTTGTTTTGACAAATGAGTCAGAGTTCAAAAGCTATTGGCTGACGAATAGAGTGAGATTTATGAAAATGGGGAAGTATCCACTAGGTCTTTCCCCCCAAAAGAGGAGATACTATAGACTACAGAATTGCAGATATGCTCTAATTGAAGGGGTCCTTTTCAAAAGGAACTTCAATGACATCCTCATGCAATGTGTTACCTTAGGGCAAGTGAAGAGAATCCTCGACACTTTCCACAGCAGCGCTGTGGGCAGACACTTCTCCGCTAAGACCACCGCCCTCAAGATCATGTGTGTGGGTTACTTTTGGCCAACACTTTTCAATGACTTGCACTCCTTGGTGAAGGCTTGCAAGGAGTGCCAATTTTTTACAGGGAGAAGAAAGAATTTTGCAATGCTTCTCAAACCTAGAGTGGTAGACGAGCCATTCGCACAATGGGGCCTGGACTTCATTGGAATGATCAATCCTGATTCCAACGTCGGACATAGGTGGATCCTAATGGCTATAGATTACTTCATAAGGTGGATGGAAACCAAACCACTTAGAAATGCAATAGAGGCGGAGATAATGGATTTCCTTGAAGGACTGGTGACAAGGTTCGGCCCTCCAAAAACTATCATTTCTGACAATGCCAACGTTTTTCTAGGTGCACAGGTATGTCACTTCACACTAAAAAAGACATATTCTTGAAGACATCATCAAAGAATTACCCATAGGGTAATGGCCTAGCCGAGTCGACAAATAAGAACCTAGTTCAACTCCTCAAAAGGATTGGTTCAGAACAATAGAAAGAATGATATAAAAACCTCTGAGCAGTGCTTTGGGCAGACCGCATAACTCTTAAGCAAGTCCTTAAGACTTCGTCTTATAAGCTGGTGTACAAAAAAGAGGCACTGTTGCATATATCCATGGAGATTCCAATGCTCCAATTGTTGAAATCCCTCGAGATAGAGCAGAATGGTGCCATGGAGGTTCGGCTGGCCAAATTATTGGAAGTACAAGAAAAAAGGGAGAAGTCCCTAATAGCCATGACTAACTGCTAGCAGGTGGTTAAGTGATGGTTTGAAAAAAAGGTGTCCAACCAAGGCTTAAAGTGTGGAGACTTAGTGCTGAAATTCAATAAAAGGGCTATGAAGCTAGGTCAGCATGGTAAATTTGATAGCCTTTGGGAAGGCCCCTTTAAAATAATTAAGTGCAAAGAACATAATGCCTTTGAATTGGAAAATACGGAACATGAGGCATTAGGAATTCTGGTCAATGAGATTCATCTTAAAATGTTCCATTAAGTTCCACGCTTTTACTATTGTAAATATGTTAATAGTGTTTTTTATTTTTCTTTCCTTTTGTTCTGTTGGCCGGTCTTTTTAATTTATTCATGCTTCGGGGTGGAGAAATAACCCATTAGTCTAGAGAGCAGGGGAAATCAATTCATGGAAAAGTGGACGGAGAAAATAATACCCGCATACAAGGAAAAATCAAATACATATGTTGAAAATAATGAAAACTCATATTGCAGAATACCAAGGGTAAAATGAGCCAAGAATTTTATAAAGCTATATTTCATTATATATATGCTTCTATATTTACATGGAAAAATGGTTTAAGGGCCATATTTCAGAAAGTATATAACTATATGTTACTTCCTTTTCGTATATGCTATACGTAGGCCTTTTCAGGCATATGTACAAAAAGTAGGAGATGGGTATTGTATCCTTGAGAGTAGAAAATGGGGAAAGAGACATTTTCAACCAATAATGTGTGCAGCAACAATAGACGCATCAATTGCAACATCCACTATCTCTTCATCAGGAGGCACATCACCAACAACAGTAGTGATATCAACAGGAACAACAACCAGTTGCAGAGGGAACACTAGGTTCTTGAAGTCTGTGTACCACCCAATGTCATAGAACACCACCACGTTATAAATGCAAAAGAGGAAATGGCATGCACAGGTGACCCTTTGAAAATGTTCACTTTGTGACTGAAGGTGAAATCTGCTCAAGAATGGCAACCATGGGACGACCACTTCTTATTCAATGTAGCGCCTAACGTCGCTTGTCGTGGGAAAGCCTACCCCATACGCAGCGTTAGCGGAAACTTCGCCAAGACTATTCAAATACTTCTTGGGGAAAATTTCTTTGACCAGCTTCAGCACCAATGGCCTGGGGATGCCAATATCCAACATGAACATGAAAAATTGTGAGCAGATGTCAGTATTAACCCAATACTTGTCCTCATACTCCAAAAAATCCTGACATAGAACCCACTTCATGGCTATTAGAGCTAGGGAGTGTCTATTCTTTGTGATTCTTTTTGGAAGCTTGGTGGAAATCTCACCAAGAAAGGCCATCTGGGACTTGTGTGACACTAGCCTAATGGGGGTGTTCATAGTAATGAAACACTGCAACTATTTGCTAACTACTCCTGAAAGCTACCTAAAGCCTAACCTATGAAAATACTTTGCTAATTACCAAAGCTTAACGCTAAGTCAATAACCTATTACTGAAGCTTTCTCAAATGCTAATTGAGATTTCGTTACCGCTTAGATGACTATTTATAGAAAAAGTGAGGAAAGACATGGTAATGGGCTTTCCAAAAATGTGATGATAATCAAGTTCCAACTTGAGAACTATGCCTAAGCTTGCTCAAATTTTCATAGTAGTTGCACCAGCTAAGTACGATTCAATGCGTGCAAAGTTACTGAGAGCTAATTAATTAGCTTAAGATGGTGGCGTTCATTGGCAGTGAGTTGCATGGTCCTAAAGCTATTGTGTCACTTCTCATGTGTTTCCCAAAACCCAAGGAAAGATTCATATCTTTTCAGGTGGTGATCGTTTGCTTTGGTTTAATCATTTCGTTCAAGATATTAATTGCCAATGCATATGAATGCTAAGCTAAGAGCAAATCACCGGCCCAAGTTCCAAGGAAATCGTGTTGTATCACATAGTTTCCTAATGCAATTATGAATTCTTGTCACTTCAAAATGGAAAGTAATTCATTTTCACACGAGCCAAAAGGTGGGAGGTACATACCGAATTAAATGCAAAAAATCACTTTCATCTACCACCTTGAGAAAAGATAGCTAAGTATTGCATTCAAAATTTTAAATGCTTAAGAGTCTTTTCAAATATGCTAAGTCGAGTGAGTGAAGGTTTCTTAGCATATCCAGAGCTGAGGAAAAAGTTGCAGAGAATTTAGGCCTAGCAAAATCTTTCATCAAAAGAGACAATGGCAGAGAGTTCACAACAAGAGATACAAGGGCAGGCAACACAATCTTTGCTTAAGGCCATATGGGTATCACATGCTATTAACATCTATGAAATTTTTTTCATATGCTAAGCTTGGTATACCAGACAACCCAAAATGGGTGGACATGCTGGAACTAGACAAGCCCAAAAATTATAGAAACCAGGTTCAGGTCCAGGAGGATTGGGACAATATTCATGACCCGCAACTCGCAAAGAACCCCAAGTCTTTGAGAGAAGGGGCCTATGAAAGGATGGAGACATCCAAGAAATAGATATCAATAGTAGAAAAGATATGGCTCAATGGACTCCCACAGTACATTGTCCCATTAGTGCACTATTGCCCAGAGTTGGTTGATGCCGCCATTCAACGTTAAAACCCGAGCACCCACAACATTGAGGGCCAAACTTTAATGATTAATATTAGCTTGCAGGCTATCTGGCATATGATATGTATCCCTGACCCGACCACCAAAAGTGAGAGAATTGAGGCATTCACTCCTAACAAAGGAGAAAACACATGGAGGGAAATGAGGAAGGGCCCTCAGTTTTTAATTAAGGAAATTGGCAAGCAGGGAGTGATGAGCCAGAACCCGCCAAGTATCCCAGTGCCGCATGGTGCATTTGAGAATGAATTAAAGGAGGCCTTTTCAATGCTAGAATTTGTTTGTGTCCTAGAAATAGACCAGGAGGTGCACACTTTTCAATTAGGGTTGAGTTTCCAATTCCACAAGTAGCATAATTTCTTCTAGTATGATTTCATAGACTACCTCGTAGAAGAAATGATAGGAAAAATAAAGAATTACCTGGAGGAACGGAATTTCAGGTTCCTCTCTTTTCTTTCCCATATGTTTTTGCATCAAAACCTTGATTTCTTCAGAAGTATGTGGGTTTGTCTATTTTTGATGAAAAGGGCAGAAGAAAGCTGGTATCTACATGGACACCTCTCCTCTCCGCAACATTTGACTACTATGCATTTTTTGGATTTCTCTCTAACTTTGATTTTGCAAGATTTGCAAGGAGAAGATGGCATGGTCTGACTCAACATGGATCAAATAGGATATATGCAAGTCTTTACTCCTGCATGTGACTGGTTCTTCGATGTAGATTTCACAATCATCTGGATGTGGGGTTTCACTGACCAACCATTTTGACTCCCAACCTACGTCACAAATAGAGTGCTAGCTCTTGCAATGTATTGACATGCATGCATTATTGATTATGAATTTTGCGAAGGACTTCCCAAGAAGAAGGGATGGCTCCAGTTACCCATAAGTTTCAAAATGACGACCTTGGAAAAGAGACTAATGCACCCGCTATTGCAAGATAAGCTAGCTCATTTAGGGTTGGTTTTGATATGTGATAAATGGTAGTATAATCCTTTCAATGATCTGCCACATGCACACATGAGGGTTACTCACTCTCCTCGACCCTATTGGGAAAAGAGGCACAACCCACAGGAGGATAAGGATGAATACTTGGTTGAGTTGATGCATATTCTCACAGAGGATAATAGGGAGCCATGGCATAAGTTCTACTTCGTTGTGGCAGAGGATGATAAGAATCTCAAGATGGTGACCACCATGTACAATAAGTTAAGATATACAAAGCAATGGACTCTAGAGAAAATGAGAGCCTTCTAGGTATATCGCCACGAAAAAAAGCAGCTTGAAGCCCCTTATGGAAGCTTGAAAGTTGATGAAGAGTTTGAAAAATAGTGGGATGATGTACATGCAATCTCCAACTCAAGCGATGGAGGGAATGATAGCCCAAGAGATGAATCTGAACAATAAGGAGAATAAGCGGGGACCCCAATGTCTTCCACTCAGCAAGTGAAAAGCTCTGTAGGGCGGCCCTCCTATGTAGCTTCAAATGTGTGATTCAATGTTTTGAGGGCTTCATAGTCACTCACTTGGGCTGCTAAACTAACAAGAGTGTCACAACAATAGCTGGTAGAGACTACTAAGGTTGGAGAGACCCCACCCGCAAAGCGACAGCACACAAAAAATATTGTCAAAGAAAGTTCACAAGAACTCGCTACAAGCCAAGTGCTCATAGCTAGCCAGGAGCCCAAGAAGGATGTGGAACCCACAACGAGCTAGGAGCCATCGTCGACCAATCAATAGGTAACATTCACTCCTACTTTTCTTGCTTCTCAGTCTTTGGGTCCTCCACTATCTCTGTGGCGCCCCTAACCATGAGTGTTGGCCCTTCTTGGTGTAGGAGCACCTAGGCTGACCTCCACCAAGCTTGTGCACAATTTTGGCTTGTATGGACTTTAGCCAAGTCAGAGATTTTGGTATGTTTGTTTTGGACCTTGTAAGGTCTTGCATTTTGTGTGGGAAGAGCTAGTCACTAGGACTAAAACTCTCATTAGTTATCTTTAGTGTTAAGTTCTGTTTTGTTTAGCTTAAGACAACAAATGTTAGCATTTAATGTATTAAATTTGTCATAGCCATGTCCTCGTTATTTGAAGATGCCAAGGGCAGTTTAGATGATGGTTGCTCAAGATTAAAGAGTGGGAGATCCTATAAAGAAGGAAAAAGGCGAGGTTGCAAGAATA
Organism: Sequoia sempervirens; assembly: GCA_007258455.2. NCBI lineage: Eukaryota > Viridiplantae > Streptophyta > Pinopsida > Cupressales > Cupressaceae > Sequoia > Sequoia sempervirens. The sequence goes on along the minus strand of VDFB02105785.1, from coordinate 157,704,597 downwards.
TTATAAATTGCATGGCAACATTGTTAGGTTGCATGCAATTCCATTAACTTGGATTCCCTTGAAATTAGGGATATGGAGGAGTGCAATCTCCCCTTTCATGGTGGAAAAGAATTAAAGACAAGGGGAATGGTTCATAACAAGTAGTAGGAGTCATTGTAATCAGTTTTGGTGGTGAAAAATAAAAAAACAGTTAGCAGATTTTCTATATCGGTTCTGTGTTTGAAAACCCGTGTGTTTTCAGAACAGTAATGTAAATGATCTGTTTTGCATTTATTTGGAATTGGATCAGAGTCTTATGAATATATTCTAACATCTTTACTTTTGTATAGAGTTCCTTGGTTAAGAACATAGGAATTGTAGTTAGCTTTGCAGTGTAAGGGGGTAGGAAAACTGTATTTTCTGTGTTACACCCAAGTATTTTAGAAACAGTCATTAAAAAAACATTGAATATCTCGTCTCCTCACTATTTTTTTTATGTTTGTTGAATGGCATAAAGAATATTTCCTTCTGTAGTTAAGAGGCTTTGAGTTAGTTTAGGGATTTGTGATCATTATTTAGGGTTGTAGGGATTTTTATTAGTTTGAATAGACTAGTTTAATTTCTCATGGCTCTCCCATAATCTCTATCCACAGGGTTTTCCTGAAAATAGTGGAATATGGGAGAGAAGCCTACTTATTGTACATATTTAGTGTCAGTAGTGTCAAAGAGCCAAGCAATGTTTGTGAATTCCAAACCCTAGGCGAGCCTAAGTTACCCGGTTAGGAGTTTGGAAGTAAGAAGTTAAGAACTTAGGCAGGGGAAATAAGCAATGTACAGAATTCATACGATTCCAGGTAGGATTAGGCATGATATTTGACTGTCAAAAGGTCTGAGGTTTTAATAAAACTTTTGGTAGGAGTTTTGAGGCAAAGAACAGTGAAAACCTAAAGGCTAGGGCAATTAGGCCTCCACTCCAAGATCCTTGGAATTAGTTGTACAGTACTGACAAAAACCTAAAAACCTATGCAAGATTTAAAAGTCCCAAAAGGGTGTCAGAAAATGGTTTTTGTTTGCTAGGTTGTGTGGAGATTTTGAGGAGGAAAAGCCAAAAACGGACTGGTAAGGGCTAGTAGAAACTAGGTCTCTTCCTAGCAAGAGTTGGAAATCGGGTAAAGTAAAGGTTAAAGAACCACAAAGATGCATCCCATGGGTGTTGAAAAGAATAGAAACCGAGCATTTACCTCCCATGCAACAAGTTCAGATCAGAAAGTAATGAAAGCACTTAGACCCTTCTAGGTGTTGTGAAGAGGAATGCAGTTTCAAATGGTGTTGGTCTTCCTAAGCTAAGAACAAGTGGAAAACTCATAGTAAGGAGTTGGAGCAGAGCTTGGTTGGTCTTCTAAGCTCAACAAGAACCATTGGAGTCAGGTTCTAGCAAGGAGATAGTGAAGAAGTCTCTAAAATGTTGTGCAAGCAAGCTTAGGTTCCATCGTACACCATATTGGTATCAGAGCTTAAGTTAGATTCAAGGCTTGTGATTAATGAGCCAATCCATTGAGTCAGTAGGAGAGAATAAACCAGAGGAAGAAGCCATGGTGACAAATGCAGAGCTAGCAAAGAAGGTAGAAGAGCAAGAGGAAGATAACCAGTTGCTCAGAGAGAGGATATCTCAGATGGAGAAACTCCTAGATGAAGTCCAAGAGACAACAGATACTGTAAAGGACAAGATAAAGAAGAAAGAAGAACAAGAAGCCAACGAAAAAGAGGTGGAATTGGAGGAGGAAGCTCCAAAGCCTGATCCTGTTCTTGCAGAGGAACCATTCTTGAAGGCATTGCAGGCCTTGAGTGGTAAAGCATTGGATGGTGTGGCACTTTTCAGTGGACAAATGGACCCAGATTTAGTAGTAGATTGGATTGAGAGCATTGAGAATCACTTTGAATGTGATGGAATTACAGAGGCTCAAAAGGTAAAGGTAGCCAAGTCAAGGTTGAGAGGAGCAACTCTCACATGGTAGAAGTTTGTGCAATCTGAAAGAGAGAAAGAAGGCAAAGGTCCCATAGTTTCATGGAGAGGAATGGTGACCAAGATAAGGCAGACTTATCTCCCAGATGATTATGAAGTCCAGTTGCATAGGAGAAGACACAATCTGAGGCAAAAAGACATGGATGTTCAAACATATATAGAAGAGTTTCAAAAATTGTGCCTTAGATCAAAGGTGGTTGAAGATGAAAGCATTAGGTTGGCAAGGTACCTTAATGGACTCAAGTGGTCTATTCAAGAAGATATGAGTTTGGTAAACTTCAAAACAGTACACCAATGTTATCAAATGGCTTTGAAGATAGAGGAGAAAGGCAAAAAGAAGCAGGAACAAAACCCCAAAGGTAGAGGTAAAGGGAAAGACAGCAGAGGACAAAGAGGAAGCTATAGTGGAAGAAGCTCAGAATCAAGAGCCCAAGGAGAAGTTAGATTTTCTGATCAGCAAGAAGGAAGCTCCAATAGAATTGGTAGAGGAAGAAGTTTCATCCCTAGAGGAAGAAGTGGTGGACAAGGAAGGGGTAGTTACTTCACCAACATGAAATGCTATCATTGCAACCAGTTGGGACACCCGGCCTATAGATGTCTAGAGAAAGGAAGCACATCTCATGGAGGAGACAAGAGAACCAATCTGATTCAAGATGAAATAGCTGCAGAAAATAAACAATTAGAAGTACCTTTGAACTCAGAGGAAGGTGAGAATCTTATGATGAGAACTTTGATCAAAGAACCGGTCAAAGACGAACCAAGCCAAAGATCTTTGTTTAGGATAAAGTGCAAGATGATGGGGAAAGTGTGCAAGGTGATTATAGACTTAGGTTCTACTGACAATATTGTGTCAGAGGAGGCAGTCAACAAACTGAAATTAGCAAGAATACCTCACAAGAATCCTTACAAGGTTACATGGCTCAACAAGGGTCAGCATGTCTTGGTGAATGAACAACCATGGGTGGAGTTTTCAATTAGCAAGTACAAAGACAAGGTATTATGTGATGTGTTACCTATGGATGCATGCCACTTGCTCCTAGGTAGGCCATGGCAATTTGATCGTCAAGCTGTGCATGATGGAGCTAAGAACTCATACACCTTCAAGAAGGACAATGTAACCTACAAGATTCAATCTTTGTTGGAAGACACTGAAGTGCAGACATCAGGTTTTAAGCTGCTATTAGCTGGTGAAAAAGAGTTCTTAAAGGCTTTAGAAGAAGGAGAAGGAGTTGGCTATGCAGTCATGATCAAGCCAAGAGAAGTAAGCAAAGAGAAGGCAGCTGAAAAGAAAGAACTACCAAAGGAGATTCAAGACTTGTTGCAGAACTATGAAAGCATTGTAAGTAGTGGTTAACCAGCAACCTTACCTCCTAAAAGAGCCATAAGTCATAGGATAGACTTGATACCAGGAGCTACCCTTCCAAACAAAGCAGCCTACAAGATGACACCTCAACAGAATGAGGAGATAGCTAGGCAGATTCAAGAACTACTTGACCAAGGTCTCATTAGGAAAAGCATTAGTCCTTGTGCAGTACCCACTATCTTAACACCCAAGAAAGGAGGAGAATGGAGGCTTTGTACTGATTCCAGAGCAATCAACAAGATAACCATCTGGTATAGGTTTCCTATTCCTAGAATTGAAGATCTCATGGATTGTCTAGGTGAAGCTAGGTACTATACCAAGATAGATTTAAAGAGTGGTTACCACCAAATTAGAATACATGAGGGTGATGAGTGGAAAACAGCCTTCAAAACCAATGAGGGTCTTTATGAGTGGCTAGTTATGCCATTTGGTTTGTCTAATGCCCCCTCCACATTCATGAGACTTATGAATGAAATTCTCCAGGACTACATTGGCAAGTTTGTAGTAGTGTATCTTGATGATATACTAATATATAGCAGAACTAGAGAAGAGCACCTCCAACACATTGAGATGATTTTCAAGAAGCTACAGGAGGAGAAACTGAAGATCAATCTGAAAAAGTGTGAGCTCATCATAACACAGCTGGTGTACCTTGGTTTTGTGTTATCACATGGCAACTTGAAGATGGACAGCAGCAAGGTAGAAGCCATTCTAAATTGGCCTACTCCCAATACAGCAACAGAGGTAAGAAGCTTCCATGGACTTGCTCAGTATTATAGGAAATTCATCAAACAGTTTAGTACAATTTGTGCTCCTATGTTGGACACCATTAAAGGAGGAATGAAAACTAAGTTTGTATGGAATGAGCAAGCTAACAAGAGATTTGAGTTGCTGAAGGAAAAGGTAGCTACCCAACCTATTTTAGTGTTACCAAGATTTGAGAAGCTATTTACAATTGAGTGTGATGCAAGTAATGTAGCAATTGGAGCAGTTCTCAGCCAAGAGGGCAGACCAGTGGCTTTTCATTCTGAGAAGCTAAGTGAAGCCAAGAAGAAGTACTCTTCTTATGACCTTGAAATGTATGCATTAGTCCAGGCACTAAGGAAGTGGAGGCACTATTTGCTTCCCAAGGAATTCATTGTGTACTCAGACAATCAAGCACTCAATTTTTTGAATTCACAAGAGAAGTTGAGTCACAGGCACATGAAATGGGTGGAGTACTTGCAAGCCTACACCTTCAACATCAAGCACAAGAAGGGAGCTCTCAACAAGGTTGTTGATGCATTGAGTAGGAGAGTTCTTACCATTCAAGAAATCCAATTGAAGAGCATGGGAATAGATCACTTCAAGGATCTATATGCGGATGATGAAGACTTTGCAGAAATTTATAAGGTATGCCTTGAGTTTAAGAATCATTTCCATAGCAAGTATGCTGAATATACCTTGCAAAGTGATTTCTTGTTTAAAGGGAATCAACTTTGTGTTCCTAGAGGTTCTATTAGGGAGAACTTAATTCAAGAGAAGCATAATGGTGCATTGAGTGGTCATTTTGGAATCACCAAAACTCAAGAGCTTGTCCAAAGATTTTATTTTTGGCCTAAGATGAACCTAGATGTCAGGAAATATGTAGAGAGTTGTGTAGTGTGTCAAAAAGCAAAAGGAACTTCTTCAAATGCAGGCTTATACCAGCCACTACCAATCCCTTCTAGGCCATGGGAATGCTTAAGCATGGACTTTGTAGTTGGTTTACCCAAGACAAGGCAAGGTATGGATAGTGTGTATGTTGTGGTTGATAGATTCAGCAAAATGGCTCACTTTATACCCTGCAAAACAACCAATGATGCCAGTCAAATAGCCTCTCTTTTCTTCAAGGAAATAGTTAGGATTCATGGCTTACCAATCAGCATTGTAGCAGACAGGGATACTAAATTTATGAGTCAATTTTGGAAGACACTTTGGCAGAGGATGGGTACCAATCTGTCCTTTGGATCTGCATACTATCCCCAAACTGATGGTCAGACCGAAGTGGTAAATAGAACACTTGGAAACCTTCTAAGATGCTTGACCAAGGAGTATGGTCAACAATGGGATCAGATTATTGGGCAGGCTGAGTATGCATATAATGACATAGTCAATAGATCCACAAGGAAGAGCCCCTTTGAAATTGTGTATGGTTTACATCCCAGGGGTGTTTATGAGCTGAGAAAGCTGAAGGATGGAGTCAAAGGAAGTGGTTATGCAGATGATTTTTCTTGTGCAATGCAGGAAATTCATGAGACAGTCAGAAAGACCTTGGTAGAAAATACCATGAAGCATAAGGCTAAGGTGGATGAGCATAGAAGAGAAGTTCAATTCAATGTGGGAGACTTAGTGATGGTCCATTTGAATAAGGCTATATTTCCGAAGGGAGTCCCTCACAAGCTGCAAATGAAGAGGATAGGTCCCTGCCCTATCTTGGAGAAGTATGGTAATAATGCTTTCAAGGTACAACTGCCAGAGGACAGTGGACTGTCCCCTGTTTTCAATGTTGCAGACCTTGTACACTACAAAGGACCACCAGTAAACTTGGATCAGACCTTCCATGAAGTCAGTCAAGATGTTGGAGAACTCAAATTGCCTCCTGTTACATTCAAACAAGCTGATCAAATCTTGGACACAAGGGTCTACAAGAAGACTAGGGCCAAGGAGTACAAAGAACACCTGATCAAAAGGCATGGAAAACCTGATTCAGATGCAGTATGGATCAAGGAGGCAGAGTTCAAGAAGTTAGGAATTGATCCTAACTTACTCAATCCAAGGATGGATTGAATTTTCTGTTTTGGGGAGGATGGTGCAGGAGCACCTAGGCTGACCTTCACCAAGCTTGTGCACAATTTTGGCTTGTATGGACTTTAGCCAAGTCAGAGATTTTGGTATGTTTGTTTTGGACCTTGTAAGGTCTTGCATTTTGTGTGGGAAGAGCTAGTCACTAGGACTAAAACTCTCATTAGTTATCTTTAGTGTTAAGTTCTGTTTTGTTTAGCTTAAGACAACAAATGTTAGCATTTAATGTATTAAATTTGTCATAGCCATGTCCTTGTTATTTGAAGATGCCAAGGGCAGTTTAGATGATGGTTGCTCAGATTAAAGAGTGGGAGATCCTATAAAGAAGGAAAAAGGCGAGGTTGCAAGAATATTGTAAATTGCATGGCAACATTGTTAGGTTGCATGCAATTCCATTAACTTGGATTCCCTTGAAATTAGGGATATGGAGGTGTACAATCTCCCCTTGCATGGTGGAAAAGACTTCAAGACAAGGGGAATGGTTCGTAACAAGTAGTAGGAGTCATTGTAATCAGTTTTGGTGGTGAAAAATAAAAAAATAGTAAGCAGATTTTCTATATCGGTTCTGTGTTTGAAAACCTGTGTGTTTTCAGAACAGTAATGTAAATGATTTGTTTTGCATTTATTTGGTGTTGGATCAGAGTCTTATGAATATATTCTAACATCTTTACTTTTGTATAGATTTCCTTGGTTAAGAACATAGGCATTGTAGTTAGCTTTGTAGTGTAAGGGGGTAGGAAAACTGTATTTTCTGTGTTACACCCAAGTATTTTAGAAACAACCATAAAAAAAACACGGAATATCCCATCTCACTATTTTTTTTATGTTTGTTGAATGGCATAAAGCATATTTCCTTCTGTAGTTAAGAGGCTTTGAGTTAGTTTAGGGATTTGTGATCATTATTTAGGGTTGTAGGGATTTTTATTGGTTTGAACAGACTAGTTTAATTTCTCATGGCTCTCCCATAATGTCTATCCACGGGGTTTTCCTAAAAATAGTGGAATATGGGAGAGAAGCCTACTTATTGTACAGATTTAGTGTCAGTAGTGTCAAAGAGCCAAGCAATGTTTGTGAATTCCAAACCCTAGGCGAGCCTAAGTTACCCGGTTAGGAGTTTGGAAGTAAGAAGTTAAGAACTTAGGCAGGGGAAATAAGCACTGTACGGAATCCGTACGATTCCAGGTAGGATTAGGCATGATATTTGACTATCAAAAGGTCTGAGGTTTTAATAAAACTTTTGGTAGGAGTTTTGAGGCAAAGAACAGTGAAAACCTAGAGGCTAGGGCAATTAGGCCTCCACTCCAAGATCCTTGGAATTAGTTTTGCGATACTGACAGAAACCTGACAACCTTTGCAAGATTTAAAAGTCCCAAAAGGGTGTCAGAAAATGGTTTTTGTTTGCTAGGTTGTGTGGAGATTTTGAGCAGGAAAAGCCAAAAATGGACTGGTAAGGGCTAGTAGAAACTAGGCCTCTTCCTAGCAAGAGTTGGAAATCAGGTAAAGTAAAGGTTAAAGAACCACAAAGATGCATCCCATGGGTGTTGAAAAGAATAGAAACAGAGCATTTACCTCCCCTGCAACAAGTTCAGATCAGAAAGTAATGCAAGCACTTAGACCCTTCTAGGTGTTGTGAAGAGGAATGCAGTTTCAAATGGTGTTGGTCTTCCTAAGCTAAGCACAAGTGGAAAACTCATAGTAAGGAGTTGGAGCAGAGCTTGGTTGGTCTTCTGAGCTCAACAAGAACCATTGGAGTCAGGTTCTAGCAAGGAGACAGTGAAGAAGTCTCTAAAAGGTTGTGCAAGCAAGCTTAGGTTCCATCGTACACCACTTCTTTTCCCACCTTTGATATAATGATTGCAAGAGGTTTCTCCTATTCCACACGGGTGAATCCATTTGACTTTACTCCTCCGCAAACCCTTGCACTAGCCATTGCTGCTCAGTCCTTTTTTTTGTCACTTTCTGAAAGCTTACCCGCCATTGGCACCCATATTGCTACTATTGTCGCGAATCCTCCCTTTTTCTCACAACAAGTAGACTCTACAATGACTACTCCCTCGCCACTGCAACCCATGAGTCCTCTCGCCGGTTCACCAAAGGAACCTTGGAAAATGAAAATCCCTTCTATTGGTTCGCAAATTGATTTTTGGCATGTGCCTCATTTCTCCCCACAGACCGTCACTCTCCAAAAGAAGAAATTGCCCGCGCCTATTAAAATTACCTATCCATATGCCCTACCTCCCAGGTAGGATAGTCTCATTGCCAACCCATTTTATTGCACAAAATGATGCTACAAAGGAGGCACGCGCTAGTGGAATTCAAAACTGAAAAGCCAAGGATGATTGCAAGTCGGCAGAACCAAAGGTGCATACTATCTATGATGAGACACGACAAATGCTGAAATTTACAACCATGTACCCGATCGTGGCAAAGCAACAAGGGGAGATGCATCCAGAAGATTATGATTTGTATGTTGTGGGGCTTGACATGAAGGTAGCTTTTCTGTAGGATAAAGTTGAGCTCATGGAGGAAACACAATGAGTGGTCACCTTCGATTTCATTAAAACTGGCCGCAAGCTGAAGAAGATGGATAAGTAGCTGAAATCCTTGAAAGAAAGAGCTAGTTTCTTGGAAAAAAGGGAGAAATCCCTAGAAGTGGATGTTGCATGCTTGACAGAGAGTGCTGATAGCAGAGGCGGAGATGAATAGACTTCAAGAGGAACTTGTTAAGGCTCAATCCATCGACCCCACTATAATAAACAAGCTGCGTGCTAAGAATCAGGAGTACCAAAGCTAATTAACTTTAGCAGAGAAAAATCTGGAACTGAGGAATGAAGAGTTTGAATAGCGGTGCATTGAACATGAGTAGGGGATGATGTAAAAATATGAGGTGCTAGATCATCAGTGAGCTCAGCATGATCAAAAGTTGCAAGAGAAGGATACCAAATTTGAGGGTTGCAAGGCCCAAATAAAAGAGGAGCTTCGGGAGGAAAAGTCTTCCCTTGACATAGAACTAGAAAACCATAGCCAGGTGAAGGAGAGCTGTACTAAAGAGTTAGCTCATGTTCAGGAACAATTGGAATCCACCAACAGGAGGATTGTGGAGCTAATGTAGGATGTCAGTGCAAGGGATGCAGAGATCACCCTTTTAAAGAATACTCCCCAGGCTCTTGTTGCCCAGCTGGATCTCATCCCAATGGAACAATAGCTGTACACTTCATACTAGGGGAAGGTCAAGTCTTATTGCCTGACGTTACAACCAATACTCTAGTACATGGGTCAGGTGACAATTTTGAGCCAGGAGGTTCAAAGGACTATGGGGTAGTTCCCACAGTTCATCATGGAAAAGGTACCTAAGGCGTAGGGACTACTAACCAAATTGTACTTAGTCTCTAATGAAGACCTAGCTAGATTAGGAATCAATGATCAAAAGGATGCTACCAAGATGGTGAACAAGTTCATTCATTGCTACTCAACCATAAAATGAACCAGGGAATGCACAACCACTTTGGGTACAACTCTAGATAATGTGCGAGAAAGCTTCTCTCAACTGACTGCGATGGGCCTGCCTTCCCCATTTCTTGAGGATGGATTTGTGACCATTGCTTAGCAGCTTGCTGCAAAAATTGAAGACTCTGGTACATGGCACAATAGTTGTACACTTCATACTAGGGGAAGGTCAAGTCTTATTTCCTAACGTTACACCCAATACTCTGGTACATGGCTCAGGTGACAAGTTTGAGACAAGAGGTTCAAAGGACTATGGGGGAGTTCCCGAAGTTCATCATGGAAAAGGTACCTAAAGTGTAGGGACTACTAACCAAATTGTACTTAGTCTCTAATGAATACCTAGCTGGAGTAGGAATCAATGATCAGAAGGATGCTGCCAAGATGGTGAACAAGTTTGTCCATTACCACGCAACCATAAAATGAACTAGGGCATGCACAACCATTTTGGGCGCGACTCTAGATAATGTGCGAGAAAGCTTCTCTCAACTGACTGCGATGGGCCTGCCTTCCCCATTTCTTGAGGATGGATCTGTAACCACTGCTAAGCAGCTTGCAGCAAAAATTGAAGAAAAGTGGTAGGACACAACTGCCTTACAAAGCTTCAGCCAGCCTCCCACAATAGCAGATATCAAAGGGATTATCGATCCAGTTGTGCGGCTACTCTTCCTATGTGAGTTCAGAGCTGGTTGATCTATTTAGGATCTAGGACAAATTGCTTACATAATGCTTAACATGAATGATCACTTAATACAATGCTCAAATGAACAAATTAACATAATATAATTGCCAAGATAATGAACTGAAAAGAAAGAGAGGAAATAAAGAGGAGAACAAACGCAATTGATAACGGAGTTCGTCCCTAAGGACTACGTCTCCGGGCCCCTCTCCAATAGAGTGACCGATCCGATTATACTCCAAAAAAAGTTACAATTGCTTCATTGACTATCTCCTTCAAGCACAGCAGCATGACGTTCCTCTAATGTGCGGAAATGTCTACAAAATCTCCTGAGCATTCTCCCGTTCTCACCACTTGGACTTGGAAAATCCCATCTCTACCCCTCTTTTTATACATAAAATATGCCTAATATGGCTTAACCAGAAAAATAAATGCTTAACCTCCTCTAACAACTCGTACACTGGTTATTTTGTTCTTTACAATCTTTTTGGTTCAGATGGTTTAGGTGTATTTTGTTTGTTTTGGCTTTATTAAGCCATTTGTTAGAGATTCGGCCTATAGTCTTATAACAAAACAATCGGTGGCCTATACATATATTAGAAAGCTTGCATGGTCCACCGGTGCTATACCTTTTGTTAGAGGGGTGGTCGGCGGTTCCAACCCCGCCAGCCACGCTTTATAACAAATAACCGAACCATCCAACAACAAAATAAAGACTTGCCATATATGGATTGAGGCGAGCTCGGCCGATGCAACGGTGGACAAGTTGGTTGTTCAGGCGGAGATCACGGGGTCAAACCCGTTATAAAAAATTTTTGTTCTGACATTCAATTGCATACAGCCAAAACCCAACGACACGTGTCACCATCTAATTTGCCGAAACCAGCCAATGTATATGCTGATGAAGATAATCCGTACGCCGAATGGACTGCTGACGAGGCCACTGACCTGACGTACGGATGCCACGTGGCAGTCAATGATTGGTCTGTACAAGTGAGTCACCTACCATGTGTTGGGTCAGAATTCTTCCATGTTGATTCCATACAGTACGGACTGACACTCAGCATGATGACATCATCATCTGTACCCTCAAGTCAACTGAACTTTGACTGCTTGTAACTCGAGCATATGATGTCGGATTTCGACGAAACGAACACCGTTGGAATTGTTTCGACGAGCTCTTCGCAATGATGCTAGTTCTGTCAATTTCCAAGATGATTATTTTTTTCACCTTCTGGATGACCCCTAATGGCAGTTTGACTGGAAGTTTGACCGGCCGTAACTTGCACAAATGGAGTCCTTTTCACCCCGTTCAAGTTGCGTTGGAATCAGGACATCATTCTCTTTCTAATGGTGTTGAATTATAGAGTATTGGAGACACTTCAAATTTTATTGAAAAATGTCCCCCGGATCACTGGTCTATCAGCAGAGCTGCCTTATAAAGAAATGATTGATCTCAGTGGAGTGCAAGAGAATTTTTGCGACATATCAAAACCGTCTGAGGCTGACTGGCTACAACTACAAGACACCCTCTCCAAGCTCTAAAGCCACTACCCAATGGGTAAGACTCTAGTCTATAGCTAGAGAAATTTTGGGTTCTCTATTCCTCAATCGAAATGCACCTGATAGTCACCAAAAGCTGTGAATAAATATTCATCGAGCTCCCTGTGGGCTTTATTTTGTTGAAGTATTAGCCTGCACATTGCATTAAAATTCATTCAACCCTTTTTGATAAACACCACTTCCTACGCCATGTGTCTGCTCTGTGCTCCCCCAAGGATCTCTTCCCTTCACATTACAAAACAACTCCACTGTGTTGCCACATGTCTGCTCTGCGCACAATTGAAAGTCACTTCCCTTCATTTTTGAGTCCGACTTCGTCTGCACGACATGTGGCTCCATCTCAACATATTTTAGCAAGCTCCAAAATTGGTACCAACAATGAGGTAGGTTAAAGATGTGTCTCCTTGGCACAAGCTTTTCAACAATGAGGAAAAAAGATATGCACGGGTTGCATGATGTTGCCATGTGTCTATTTGATAGTTGTTTCTTTTAAATGATGGATGGAGCAAGCCAAGGACCATGAAATACTGCCATGTTTCATAACTACTATGACAGGGTAACGACACTTGTCTACATGACCTTGCCAAGACCATTTCCATCATTTGTAGAGGATGCACCTGAACTTGGAGCGACCAAATGCTTTGGTTGGAATATTTTTGGTTGCAACAGTCGGGAGAAATGTTTGATTTTCATCATTGCCATGGATTCTCAAATATTTTCTGTTATTGCTCGCCAGGGCGATGGGAGCATCCAGATATATATACTCCTCTTTGTTTCAAACGGGAGGGGCCAAGATTTTGTAGAAAGAACATAGATCAAGAAAAGACACTAGGCCTCTATTATTGTTTTTTAATTATTGCAAAAAGACTCACAGTCTACTATGCCAATCATTCGGCGTTTCTACTCTTCTTATGATATTTGATTAACTTTAAACTATGCTGCTATTGTCGGATGATTCATTCACATAACTTGTATAAATTGAATGAAAGTTTGTTGACTTAGATCATGTCATGTGAATCTTCTTGCCATTAAATATGTGTACAAAGTTATTTTATGTCAATGAATGAATATTTTATACTTTAATCTTTGGTTTATGCTTTTCCAGGACATTGCAAATTGAATCGGGCCCCTAGATCTATGATTTATCGTGCCTATTATCTATGTTTTGGCGCATCACCTTAGGTTAGATTTTATTTTTATATATCTATTTCATTTTCCCTTTCCGAACCCCAATTACAAAAGAAGCCAACTTCTTTAAAATCTAGCTCAAGTCACTCAGTTTAGCACAATAAGTCCACCATAAACTGAGTTTCCCATAAAAGGGTTGTTACCTTGCCAACTTTTGGCATCAACAGTTCCCAATTTGTTGCTTTTGGTAGAGTTATGACCTTAGCTTCAAGAAGTTCTTTTAATGTTGATTCTGGTGATTTCCCAAAAGGTGTAAGCCTCCTTTGATTTGAGGATGCTCGATATGATGGTGTCCTAGATCCAACATTACCTTGATTGTTGCTTTGGTTGAAATTTTGGTTGTTTCCCTGGTTGCTACCTTAGTTGTTGCATTGGTTGTTGCCTTTGTTGTTTCTTTGGTTGTTTCTTTGGTTGTTTCTTTGATTGTTAGGGAGATTTTTATTCTGATTTGTTTTGGTTGTAGCTGCAGTTAGGTTGAATACAGGTTTTACATTTGGGATTTCAACTGCACCATCATTTTTTCCAACATTCTTGTTTTGTTTCCAAAACATGGGTTTGTCACCACTATTGTAATTGTTGGAGGAGTTTGATGAGTTTTTTTCATTGTATATCTTGATGACTCCTCTCTTGACTAAGGCATCCTTGATTTTAATCCCATTCTCAATAAGTTTTTCAAAGGTTGGGGAACATTGTAATTCCAATCTATAACTCATCTCGTCATTAAGGTTGTCAATAAACATTGCTATCTTTTCCTTTTCTAGTACAGGACGAGAGTATCGTGCAAATAACCTTCTCCATTTTTGCAAGAATATAAGGAATGATTCACCCTTCTTTTGTTTCAAGTTACAAAGATCTTTCATAGTAATGTCATGTTGGATGTTGTAAGAATATTGGATGATGAACTTGTTGACTAATTCCTCAAAGGTGTTAATTGGTGGGTTGAGTTTGGAGAACCATTCAAGACAATTTCCACCTATGCTTCTTGGGAATAATCTCATCAAATATGTTTCCTCATATGTATGCAAATTCAAGACTCATGGTCCTAAATTCTCTCACATGGTCTATCGGATCAGTTTTTCCATTGTATTTGTCATACTTTGGGAACTCGCAATGTTTGGGAAAAGGTATCATGTGAATACTTTGATCAAATGGATAAGGAAAAATGTCTTGGATCAAGTATCATTTTGAGGTTCCCCTTTGCATATCAAGAATTTGTTGTTGAAGGTTTTTCATTTGCTGAGTTAGAGCAACCACTTGTTCAGGATCATTTTTGGGCTTTTTGGGTGGTGTTTTCAATTGATTCACATCAAAGTCTTCTGGCAATTTGGCACCTTGTTTGGCTAGCATAAGGAGGTATTTTTCCCCATTTATTTCAAAAATATTTTCCAAACACTTGTGGAAATTGGGGTCTTGTTCAACATGTTGGATATCTGGTTATTCTTCAGTGTTGAGTCATAACGGTCGCCGACCGCAGTATTTGTATTTCCTTTAAAGGATTCAGTGTTGAGTCATAGTCCGGGTCCGGGTCCGGAAGAAAAGGCTCGTCGGGGAAAGATAAAGGTTCCGGGATTCGTCGAAAAAGAAGTCGGAAAAGAACTTTCGCGAAATCAAATCAAAAGAATCAGGATCAAAGTTCAGAGATCCAGTAGCGAAATCAGAAATCGAAGAACCATCATCAAGGATTCGTTCAAATCCAAAAATCAGATCGAACAAAAATCGAAATCAGGCGCATCAGGATTCCAGGTCCGAATCATAAAATCAATCAGATCAAGCGCGAAATCGAACATCAAATCAAAATCAAGTCAGGATTCAGTTAAAGGATCCAAATCAAAAAATCAAACAAATCGAGCGACAAAATCAGAATCCGGTCAGGATCCGTCGAAAGATCAAAATCAGGCGTCATAAAATCAAGTCCGGGATTCAAATCAAAATCGAAATCATCAGGCAAATCCGTCAAAAGATCTCCGGGATCAGGATCCAGGGTCCGTCAAAAATCAATCGCTCAAAATCCAAGTCCAGGATTCAAATCCATCGGCAAAAATCGGCATTTCCGCATCGAAATCGCGCATCCAGTCCAGTCCATAAACAAAGAAATCAATCAGAAAAATCAGCGAAATCAAAATCAAAATCCGGTCAGGATCATCCGTCAAAATCAAAAGATCGAAATCAAAATCATCAGGATCAAATAAAACGTAAAAATCATTTCAAATCAAACATCCATCAAGTCCAGGATCAGATCAACAAATCAGGCATCGAAATCAAACGTCAAAATCCAGGATCAGAGATCCGTCCGTCAAAATCATCAGATCAGCATCAAAAATCCAAAAATCACTTGCGTCAGTCAGGATCAAATCAAAAACAAACCAGTAAAAAATCAATCGATCAAAATCAAAAGAATCTCAGGATCAGGGTCAGATCCAAAATCAAAATCAAACTCAGGCTCCGTCAGGATCCAGTTCAGTTCAAATCAAAGATCAAAATCGAAATCAGAGCGAAATCAGGGTCATGGATTCAGGATCAAATCAAAGGCAAATCAGGATCCAGGATTCAAATCAAAATCAAAAATCAAAATCCGGCATCCATCGGATCAAATCATCAAATCAAAAAAATCAGGCATCAGGAAATCAAAATCCAGTCAGTCAG
Organism: Sequoia sempervirens; assembly: GCA_007258455.2. Lineage (NCBI taxonomy): Eukaryota > Viridiplantae > Streptophyta > Pinopsida > Cupressales > Cupressaceae > Sequoia > Sequoia sempervirens. The sequence continues at coordinate 157,688,832 of VDFB02105785.1, read as the reverse complement.
AGTCAAATCAAAAATCAAGATCGAGCGAGATCAAAATCAGGATCCAGGTCCAGGATCAAAATCAAACTTCACGTCCATCAAGGTCAGGATCATCAAACGCTCAGAACGGAACATCAGGCTTTCATCCTCGATCCGGATCAGGTCAGGATCCAATCCATCAAACATCCGCGCTCAAAAATCGGTCAGGATCAAATCAAAATCAGGCATCGAAATCAGGCAAATCCATCAGGATCAGGATCAAATCAAATCAAATCGGCATCAGGTCCAAAATCCATCGTTCAGGTCAGCAGTCAAAATCCAGGAAAAAGGAAAAAGAAATCAGAAAAACTCACGAAAGATCAGGCATCCCGTCAAAATCTCGTTCAGGATTCAGGATCAAAATCGTCAAATCGAAATCAAACTCATCTTCGTCAAAATCAGGCATCAAAATCAAGTCCGGATCCGAAATCGAAAAATCATCAAATCGAAACATCAAAACTTTCAAAGAGAGGGGGAGTGGGAGAAAGATAGGGTGGTCAGGGTTTAATAGGAATTTTTTTATTTGCATTGACTTATGTTTCATATATGTGTACAATAGTTTTATAATTAGATAATACTTAATTTTAAAATTTACTTAGTTTCCCATGGAACAATTCGATGAAACAAATTATATAAGTTGTATATAAGTGTATATAAGATTCTTGAACTTAAGAACTCCATGAAACAAATATAAGTTGTATATAATTGTAATTTAGGCAAAATGATTTTAAAAAACTTCACTACATTTCAAAAAAGGATTGAAAGCATATATGTGGGTTTACATGCAGCCAAAAAAAAGTGAGATGATGCTACCAAATATTCTTGAACTTAAGAATTTTCCATGGAACAAATATGTACATATAATCTTAATTTAGGAAAAATGATTTTAAAAATATTCACTACGTTTCAAATAAGGATTGAAAGCATATATATGGGTTTACATGCAACCAAAAAAAGTGAGAGATGATGCTATCAAAGATTCTTGAACTTAAGAATTTTCCATGGAACAAATATGTACATATAATTGTAATTTACACAAAATTATTTACAACTATGTACAAGTTACTATAATTTCTCATTTGAACATGTATAGGGTTACAAGTGAACTTGAAAACCATGGATATAATCTAAGCCAAAGATTCTGGTTCAGCCCGCTCTTCAATAACATGTAGAATTTTTTGATGATTATCACTATCTAGTCTCCATTTTCTTCGGCCACGTGCATATGGAACTGCATGGAGATGTAGAGTGGCAACAATTATTAAGTGACTATATTGATATACCTTGTTACATCGGGTTATTAGTCAACAAAATGAATCCCATGCTGAACAACTTTGACTTTGTTTTAGATATGTCCCTTGCACTACTTAGAACACGTTCATTAGCACTTGAACCCACAAGGTAAGACATATGAGCTGATTATTTTTTAACATTTTTGGGTGCTCCAAGGTTTGTACAATATATATTTAATATTTTATAATTTGCACATGTGTGAATACAATGTATATAAGGTACCAATTCAAGGCTGCTTGTGGAAATGACATTCCATCACTTGTTTGAGGTTAAATTTAGCTTATTCCTCTTACATTACTAGCGCAATAAATAATAGCTAACACCTTCGATGCTTCCAGGCTCTGCTATGACTGCAAAAACATCTCATGTACACCAAATTTACACAAAAAAATTCTAAAAAAATTAGAAATGTCTCTAAAGATCATTAACTAGATATATATAATATTTAAATTATTGAAAACTTACACATGTGTACCTTTTTCTAACCAATCCTGAAATATGATCATAATCAATTGAAATCAAAGGAATGTCTTCAAGTCTTTCTTCCCTCGTTTTCATCATGTTTTCTAAAACAACTAATTGGCACCATATCCCATTTACCAACATATCCCAAGTTTTGATTTTTGCATACATAATCAGAGTTTTCCCTCAATTAAGCAGTGCAAAAACAAGGTAATCCCTTGTGTCTAATATGTCCATCCATGGCGACTATCGAACTCTAACACAATGCAAAGTCTGTTTTTTCTACCCTCTTGCATCCATGCATAGATCTTCTATCCACACCTAGATACCTATGTACAACAAAAAACTTATGTGAAAAAATATGTATATATATATATATTTTAAATTTAAATAAATTCAAATTTTTGATTTAATGTAATTTATACAGATCTGATATCTCCCAAAACACTTTATGTGGAATGTGTCAGTTTGTTCTTGGAGATGTGCCAACCACATTTGATGCAAAGTGTTTCTTGCACCATTCAAAAACATCATGTGCATTGTCTAGATGATCTTCTGGATAACTCATTTGATGCTTTCGTAAAGCTCGTTTGATGCAAGCTCCTACTCCATCATGCTCACCCTTTCCATGCCCACTCTCAAAAAAACTCCAAACATGTGGTATTTTGTAGATTTTATGATATCTACAAAGTGCATAGAATGGCCATGAAGATTTGAATTGTGTCATACATCCATCACGACCACTGGAAATAGAGTTTTCAAATTTCCTTTACCTCAGAATTCTCAAAAAATATTGGCAAGCAATGTTGGGAGAAAAGTGTGTCATCATAACATCATCATAATATAAAAATTGATATTCTTTCTTAATGGCTGGTTCTTCATTTGTACTCTCAACACCATCCAATTCTGATTGTGCATGTCGATAACACACATGAACAATAATAGTGATCTGCTTTGAAAAGTAATACTTTGATTGAATCTCCTTTTGATGTACAAAGGAGTAATTCTCTACAAAGTCAACTACTGATAGAACTGTTCCACGTGGGAAATTATCTCTCAATGTTTGGAATTGTTGTGCTTGCCACTTAGCAAAAAAGGAATGATGTATGTATGGTTGTATCAATTTTTGAAAATATTCAATAAATTTTCCAATGGGAATCTCCTCTTTTACATAGTTCAACCTTGTGGATTCTTTCCCAAGTTTTTTTTGCAACTTTACATACTTGTACCTATGTCAGTAAAATATGTGAATAACTAATAAACCACACAATCAATGAAACATTACATCAAAGAGAATCCAAATAACAATCTATGAGAAATTGAAGAAAATAAACTCTCTTAAAATAGTACTTATCTCTTTCAATTTACTATCTTTGTTAGGTTAGTATACTCAATTTTGAAGGAAATTTAGCCAAGTTTCCACATGTCTCACAAATTCCTTTTATGCAGTTTATTTGAGGTCCATTTTCATGATCACATAATATAGAATTTATGAACAAACTTGCTTGTTTAGGAGGTGCATTTTGAAACCCACATCTTTCTTCTCTCATCTTCAAACACCTGATAGTAGAGATCAAATTCAATATGATAACGACAACAACAAGTTTCAAAAAACTTGTTTATCTTCACATAATATGGCTTTAACCTTTGAAACATTGTTTGCCCAATCTTTATATGAGGATATGCATTACAAAAGTTCATATACATCTAAAATTGTGTTATGTCTAGCCAATGTTTGATATGATTTTCATAAATACTAGGTCCAATCCTGTGTCTCATAACATCTCTAGTATTTGATGATGGACGAGTTTGATCATGCCAAAAAATTGAGACCAAGTTCCTAACAACATCTTTAATCCTGTCAGAACAGGGAGATCTACACATAATTTCCCAATTGCCTTCTAGACTCTCATCCAAAAACTTTCTCTTTTTCTCATATTTTATCAATGTGCCTCTACTATAACCAATTTCAGTTGAAAGTACAAACATTTTTCTTTTTCTTGCTATATCTTGATGTACAATAGATGTCAACATCACCCTTCTTGTAGTTGCCTTATCCACTGATCGAGATCCTTTCCCAATGGAATCTAAACCCTTTTTAACATTTTGAACAATATCCTTTTGTAATCCCATGTGTTTCTTCTTATTTGATGCCGAATGTACACCCAACAATTGTAATGACTCTTTGAGCTCATCACGAAGAAGTAAACATGATAACAATTGGTTTTTTCAAGTGTATCAAGATGATTGAAATGATGATTGATCATTCCATTTACAAATTTAGTCATTGACCTCTTTCTCTTATTATAAGGCTAGTTGGCATAATATTTCAGTTTCTCCATATCCATTTGAAGTAAATGATCTAAATTTCTATGAGAATTTTATTTCCTCACCTTCTCAGCTAGTTTTATATGCTCATCCATACCAGTAGGATGAAGTGATCATGACCCCTCTCCAAAATGCATTGTTTGAACTTGTACCTCCTCCCTATCTTCAAGGACCATGCATTCTTGAGCAGATTCATTTGATCCAATGTCTAGATTTGGCTCGACTTGAGCATGAAAACTTCCTGCTTGTTGAGCCCTTCCTACATGTCACAAAATATTTTACAAACAAAAGTCAGAGATGATGTTATATAAGTGAAGTTTATGTATGCAAGCAAACAAACTAATAAGACATGATGCTATAAGTGAGAGAAGTTTCTACTAGTTGTATATGCTCATCCATACCAGTAGAAGGAAGTGATCTTGACCCCTCTCCAACAAACATTTTTTGAACTTGGGTCTCCTCCCTAACTTCAAGGTCCATGTGTTCTTCAATGGATTTGTTTGATCCAATATCTAGATTTGGCTTGACTCTAGCTTGAGGAATCCCTAGAGCGTAAAACATAAAAATAATGAGAGCATTGAAGTGATGAAAAAAAAATTCCAAAGACACAAAAAAACTACATGCACATGTATGAAAACAAATCCATAAATGCATAGCCAAGGATAGGATACACATAGGTCAAATTCCATGCCAAGCATCAAAGTTTGAGGATTATGCATACAATTGACTTAGAACTTTTAGGCTAGTGATATAGAAAAGGAAACCCTTAGAGTATAACAAGGTGATCCAAAGAACCCCAACAAAATTGGGCTATAAGATGTTTCAAGGTTTCAAATAAATTTCCAATATCATGCTAAGATGAAAAAAGTTAAAAATTTATGGGACATAAAACACAACCCAAATAATCAACTAAAACCAAACACAAATATTGAAACAAAAAGAATTGGCTTAAGGAATTGGAGTCAAGCATCAGATAAACATTGCAACTAGCATGACCAAGATGACTTGAGGACATTTAAAAGTATTTATAGTTATTCAAGTGCAATAAAACTTGAAAGTTTGAAAAAGCACAAAATAAGTTCAAAATGAAGAAGAAAAGAAAGACAATATAAAAACAAGACCTAATAGAAATGAAAATGAAACAAAGAAACAAAAAATGTAAAGGGGAGTCTTTATATTGTCCAAGAAAAATGAGACATATATGTGCAAGGACAAAAAATATCTCTTATTCTTTCAATTAGGATTTCTTGGTCTTGGATGTATATCTCCACAGTGAAATCTTACAAAAACTCCAAGATAGATAATTGTAAACTAATAGGTACTACAATAAATGATGGTAAGAAACCTTCAAAACAAATGTGTGTTAAGACATTAAAAGAATAATCTATCATATAACTATTATTCCTTGGCACCATATAGCTTGAGTTTTGATGTATACATGTGTTAGTCTCTAGAAAACCTAGCATTGCATTGGCTTTAAGTATAATTTGAGTTCTAATTTTCAAATAATTCTAGAGCTTAGAATTGGGCATTTATTAAAATATTTAAATTTTTTTTTAAGGAACTATTGATCATTAGATTAAATTCAATGGGAGTTTAGAAAAATCTTAAGCTAATTAGATGTTGCAATGTAGATTGGATAGGGGATATTGATCACCAAATATCAACATTAGAATGCTACTTCATTATACATGAAGGTGTAGTTTCATGAATAATTAAGAAAAAATAATGGTTTCTTTCAAAGTGCAATGTTAGAATATATAGGAGTTTGCAAAGCCATAAAATAATTAATGTGGTTGAAAAAATTATGAAAATAAAAGTGGCATAGTGAGGGACACAAAATGTAAGGTTTCATTGGAGAACTAAGCATGTATTGAAGTACACTATCATTTTCTTCATGAACAAAGTAAAGAGAAAATTGTGTAGATGCAATACTCAACAATGATAATGTGATGACAAAAACATTAAACAAAGGTATTGGTAAAAGATAAGTGTAAGGTTTGTAGGGAAGGATTTAATGTACAATATTTTAGTTTAAGATTACATTTTAAGTTAGGGTATTGTAAATTTAAAAATGGTCATACATTAAACATTTCTAATTTTAATGAGAAATAAAATGCAAAATGTATGCACATACAAATTTATGTTTAGGTACTAACCAAATTATTGGGTGGAGTAATGCACATTATGGATTCCATCCCATTAAATGAATACTCATGTTTTTTCAAAGTAAAAGTCCTAAACACATACTTGAGAGTGAGAGAGAGAAGAAACAAGCATGTACGTTGTTTCTTTCTATGATAATTTTCCAAGTTTTGTTCACGCCTCTTTTGTTCTTCTTTTGACAATTTTTGTTGAGACGCATTTTTTATTTTTCTTTGTTGTCCTTGTAACACCCCTCCATTTTGTGCTATGTTGATTAGACAATGTTTTCCCTATCTTACACTTTGTTTCTAATAACTCTTGAATTAAGGTGTTTGTTTATTGTTTGATTGCTCTCTGTTAAGTGACGTGAATGTTATAATTTGATGTGATTATATTTTATTATGAGGTTATTATTATGGGATGTTTTAGATTAGCATAGTATGTACTTGAATTAATGATGCCTTGTGTTTTGATTATGTTAATGATGTAAGCTTTGTCAGTTATTGATACTGTATTGGTACAGAGAACGGTATTACATCACTCACTCGCGAGTGCCCTGTGATTTCCGTGATTCTCTCTTCACTGTGTGAATAATTTATTATATGTATACATGTGCGACATTTGCTTGTTTGCAGGATTACAGGTACCAGACATTAGCTTCACCTGGTTTCATAGGTCTGAACGTGTCCACTACTCAACAATAATATTGGTAGATAGTAACGGGTTACCTAGTCATACCTTTACCCTAGTACAGTGTGTCGTCAGTTTAAACTTGGTCTTAGTTTTATCATTGTTGTTTTGGGTATTTTATTCTTGTCCAAATTTAATTTAGATTAAATGTGTATTTAATTTTAAATATTTAATTAAATAAATTATTGTTGTGACGGCTCTAGAATAAATAAATAAGTAAATAAATTTATTTTGGTTATGTTGATTGAATAAATTTTATTATTAAAAATACATGGTAATTAAATAAATAAAAATATTTAAATTGGTTGCAATTAGTAAATTGTATTATTATATTTAAATGCATGTGAATGGAAAATATCTAAATTGTTGAGGGAAAAGATATTTTAGATATTTTGTTTAGATAACTAAGAATTAGAAATTTGTTATCGAGTTGTTGGAAAATGTATTCACGGAGAGGATTTGGGGAAAAGAAAAGAAAAAGAAAAGAAAGTTGTTTCACGGGAAAAAAGTGGAGGATGGGTTGTGAAAATTTGGTGAAGAAATTGTGGATCTCTCAGAGGAAATTGTTTTAAATTATTTTATTGTAGAATTCTTGGCTGTGTTTTTGGTTGTGACTTCTGGAATGAGGCAATTGCATTGAAGAAAGCTTTGGCTACATTGAGAATTGAAATTATAGAGAAGCTCGGCAACATTTTCTTGAAGCAACATTCTTCTGTAACAGGTTATTTACTGTTTTTATGAAATTTGAAATTAAAAAGTTATTTTATTACTGTAATGCAAATTGGAAATGTTTTATGAAATGATTTTTCAATACTGTAGTTCTTGTTTCTTTTTTTTGTAAAAAAATATTGCCGTGAAAATGAAACCTCTGTAGAAAACAATTAAATCCTCTGTATAATTTGTTTATTCGAAATAAATTTATACAGGAGGAAATTATAGTGGAATTATTGAACCTCTATTGAATTTAAATCAAAACTTAGAAATCTCTTTCTGTGAAAACATAATTTGTTCTTCTGTAGAAAGTGATAAATTACCGTGAAGATTTAGATCCTTGTAAGGAGTGATTTTAAACAATAGAAAATTAAAATAAAAGTATTTGAGGAATTTGAAAACCTCTGTAGGATTGAGAATGAAATCCTCTCATAGATTTAAAAAAAAATTGGAAACCTCTGGTAATTTGAAACTCAAAACAGCAGAAATAGTGCGTCACTAAATTAATCATAACTCAAAATTTACGAACTGGGTAGGGCTGAATTTTTTATATGTTTTAGATGACTTGATTGTGCACCTTCAATAAAAAATTTAGAGAAACTTAGATCAGAAAACAAAAGTTATTAAAATCACAACATGCAGGATTTGTGATTAGGGTTGTCTGAAAATTGTTAATTTATATTTATATATTTATTTATTTGTTTAAAAATATATATTAGAAATATTGCACATAATTTTAGAGTATTTAAAATATATTTAAATGTATTTTTAAATAGGTGCATGCACGTGCACAATTTGATATTTTAAAATAAACGTTGGAAAATAATAATTATATTATGTAATTAGAAGATATATATATTTATTTAAAAGAACTATTATATCGTTAATTAATGCATACAATGCACAAGTAGGTGTTTTATAAGAAGATGATTTTATTAGAAGGATTAAGATTTCTATTTATATTTGTTTGTGAAATTTGAGTTAACAATTAGTTTTAATTTCTTTATGATTTGTAAACATAAGTATTTATATATTAATAAAAACATATAAATGCATGGGTTAATAAAATCTTAAGATAAAAAGACTTAAGAGTGAAAGTTGATTTGTATTTAAATAGATATTAATTCAATTTGGATATAAGAAATCCGAATATTAGATTATTTAAGTGTCTGAATTATTTTAAATTGTATTATTTTCTATTCACATTTGCAGACAATTTGAATTGAATATTATGAGTAATTGTCAAACTCGAAGTTAAGCAGTTGGTTTAATTCATTGTAGATTTATTGGATTTAGGAAATCCTAATGGTCATTTATTTAATTACTTGAGTGGCTTCTTATTGTTGTGTATTCTTCTATAATTGTGTATTGGGCATTGGGGATATTTGTTGTCAAGAAAATTATAAGTCTTCCAGAGATTGTAAAATTGTGAGAGGATTATTGTATCTTTTGTTCGCCCTTTTGAGATTTTCCTTGGGTAGTGCAATTTTTTTTGGGTTTCAGTATTTAACATCCATAGGGATGTGTGAATTAGTTTGAACACCCAATTACTATGAATGGGTTGTGTGATTGGATTTGAGCACCCGGTTATTACGAACGGGATGTGTTGTTCTTTGCAAAATAGTTGATATTTGTTATCGTATTTTGTGCACTATCTACCCTTGGGTTGTGGAATATGTTATTGTGTTGTCGATAGGGGAGTGGCTTTCAATGGGGGCCGGGACACAAAGGGGTCCCAGGATAACTCGTGTGAAAGTCAGTTTAATCAGTGAAAATTAAATAACCTTTATTAGGGATGGAGTAGCTTAATATTTAATTAGATAATTTAGCCTCACTCATTGGCTCAAGGGCTAGTATGAGACTTGAGATGAGTCGGGAAGGCCTAGAATGGAAAGATCGTTATTTTGTCTTCTCGAAAGATAATCGATTCCGCACGGGTGTGCATGTGGGGCCGAAATCATAAGAGGTTACCAGAATAACCCTAGAGGGGGGGCCGGGACCTAGGAAGTTTTCCTTTGGATAACCAATGCAACCTTTGTGATGAAACTCCTCCTATGACAACGATTGATTTGTATTATACAGTGGATGTATTTGATTCAGTGGTTCTGGAAGCAATGTAACCTTATGTTTTGTGTCTTTTTAGTACAATGTTATTTTGTGTTTACTAGTACAGTGTTGTTTTGCATTTACTGGTACAGTGTGGTCTTGTATATTATTTGTGTCTAAAGGTAATAGGTTGTCTTGGTTTCCTATTACTATCTCCTAGCACGGGGGTTCGGCCTACGGGTACCAGATGGTTGGGTGGCGTGCATCTTACACTATTGAGTTTCTCTTCCTGTTCGTGATGGTGGGATCTTCTTGTTTGAGGAGCTCGTTTGGTTCTCTGGAGTTGTTCTTCTCCTTATTCATTGTAACTATGGATCTATGTGTATAATTGTAATACCTCATTTGTATCAAGGTGAACCTTTGTGATGTAATTGTAATAGTATTTATGATCTATTTATTATTGGATTTAATGGTGTTGTATATGTGAAAATATGTTTAATACATTTCTATGTGTTAGATTTATCTTGAAATGGTTTAATGCTTTGTTGAAAGTTGTATCTTGAGTTTAATATTCATATGCTATGGTTGGTTAAATTTTATAAGTAATGGTGTTCACATGTAGACGCGTTGCGTAGCCTAGAGGATGTATGTGGCTAGAGTAGGTTACTTTACTCATCTTGTTTTAACTTTAAAAAAAATTAGTTGTGCTTCGGCAGTATTGCTTTGTCCTCTAGGTCACGGGACGGGGTTTTACAGTCCTATTTTCTTCTTCAACTTAAAGATGACTCAAAACAAGTCCTCTACCAACTTAGTTAAATTCTCCTCCAAATTTTTCCTTGATTGATAAAAATGAAAAGTTGTCGAGCCCCAATATTTTCCTCCTTGATAAATGTGCAAAAACTTCTCCAAAATCTGCACTCCAAGTGATATAAATCAGAATTAATCTTGCAATTCGATATCCAGAATAATGAAAAATAAGCTTCTATTTATATGCATATGGGATGGGAAAAAAATTATTATAGTGTACATGGAATAACTAGATCCTAGTTTAAATGAATCAAGTAGTAAACAAACAAGTTATTTCATTGTGGAGTTTGTTGTTATTTAATTCATAGGTATGCACAACATATCTAGTAATTTTAGAATTTTGTTAAAGTGTCAAAAATGTATATTAGAGGTATAATTTGAACTGAATTTTCTTAATTATATTTGAATTGAATTTCAAGTTACTTGTCAAAAATGTATAATAGAGGTATAATTTGAATTAAATTTTCTTAATTATATTTAAATTGAATTTCAAGTTACTTGTCAAAAATGTGTAATCTAGAGGTATAATTTGAATTGAATTTTCTTAATTATATTTGAATTGAATTTCAAGTTACTTGTCAAAATTATTATATCTTGTTCTCAACTCAATGGTTCATGTTGCTTAAGTCATTTTTAAAAAAATATTTATTGTGATCAACATGAATGAACTTAAATATAAAGTGGCATTGATTTCCCTAAAATTCTACTAGAGATCAAATGTATATTGAATATAAGGAAATGTACATTGTAAGAGATCATAAAATAAGAAAACATGTATGTATATTTAATATTTAAAGCAAATGCATAAATATATTATGTGTAAAACATGTTTAAACCATAAGCAAACACATGTACATACATGTAAAGGGATTCAATGTATAAACATAACACATATTATAAGCAAAGAGGAAAATGTATGTATATATCATATAAGAAAATGGGTATGTGCAGGATCAACATGGAAAAAATAGGCTCTTAAGGGGTAAAAAATTCAAAAAAATCAGAGTTAGGAAATTTGATGTAAAATTTTGAATAATTTATCTATATTATTTCAAAAATATGTAAGATTAGAATCTATAGCAAATTGAATGTAGTTTCTAAACTACTAGTTTTGTTTAAAAAAAAAAATCTATTTGGTGAAAATTTGAAATTTCAATGCAGTGGTACTTAAATTTCAGGGAAAAATAAGAAGTGGGTGTCTGTCTGACCACCCTAACCACAATAAAATGATAATATGTTTTTATAAGATTTTAGATATGAGTAGAGGACTCATGCCCTGATGTGATACATATTTTTTGTAATTTTTTTCTAAGTAAATAATTAATTATGAATTTTTTATTACAACATTTTAAAAATTATACAAACTCGTATGTCTGACCACCTTAACTTGGTCAAAACTTCATGAAATTCAATATTTCTTTTTTTAATCCTATAGTATGTGAAGCATAAAATGTGACGCATGTTTTGGATTCAAAAAATGTGATACCGTTTGAAAGCTATAGATGTTTTTGAATTAGCCTCTCAATTAGGACTTTAGTCATAATTTGAATAAAAAATGAATAATAATTACTTATTAAACTCAAAGTAAAGAATAATTTATATCAGTAGAAAGCTGAGAATCTCCTTTAAAAACCCTTTTTGTTTCATCAATTTTGGGTAAAAAAATAGTCGTCAGCCACATACCCATCATATTGCCACTTTTTGGCCCATCATTATCCTGCACATACCCAAATATATGTACATATCATATAAGAAAAATGTAAATTAAAGATCATCAAATGTCAAATATAAAAATGAGCAACAAATAATCAAATGCATGTATATCATATAAGCAAATGTAAGTTAGAGATCATCAAATCTCAAATACTAAAGATCATCATATAAGCAAATACATGTGGTAAAGATCATAAATCTAGTGTGTAGGGCCTACTATGAATATCTACTCCTACTTGAACAACCATCTGAATGAGAATGGTCCTACTCTGATGGATGTGTTGAGCCCTACAAATAAAATTGTGTACAGGATGTGTTAAATACATATAATTTATATTAAATAAATTTTATGAAAGTTATTTTTAAATAAACTTGTATTTTTAAATATCAATCTAGATCTATGCATACATAAATATTACATGTACATATACACGTGTGATTATATAAAAATGTAAAACTCACATATCCATTGGTAGCATATTCATCCATAGAATAACATCGATCATGCACACGATCTGGACTAAGGCTAGGAGTGATATGAGGTATGTCCACCTGTAATAATATATATACATATATATATCAACTTACATGAATATCTAGTTAAAAAAAATTAAAAAAAAAAAAATAATAATTGAAACATGCACATGCACAAATACATGCACATCATCTAATATCAAATGACCTAAGTCCTCTACAAGGGCCACCTCCACCATATCCACCATACGGTCAAGTGACGAATCAACATCTACATCCATCTGATTTATCCCATGTCATGCCATAAATGATGAATGTAGAGGACTATGAAGGTGAGATGGCATCAGCGATGATGAACCAGAACCAATCAACATATCAGTAAAACCCATAGTCTGTGTAGCTATCGAATGGTATGTAGGTGGATCCTGACATGCACTAGTGCTAGGCTAAGAGTGAAGAGATCCTGGAACTGAACTACCTCTGCATCTCAAATGATCTCTAACATTCTCTATACCAATCCCATTGTCTGATGCAATGTGGGCATATGCCTCTAATAGGTCTTCATCCAAACAATGCAAAGTCATGCATGCCATATCTCCTACAAGTGCATCAAGCTATGTAGGAGTAGGGATTTTGACCACTATAAAAGGATCCATGGTGGTCCACTATGCTGAAAATGGCATGGATCGGGAATGTCTAGGCATCAAATACTGACCTACACGATCATTAGATATCCTAGTGGTGGTAGCTGCAATGTCACTTATAGTGTCAATTGCTTCCTTTTGGGAAGCAACAACAACCTCATTTGCTATGTGGGCTAGAGCTGGGGTGAGAGCAGGAGACCTCTCACCAACCAATACCCTAAACACTGGGGGTGGTCTATCTACTCAATGATAGGTGGGCCTATCAACAATCTTGCCACACCCCTGACCAACATATGGTGGAATGTCCAGGTAGTTGACTTTGAGGCCCAAATGGACCTCAACATACAACTGCTGAACAAAATACAATGGAATCTAATCATTGTTTGGGTATAGACCATGTGCTGCAAGAAATCATGGGTAGATCAATGAGGCCATAACATAATCGACACATCTAGTGACCTGGTATCCCCTAACCTTAGATACATTTTGATAAAATGGAAAACAAGTGGCTTTTATCATTTCTTTGGTCACACTATCCTATATTTGTTTAAGGGAAATGTCACCATGTACTTATTCCCACATGTGGGAAAGAATAGCAACTACTCTAGCTGGGTAATATGCACTAGTCCTCTCAAGTTCATCTTTTAGTTTTTCTAGACTATGCAATATTAACATGCATGATTCAATATATATCCCAGGGTTTGCACCCTGTGCTAATGAATCTCTCAATTTTTTAATCTCATTAGTGGTATTTTCAAACAAATTTTCTGTAGGTGGAACATCTTCATTTTCCATGTTATTTATGTATGTACACCTAAAGGAGCAATGAGACCTTGGTAAATAATATATCTAGATATAGAGAATATATTTATCTAAAACAGCTCTAATAAGTCATCTACTCATCAATAATATTTTCATACCATTAACAATTTAAAAATAATTGGAAGACAACTACAATCTATAACATAACATCCTTAAATGGTTCAAATTTTAAATGAAACAATGAAAGAAAGAATAAGAAAACAAAGATTAGTGTAAAATTATTTGAAAATAATTGGGGATAAAAATATCTAATCTAATAGTTGTTAACATAAATGAGCTTCAAAATAGGATTATGTAAGTGAAAAAAAAAATTATTGCCTTCATTGAACCTAAATTTATCTAGTTAAGATATGTCTAAAATTAAGAATTCACACTAGAATATCAATATTCCATAAGAATCTCATAAAGAGGATGAATTTAATGGAAGATAATATAAAATCCTCCATATGAGGATGCATTTTATCATTACATAATGAGTGAATCATCTCAATTATATAGCCAAGAAAATAAAAAAATTATAGATTGTAAAGCAAAATAATCAGACATTTATCATAATTTTATATGTATAAAGTTTAGATACCATCAAACTATTTAAACTTATAGATTGCATAAAGCTATAAATTGAATCGTTAAAACAAATTTATTAAGAATCAAATCTAATAAAGTTTGACTTCATATTGCATACTTTTTATAAATATCTCACTAATCCAACCATACATTTTATATATGTTAAAAAATATATAATTTTATGCCCATAATTTTTCACTAGAAAAACCCAATATTTTTTTTTTTGAATCCTTTAATTATGCTAATTAATGCTTTAAGCATTTATGATGCAACAATAACCATCTCCAATAGAATTAAGATCCTTTGTTTAATTAATTTGTTGGTTTAACTTGCTAATGCGACACTATTATTAATGCATCTCTCACTATTAACTATACTTTAAATATTAAATTTGCAAGTATCACAATTTAATGGTTACACTAATAATATTCTCATTATAATGGTTATGTCATCGTAACCCACAATGAGTTGTTCCTACTTCTCTTTTTTGTTGACAGTAAGGTCAATATGGTATTATGATTATTAGGATAGTTCCTCATGACCCAATGATGACATTTAAAGTACTAAATATGTAACTTTTGATGGTAATAACAACATGAATAATTATATGGTTTGCATTTATTTATTTATTTTCCTCTCATATTTCAACATCTATAAAAGGTTTTTCCAAAAATGCTATCCAATTATCGATGAGCATTAATAAGGTTAAGTATGCTAACATTAGTATTAAGGTAACTATCGATATGAATATTGATAAGAGTATTAACAATACTCGATGATATTAAGGCTCCCTCTACAATTAATACAAACATTCTATCATTTTATTACTCATAAATAATATTAAACTTTACTCATAATAGAAATTTTAATGTGATAGTGATATCATGTTTACATATACCCTCATTTATACTATTACAAATACCATCCATTAATACCCATATCAATACTATAATAAATTTTATTAATAATATTAATAATGTATATATATATATATATACAATAGTGCATAAACACTATTATTTGTTCAGCTCATTGTTTTTTGCAAAACTTTTATTACCATCTTAGCATCCCTAATAAGATTATCAATAAAATACTTTTCTTACTCGGGTGATTTTATTTGCGACTTATTTTAGTATGACGATCCCCCTTTATATTACCCTCAATAATAGTATCACTATTTGTTATTAATATATTTAATTTTAATTCTTTTATCTAACTCATATATTGTTATAGCATTTATTTAATTATTCATCTCTATTACAAAAATAATTATATGATTAAATATATTGCATACTTGTTATAAATATCTCACTAATCCAACCATACATTTTATATATGTTAAAAAATATATAATTTAACAATTTATACAACTTCTAATTATGATAAAGACAAGAATCTTAATCTATACCATTATTTTGAGTTTGGTTTAATAGAAATTGAAAAAAATTATAATCATAAAAAAAACAATGAATAAACTAAGGATCATTTTAACAATGGTGAATTAGTGCCTAAAGATTGGCCTAAAAAATTATAATATTCAACATTCTCATCACAAATTATATATGAAAACTAAGGATCATTTGGTTATATATATTTTCATAGATTTAAAATTTGAATATTTATTACTATAACATGTTCATTACAATTAGATTTTTAAATAATATTGTAATAATTTATTATGTCTTTGAAATTTGTTTTGTGGATTTTAATGTTGTTTTTTAAATTTAAGTTAGAGTAAGTAGAATCTAATGAGATACCTTAAAAAGATTCAAGTTCTATAATTTAAATCTCCCTCTTATAAATATAGTTTTTTCTAGTCTTACAATTTCTTGTGTCATTTGTTCAATTATTTTAGCTATGGATTTAGCCGCAATCTTGTAGGAGGTATTAAGAAGAGTAATTAGCTATGGACATATTTTTTTAAGGAATTGTGTAGCTAAACCATCTATTCCAAGAGTTTTTGAGAATTCAAATCCTTCAAGGAAATATCAACCTCCTCAAGGGTGAATAAATTATCTAAATGTGCCTATTTTTTGAGACCAATTATTTTGGGTATGCAAGTGCCAATGAATTCCTCAACTATATCTTGAAGTGGATTTCCTTCAACTAGATCAATTAAAAATTATTTTTAATGTTGGAGGAAAATGGATTTAATATCATTAGAGTTGTCATGGAACTACCTATCTTGATCAATGATATAAATTATCCACTCTTGAGAATGTAAATATGTTTGAGACAACTAAAAAATAATTTGTATCCCTTATATCCTTTCATCCAATGTAGCCTATCTCTTAATTGAGATCCTCTACCAAAATTAATTTCAAATCTTCTAAGTTTTATTTCAATGGAAGCAACCACTCATTGTAGAAAAGTTATTAGTAAGTGCTAAAGCCAAAACAAGTTTTTTTTTTCTATTTGGATCCATAGTTTTTTTTCCATTCTAGATCTCTTTCTAGCCATATTATTATTGTAAGATCATAGTAAGGTAGTGCAATAGATTTAATCACATCATTCCACAATTATATCCACTTACCATTTTGATGAGGTCTAGGAACATCAACCAAAGGGATATTAGGGAAGCAAGGTGATCAATTTGATTGAGGTGGGAAGTGTTGAGCTTCAAGGATAGATTATTAGGTATGAGGAATAAGAAGTTTGAAAAGTTTAAAGATTTCGGAGGTGATATGTGAGATAGATTTAATAGAATCTACCTAAATAAGGGTGTTTTGTGGAGAGGGGACAATGGAAAGAGAAATAACTAAGTTTTAATCTATCAATACAACTAAGTTTCCCTTAGTTCACCATCTCTTTAGTTGGTCCAAGTGAACTAGTGATGAGTATAAGAATATTTTTTTGTCTAAAATGGGATCTAAACCCCTCATGGTATTTCTAGTTAGGATGTAGGAATTCAATTATTTTTTAGAGAGTTTATGAGAACTAAACCAACTTGTATCTTTGTTTTTTTCCACCATATCATGTCCACCTCCTTGTAGCCATTTAGTCATAGGGAGGGCATAAAAAACCATTCCCACAATTTAACTTGAGATGAGGATTCATTAGGCATACAATAAATAAAAAATGAATAGGTATTCCTTGGATTAGTAGTAAGCACTAAAAACAATTGTTGTGGGGATCCACTCCTCAATAGATGATAAACTTAGCCAAGTATTGGGAAAGGTGGGTCAACCTTGCATCCTAATATTTTGATTTATTATTTTGTCCTCATATTAGGAAATGAGGCATCTCACTTTGTGTTGATAGTTATTTTTCATTTGTTGAATGCTTCAAGGGAGGTGTCTAAGATGTTCTAGGAGCATATAATATCATTATAGCTTTATAAGATGAAGCCCTCTTATGACATTTAAGAGCATGAATATAGAATATTTACAGTAAAGTATTGACCAACACTATGAAAACTCATATGAAATCTTTTAAGAAATAGCAACTATGTCAAGGAAAAAGATGTGGACATTTACAAGAACCTTTTCTTTAAGCAAAAGTGGGAAAACACTTATAATTTTATCTATATATAATATTCTACATATAGCTAGTTCAAGTAGACATATTGGCGGGAAAGAACCAGCAAGAAAACCCCTAGTTGCAATCCGAGTAACAAATTTTACAAAATATCAAAAAGACCAATGAGGTCCTAGTACAAATGACCAATTGTTTGATTACAATGTTACAAAAGCACATTGGTTGAATACATCAGTACATATGCACATTCTCTTATGCACCAAAAATACCCAAAAGAAGACATCATACTAGATATACCCATGACCCGAATACATAACACAGTGGAGACTACAAAACCTTACTTAAACATAAGACTGATAAGCTAGGAAGCCACTTTCAAAAAAATGCAGATTTTCCACCAACATGTTGAAAGCCATTAACTGAAGTTTCTTTTGTTTCCAGTAGTTTACTTTTCTGTTGGCGATCATGCTCAAAAGAAGGTTTTGATTTGTTAATATCAAGCACATAACGATAACATAATTTATTTTTGGATGAAGATGGAAGTTGTAAATCATGAATGAAAACATGACTTCTCAGGAAATAAATGGCATGATATTTTCTTTTTAAATCATCAATCTCCTCCATGGAAATGGTAGATCTGTATTTGTTTAGAACTTGGTAGATATTTTAAGAAGTGTCATGCATTGTGGATAATAACATGCCTTGGAATATGTCAACATAGGTCTCTTCTTATGAAACAAAACCTTCTTTGAATAATTAACATTAGAAATTAATACTTGGCTCATATTGTTTAATCACACTAGAAACCAACAATGGAAGATTGAGAGTCTCAACTAAGAATTCCACCTTATAGATAGCATTTATACTAGAAGCCAACAACTAAAGACCAAATTTTATAAATAAAGTTCATGTGTTATATATCATGCCTTTGAGCGGTCCACAAGTACCATGAGCCTTTTGAAATCCTTCTCCATCTAAATGCATCCATTCCAAGACCATTGGGAGGTGGGTATACAATATGAGCCAAGTATTAATTTCTAATGTTAATTATTGAAAAAAGGTATATAAATTATTCGAGCATCTTAATTCTCATACAGAGTTACATCTTAGTCAATTTCTCAATGTATGAGTTCCATATATTTGTAATTTTTTCTTAATATAAAAACATATTTTATTTCATTAAAATTAACCTATCTATTCCATGTTACAAAGGATGCTCTTATTTTAAATTATAAGTATATAATTCAAAATTAATTAGTAATTTTCAAGATAGAGTACACAATTTCTTTAGTTAAAATAAAATAATATTCTTATTCCCATGTGAGAGTTATGTAGAATGGTAGTTTGATGTCTCAAAAATATTTCTTTCATACATACTAAATTTTTATCATTACATTATGAGTGAATCATCTCAATTATATAGCCAAGCACATCAAAAATTTATAGAGTGGAAATAAAAATAATCACACATTTATCATATTTTTATATGTATAAAGTTTCTACCATCAAACTATTTATACTTATACATTAAATTATTTTTGAATTTGGTTATTTGGGTTCAACATGTCATGCTATAGGATTTTCTTGTGTTTTCACCATGTTGTCATGTGTAGATAGCTATGTATTTTATAGGTTTAGGAATTTTAGAGGAAGGCAAGGTTGAACAAAATGCATAAGGATGAGATGGAGCCTTGTTTACCTTAGGATTTTGTTGAGACTCACTTTGAGCATAATCGAGGGGTGGTTGGTCCTCTTATAGACATGACTAATTTAGAAGGTCTTGTCAAGAGAAATTTAGAGGAGATTGGTAGAGACAAGAATCATGTTACAGATGGATTAGTTGGAGTTCATTTCCTCTACCACTCTCTTGAATTGCAACATTCACCTCTTGGAATTTCTTCTAATTATTTAAAAATATGAAGAAGGTTCAAGTTTAGAAGATTATAGGAACCCTTTATTCCCTTTGGTCTCTAGTTTGGAAACTAAAGATGGAAACTTCATTACAAACCTGAACTAGGTTTGAATTCATGGAAAAGGATAAGGTTCACAATAAGATATAGTTCTTTGAAGAATTTTGGATTCAAGTTGTGAAATGATAGATCTACTAATGTTTTTGGGAAAACGACCCTTTTTATTAGATACATTGCCACTATTGGTGGATTATTTCTAATTGGATGTTAGTTTTCTAACTTACAACTATATTTTTATTGTTGTTGTTCCATGCGAATATGATTGATCATTTTTTGTCTCTTTATTGGTCTTTGTAAAAGGGTGGGGCCCTTTCAAAATTTCTATTTCTAATTCATAAATTCAACCAAAAGTATTTACCCTAAAATTAAAATATAATTAATTTAAACTTTAAAATAGTCTTTTTTGATATTATATAATAGCCTCATGTATTTAATTTATAAATCCTATTATTATTTATGTTTAATTTCAAAATTTTAATTCTCTCAAGTATAGATTACAAGCACACATTCTTTACATTTTTTCTCTTTCTTTTGTACTATTTTTTATATAGGTGTCTTATATGCATTGCCTCAAACATATAATTTTGATGTCCTATACCTAGTTCTAAATGTAGTTTAACGAATGTATTCCTCCTTTATTCTTTGCTAAATGTAATTGAATATTCGACTTGTTTTTTAAAATATGACCACCCCTCTCAATTAGTAAAATAAGTCATCTATTTTGGGTGGTGGATATTAATGTTAATTGTTTATTTATTGAACATACATAATAAAGACAACTTGGAAAAGTGTCTTATCTTTATTTTTCATAAAAATAGTTGGAGCATCCCATGACAAGACACTAGAACATATAAATCCTTTCTTTAAAATGTCATTTAGGTTCAATCCTTTAATTCATGCATTTATGAAGTGTTTGTTTGATAGGGATCTCTAGATATAGGGACTAATTCATGCATGAACTCTATTAAAAAATAAAACACCCATTTAGGAGGAAACATGAGGAGTTTATTCTAGGATTTAGACATCCTAAGAGGTTTATTTTCAGTTGAATGGTTCTCATTCACTTTTACTAAATAAAAATTAACAACAAACAAGGAAAACCCTTTTATTTATTCTCTTTTGAGTTGTAAAATAGAAAATTTAATAATACCTTAATTCCTTCTAATCCTAATAGAACTATTTTATTATACATTTCATTTAAACAATCTAGTTTATTTCCACTAAATTTATTCTTCGATTCATACATTTAGTTCACCAACCATTTTTGGAGTAATGTCATAAGACTCAAAGGAAAAATATGAAGAATTTTATCCCAGTTTCCATTGTATGCACCCTAAACTTTATATCATGAAATTTTCGATATAATGTCTCAAATAAATTTGTTAATGAACTATTTGATATAATGCCTCAAATAAATTTCCAATAGCATTTTTGATATAATGCCTCAAATAAATTTCCAATAGTATTTTTCATATAATGCCTCAAATAAAAATTTTAATGAACTATTTGATATAGGGTCCATACAATGGAAACACTATTTCTATTATACTCCGTCAAAAATTACCATGAACTGTTTGATATAATGCCTCAAATAAATTAGAGGTGCCCTAGTAGAAATGTATGCAAAATGTGGAAGCATAGATAGGGCATGTTAATTTTTTGACAGAGTAGAAATGTATGTCAAGCAATTGCAACACTGTAGATTCAAATAGTGTTTTTGATGGAGTATCATAGAAATAGTGTTTGTTGAAAAGGCTTTAGAAACTTTCAAACAAATGCAGTTTCAAATCAACAAATTTTAAAATTTTTGCATTTAGGGTTTATAAATTTAACAAACAAACGCATTTTGAAGTCTATGAAATTTGAATTTGACAAACCTGGTGAGATATGCAAGTTAGGTTGATGAACTGTAGTGAGATGAAGTCGAGCTTTCTGTTCACCATTCGCCGCACACACAGAGCACAGTGAAAGCAGAAAAAGGCACAAAATGACAGTGACAATTTCAAAAAAAATTTATGCCTTATTTCAGGGGGTTCGGTTGAACCCATGTTCGACCAAACCCCTTAAAATATATTTTTTTGTGATCGTTTTAGGGTTTGGTCGAACATAAATGTTGGTTTGGTCAAACCATACCCCTTGAGTTTGGGGAAAGGAAGAAAAATCAAATTTCCTTCCTCATAAAATTTGTAAACCACTATTGTGGTTTGACCCTTCAAGGAGATTTATGCATCTTGTATCCAATCTAATGGTGTTCCACATCACACAATTTCTGATTTTCTAATTCAGGAGGGATTATTATTCAAAGGGGCTCAAATTTTTGTTCCTAAATGATCTATGAGGGATAATTTGATAAAGGAAAAGCATATTGGTAGCCTTGTAGGTCATTTTGGTCTTAATAAGACCTTGGAGCAGGGTGATCCCATAATATTGGATTATAATTTTTGGCCAAACTAGACACTGAAATAATTTTTTCTAACTAAATCTTCACTTTCGAGAAACTATAGTGGCTAAACCATGAAGAATTTGAAGATGATGCAAACTAGTGATTTGTCACATTTTGTCTATAGATTCTAAATATATTTTTTCAAAAAAGTTGGAATCAGATTGCACTTCTTTTTCCATCTCCTTCAAAAACTAGTTTTTTCAGTCAATAACATTTTTGAGTGACGCTCACCGTATAAAGCATAATTTTTTTTCCATGAAGGATAAAATTATAAAAAAAAAATAAGTTAGATTTGTAACTACAATATCTAGTACTTCCAATTGGTTAGATAGTGTTTTATTGAATATTTTTTCCTTAATCAAGTTTCGAAGTCAAACCAATTACAATTCAAACATAGGCAGACCGTATAATGCATAACCTTTTTTGTATGTATCAATTTTTTAATTTATTTTTGGATCAAAGACTTCAATATTTGGTGCACTCATATTTTTCAAATTTTTTTTTGATAATCTGCTATTTTTCCACATGTGGAGAACAAAGAGCTTGATTTTCGGTGAAAAGCCTATGTTTAATAAAACTATAAAAAAAAAATAATAATAAAACCAAAACATATTAAAATTATATTTGTTCGGTAGCTCATTCCGAGGACTACCATCATCCAGTTGGGTCTATGGTGGGACATTTCATTAAATGGGTTCGCTCAAACCAAAGGGTTCATTCGAACCCCAAAAACCAATTTTTTTTGTATGGGGTCAATTTTTGCATCTTTTCCTTCCTCACTCGAATTGTAAATCACTTTTGTGGGTTTACCCAATAGCTGAGAAGGCATTATTTTTGGCCTAAAATGCAAAGTGATGTAAGAAGGTTTGTTGAGAAATGTGTTATTTGTCAAAAGGAAAAGGGAAATAGTACTAATAGAGGCTTGTAGCAAACTCTTCCCATTCCAAATAGGACTTGGGAGTCAATAAGCATGGATTTTGTAATGGGTTTACCCAAAAAACCTAGAGGTTTTGATTCTATTTAAGTTGTAGTGGACAGGTTCTCCAAGATGGCATATTTCATCCCATGCAAGAGCACTAATCATGTATCATACATTACTGGTTTGTTCTTCAAGGAAGTCGTAAGAATTCATGGTTTACCTTTAATCATTGTTTCAGATAGAGATAACAAGTTTTTTGGGAATTTTTGGAGAAATTTTTGTAAGAAACTTGGTACTAATCTTAGTTTCAGCTTTACCTATCACCCTCAAACTGATGGGTAGACCAAAGTGGTAAATAGGAGCCTTGGTAACCTCTTAAGATGCCTTACAAAAGAAAATTCTACTCAATGTGATCTGATCTTTCCTTAGGAAGAATTTTCCTATAATGATTCAGTGAATAGGAGTGTGGGTAAGAGTCCTTTTGAAGTTTCTTATGGTTTGTAGCCTAGAGGAGTCTTTGAGTTAAGGGATATCAAGGGAATGGAGATGATGAGTGCTAAGGGTGAGAAATTTTTTGTGGCTATGAAGGAGATTCACTAATAGTTCAAGGATCATTTGCAAAGAAGTGTGGACAAATACAAACAAAATATTGATATAAAGAGGAGAGAACTTACCTTCAAAGTTGGGGATTTAGTTCTAGCTCATCTAAGGAAGAAGAGATTTCTGAAGGGTCGATATTCCAAGTTGCAAATGAAGAAAATTGGTCCTTGTAGAGTTGTTAAAAAAATTTGTCCCAATGTTTATGAGATTGAACTACCAAGTGGAATTGGAATCTCTCCTATTTTTAATGTATCTAACCTATACCTAGACCATAGATTTTTGGGAATGAGGTTTATAGACTACTCTTGCAATCTTGGGATGTTTCACCTAAAAGGAGAGAGATAAACCTCACTAGAAATCAATGTAGTTCACTCAATCTAATGTATGTATGATGTGATTAAGATTAAATGAGATGATCTAAATGCAACAAAGTAATGTAATTGACTAATTATAAAAGAAAAACCTAAGAAATATGAAATGTTTGAAAACACAATTTGATATGCAAGCATGAACTAAAAGATGAACAAATGCAAAACAAAACTGGAAGAAGGCTAAATAAAGTGCACCTGGGCAATGAATGATGAATCTGGGGTGATCTAAATGCTGATAGAAATTAGTGAAAAACACCAGTGGGACTCATTCACCACTGATAGTGAATCAATCCTGCTTCTGGAAAAAATATATGGAAACTGGTTTCTGACTGTCGGGATCTAGAATATGACAAAATCCACTTTTCTAGCCTTAAGGTGGGACTCATTAGCCATTGATGGAAAATTAGTCCTCTCCCAAAATTCTATGAAATCAAAGGTCAATTCTATAGCTCCAGATTTGTACTTGTCTTCTTGTCAGGTTGACGGAGTCAAATCTACAGAAAATGGACTGTAGGTTGTTTCCAAGCTTGAAATAGGTTTTATTTGAGTTGAAACACTTTGTTGACTTCTTTTCCACTTTTCAACACCTAATTGCTTGAAAAATCTGCATACAAAATTCTTCAAACACACATGCAAAAGGGGAAAAATGGTTAAGGGTTAGGTTATAGGGATTTTACTTGGTCAAATCCCACTTTGGTAATAAAACCACTAATGAAGAAATGGAATGAAATGAATAAGGAAAGATGAATAAACACATGCAAATTTCCTAAACTCACCACAACCTTGTTGAAGAAATCTGAAGATATGTCAATGGTTGCTCCAAGATGCTTGATTGAATGATACAAAGTGTTCAAATGCTAATTGAATGCTTGAATGAATTAGTGAATGAATTAGGTGTAAAATGAGGAGAAAAACACTTATTTATACACACTTTTTCCTTGGTAACCCAATGATACCTCATCATAGGCTAACATAATGTAATTTTGAATAAAAACCCGAAAGAAAATTTGAAATATTTTGAATTTTGAGCCAAGAGGGACTCATTTGCCACCCATGGTGAATGGCTCCCACCTTGGACTTGAAAGTGGGTTTCAAGAATTAAGTCACATTTAATGTTGTTTATTAGGTTTACATTAAAAAAAAAACTTAATTAAGCCTTATGAGTGCATAAAGGGGTCAAATAAAGCACAAGAAAGATGTAAATAGTGAAACTAAGCCTAGAAAAATGTGAAATATTGTTACAATACTTTACAACACTTCAAAATAGGACTTGAAAAGTGATGAAAAGGTGATTTTTAGGTGAATTATAATGAATAGAGTCTAGAAAAGTGTAGAAATATTTTACAACACTTAACAACACCTTCACAAGACACCATTATTTGAATTTTAAGGACCTAATGTGAATTCAGAAGTTACATTGCAACATTAAATCAAAGAAAAATGGACCAAGCATCATGAGAGAAAGACCTAAAAGACCATGAAAATGTCCAAGAGCCATTTTTCTATGGTACATTTAGCTACCACTTTAGTGAGAAGATGAATTTGCTTCAAACTCACACTAAAGTAGCCATGCACATCGAGAAGGATCCAAATGCCCTTATGTTAGCAAGATTGAATGACAACAATCAAGAGGGATGTTCAAGCCCCCAGGATGAAGATCCCATGGAAAATTAAAAATAAGAACAAAGGAACACAAGTGTGGAATGAAAGAAGAAAAGGGGCAATTGGATTGAGCTTCGATCATCTGTCCAACTAGTTGTGGATTAGATCTAGGATTTTTGTGAGAAAAATAGAATGCATACTCACTTTGGGGCTACATAACTCATGGTGGTCCGTCGAGTGAGAAAACCTAAAAAGGTGAAGTACATATGCTAGTTGGTATGCACTCACAAACACATATGTGGCTATGGGGAAAGTCGTACCGCTGAATGGGCTTCTCGCTCAACCATATCAAAGTTATACCTCCTGATAACTTTAACAAGACACCACAAAGGAAAATCTCAGTTCTTGCTTCATGAGACAAGAAAAGCTTCGTATGCTTGGAACTCATGAACAAAGAGCAAGGTACCACAGGCATGCAAGTTGTGTTATGCAAGGTGGAAAAGATGTAAAATGAAAAAAATGTAAAAATGTAAAATGCAAAATATGTTCAAAAGAGTCTTGTTAAGTTCATGCAAGGTCTGTCACTTAGGGGACATTGTTTCTAATGTCTCCAAGAGAGGACCAATCAAAGAATAAAATATTCACAACTTATGGGATGTAGTTCATTGCATCAGGCCACTAAGAGGAATGTAATATGCTAAGATAGATCACACTTGTGAAGGACATCAAACCCAATGGCATCCACAAAGTGACGAACACGTCATATGTAGTGACAAGGTTGCACTAAGAACAAAAAATGAAAATGGAATTATTCCAATGTATGCCCCCACTTAAAAGGAATTACTACACACTATTCTGTGAGCAATTACTTTAAAGTAGTGAAGAAAAAAATGAAAAAAGAAAAAAAGACATGAGAGCCAAGTCATATGTTTCTAAGTTAGGCTGCTTCATGTAAATGAAAAAGAAAACAAAAGAAAAGGGAGTTACCCCCCAGAAAGGAACACACCAAACACATAAGGGATCTATGGATTTGGGGTCAGGATGTTTGTTGCTGCAATGCTTTTATGAAAGAGCTTGAAACTGTCATCATTCCCCAAAGCACATAGAACTAGAAGAATGATACAAAGAGAAAGAAAACAAAAGGAAAAAAAAAGTCTATTTTTGGGTCAACATGGAATAGACATTTCGGTCTCAATGCTTTGCATTATCCCCAAAAGGAAAACACAAGCAAAAAGAAAAAGAAAAGGTGAAAGAAAAAGGAAAAACTTTTGGGTCAACATGAAGGAGACATTTCGGTCTCAATTCCTTGCATCATCCCCAAGAGGAAAAACACAAGAAAAGATAAAGAAAAAGGGAAAACAGACCGTTTGGGTCAACATGGAAGAGACATAGGGCGTCTCAACACTTTGCGTCATCCCCAAAAGGAGAAACACTAAACAAAAGCAAAAAAGGAAATGTATGGCATATAAAAGAATAGAGGTACAAATAGAGGAAGTGTACAAAGAGAGAGAACATCAAACACACATTATGGGGGAACACAATACACACATAAAATCACACCAAAGAAAAAGAAAAAGGAAAATTCAAGTCAACCATCTAACAAGTCATCTACCTCCCAATCATGTTCAGTGTATTGCAAGGGTGGTTGGTTGTGCAAAGGAAGAATTGTAAGTGCCAAACTCGAAGATGTATGAGGTTCTTCACTTGGTATAGAATATTTATCATTTAAGCTCATGGTAGGTGAAAATAAATATTTTAGATCATTATGCACTTCTTCATCTATTTTTGTGATCTGCTCATCATCATCATCATCAAGATTGATTACGATAGGAGGATGAATGGTTATTTCCAAGGAAGGATGTATCAAAAGTTGTGGTTGTTGGATCGATTCATTTTGTTGTGAGGGTTGGACTATATTATCTTGTGACGGGTCATGAGGAAGATGGTGACCATCTATTTCTTTTTTCAAAGATGGAGGTTGGTTTTCTTTATTTTCTTCTATTTAAGATTGATGAGAAAGGAGACAATGACGACGCCTACGCTCCCTAACACTGCAATTTCATTTTATTTTATTTTGAAGTTATTAAGGTGTAAGAGTGGGTTGATCCATCATAGGTTCCTATTCTTCTAGAGGGGGAAGAATGGAGGAAACTGAAGAATATGGGTCAATCACTTTCTCTTTATCTTTATACACTTGTTTAATGTGAGGAGGAATGACAAGATTTGTTTCATTTTCTCTTGGTCATTTAAACGAGGAAGGGGAAGTTTTTATGGTGGGTTGCTCATGGTGTGGTGTGATTTGTTCAGTTTTGGATTTAGGCCAAAGCATGGTTTCATCTAGAATAGGAGGAACAAAAGTGGATGGGTACATGTTATGAAGATACAACTCATCTATTCATTTGGCTTTGAAATTTTGATAGGATATGAAAAAGAAATCTTTACGGGGGGTGATGGGCTCCATAGGTTAAGGCCAAAAGGATTCTAAGGAAAAATTACCTTTAGAAGACAATGGATGAAAACCACTATGGTGTATGGAAAATATTTCATTGCCATGCATAAACTTCAAACATTGTGAACAACTAAGGGGACCGCTTTCATCGAGTGAAGACAAGGGTGGCCTAGCTGCAGGAGAAATTGATCCAATTGTAGAATGATAGAAAATAATACATCCAAATTTTTGGGTCCTATCTATAATGGGAGTATGATCCATCTAATTGTAGGGCATGCAAAACTAGTATGTGTTTTAATCCATGTTGTTGGTTTATTATAATCATCTTGATTTAAAGTTCATGTAATACTAAAAACTCTTTCATGATCACATTCTCGCCACATGAAGGATCTATTAATATCCCATTGGTGGGCTTATCATAGATTCTATTAGCTATGTAAAGAGGACCATTGGTAAGATTTTTAAGTATATCATGAGAAGAAAAAGTAATATCAAGAGATTTTTTGGTTGGGCCCTTATGAGTGACAATGTCTATCATACCCACAAGTTCATCCATAAGATTAACTTGGGTAACATTTGGAGTTATATCAGGTTGTTCATTATTTGTAGCAATGTTCATCACATAAGTGTTTGAAGGTTCACTAGCCTTAACAAATGAAACATTGTTTTTAGGCATAGGGTTGGTAAAAATTTGTAAATTTTAGTTAGGGGGTGCAACAAACTTATTGCGTTGATCATTGACACCCACAATGGACAAACAACTAGAATCAATGAGGTCTTGAACTAAGTGTTTGAGACACTTACATTGTTTGGTTTCATGGCCATTTTGGCGATAAAAATGTCAATAAGGATTAGGTTTAAATGTGGGTGGTAAAGGTTTGGTGGTATCAAGTGGTTTAACAATAAGAAAAGTGATCATTTGTTGTTGGAGCAATCGGTTCATTGTATTATGGATAGTATCGAGTAAGGGAGTAAATTGTCTCTTCAAGTCCCCATAGGTAAAGGGAACTACTACTTTAACAACTGACACTTGACTTGGAAAAGGTTGGGTTGGTTGTGGAGAAGGTGGATGGAACTATAAAAAACCTATGTTTGGTTTTATAAAGTTTTGTGCATTGTTTTGGTTGGTTTGCTCAGACTTCTCAGCTCGGTTAGAAGTGGACTTTGCATCACGACTAGAAACTGAGTTGTGATAGTCACAAAGGGTGGTGCATAAATGCATGAATGAAGTAAATTTCATCATAGTTAACTTATCCTAAAGGTGAGTGTGCAAGTTTTTAATAAACATATTCTGTAGATGTGAATTAGGAATCTTGACATCCATTTGAGCATACAATGACTAATATCATGAAATGAAATTAGTTACTTTTTCATCTACATTTTGTTTACATCGTATTAAAAGAGCCATTATCTTTTTGTGAGGCATATGGGCTTGGAAATGACTTATGAAGGAATCCAAAAGTCAATTGAATGATTGGATTGAATGATTGTGTAAGTTTGAAAACCACTCCATTGTAGTGTCCTTTAAGGTCCTAGGAAAAATTTTGGCTAACAACTTATCATCAAGGACAGAATCACTACACAAGGCTATATAACCATTGACATGATTAGTAGGGTCTTCTTTATCTCCATATTTCTAAAACCTAGTAATTTCAATTCCTTGTGGCATCTGTGTGCATAAGATCTCTAAGGATAATGGACTACTACAAACATGATATGTGGGTGGAGCATTTTGAATTTAGCTAATGGTGGAGATTTTTTGTTGCATGGATGAAATGGTGTTAAAGAGTTGTGTAATGATGGGATCGGTGTAAGTGGTATGAGGTGGAAGGGAAAATGGTGATGGAGTGTATGTAATGTTAGGGGAAGTGAAAGGGACACTAAGAGGGGTGAAGATGGAAGAAGGAATATGTGATTCCACAAAATAACTAGGAATGCTATTTAGAATAGTGAAAAAAGGAGTCACATGACTAACCTATTGCATGGTTGTTGTAACTTGAGGAGTGGTATAAGTTGGTATGGATGCTATGGTTGAAGCAGTATTGTGACGTCCTCCTTGGCTTACAACAATGTTGGCTGACTAGGAAGTAGAAGGAACATGTTTTTTGTATATCTAAGCTATTATTTTCATAACTTCTAAGTCATCATCACTTTCAATCAAGCGATGAAGGTTTTCTATTATAGGTATGGTAGTGGTGGAAATGTTTTCAAGGGATAAATATTGTTGTAAATGTGCAAAATATTCATGAATACTAATGAATTTTTCTTGCGGAATGGAATTGTTTTGTGTGTCAACATTCATTGGATGGAAAGGTGAAGGAATAGTAGTGGTAGTATCCATGCCTAATGCACCATTGTCCATACTAGGAGTAGGATCTCCTGAGATCCCAAGGTCCACAACGAAAGTGCTATCGTGGGAAGCCATGAGTCTAGAACTTCATCTCACTAAAGTATTATCAATGGGGCACCAAACACTCATACAAGTACCACAAAAGATGGGGTGAATCCAAATGAAATGCAATCTAGGAGTGAAAAATGGAAATAACAAAAATTATGCAAACTGAAATAGAGAAATAACAATAGAGAACAGAAATGCAGTAAATGCCCAGAAAAATGCTTGAAAATGTAGTATAAAATGTGCATGCAGACTGATCCACCCAGGGTTGCGAATGAGTCCAACTATGAGATTCTTTTGTGTTTTTCAAAAAATTTAAAGTGATTTTAATGCTTTTCAGATGCAAACTAA
This sequence comes from Sequoia sempervirens, assembly GCA_007258455.2. Lineage (NCBI taxonomy): Eukaryota > Viridiplantae > Streptophyta > Pinopsida > Cupressales > Cupressaceae > Sequoia > Sequoia sempervirens. The sequence goes on along the minus strand of VDFB02105785.1, from coordinate 157,657,535 downwards.
GGATGCAAAAGCATATTTTCAGTTTTTGAATGATATGATATGCAAAAATGAAGTCTAAATGAGTCTTTCACTAATGCAATTTTAAGAAACCCTAGGATGCAAAAACAAAACAAAACCTAGAATTGAATGTTGATGCAAATGAAGTCTAGGATGCAAGATGAAATTGAAATTAGAAAGATAAAGTGCTCAATATGTAGGTTCACCAAAATGAACCATAGATTTTTGGGAATGAGGTTTATAGACTACTCATGCACTCTTAGGATGTTTCACGTAAAACAAGAGATAAACCTCACTAAAAATCAATGTAGTTCACTCAATCTAATGTATGTACGATGTGATTAATACTAAATGAGATGATATAAATGCAACAAAGTAATGTAATTGACTGATTATGAATGCAAAACCTAAGAAATATGCAATGTTTGAAAACACAATGTGATATGCAAACATGAACTAAAAGATGCAAAAATGCAAAACAGAATTGAAAGAAGGCTGAACAGAGTGCACCTAGGCAATGAATGATGAATCTAGAGTGATTTGAATGCTAACAAAAACTAGTGAAAATCACCAATGGGACTCATTCGCCACTGATGGAGAATCAATCCTACTTTGGGCAAAAACTTCTAGAAACTGGTTTCCGACTATCGGGATCTAGAATTTGACAAAATCTACTTTTCTAGCCTTAAGGTGGGACTCATTTTCCACTGATGGGGAATCAGTTCTCTCCCAAAATTCTTTGAAATCAAAGGCCAATTATGTAGCTCCAGATTTGTACTTGTCTTCTTGTCGGGTTGGTGGAGTCAAATCTACAAAAAATGGACTATAGGTTGTCTTCGAGCTTGAAATAGGTTTTATTTGACTTGAAACTATGACGTAGAAAATTGGACCCTCTTGAAAAAAGAGATAATTTCACACCTAATTAAACCTACTTTTGAGTACCCATGCATCATCTATCCTTCAAAACAACATTTATAGGCCCCTAAGACCCATTATTTTTTATCTAGAGGCCCATTTCATTTGAAAAATCACTTAAATCTTGGCAAATAGCATTCAATTCATCCATATCCCTAAAACCCACCTTCAAAAACCACTGGTGGGACCCATTCACCACCTTGGGCCGATGAGTCCCCTTTGGTAGGACCCATTTTCCACCTTGGGTGAATGAGTCCCCTTTGGTGGGACCCATTCTCCAAGGGTAGCGAATGAGTCCCTTTTGAGGGAAATTTCAACTTTGAGCGGGAATTCAATTAATTCAACTTAATTTTTTTGATGAATGTTGGCCTTTTAGGTCTAAATAATGTGAAGATTAGGTTTTGTTGCTTATAAATACTCATTTTAAGTCATTTCACAAAAGAAATTTATAAAGTCAAGTCTTTTATAACAAGTTTATTTAGCAAACTTGAAGTTTTAGGGCAGCAAACTAGGGTTTTTGTAGGTCTTGAAGCTCACCTATTGGACCAAACTTCAACATTGCAAAGAGTTGATGATGGATGCCTATGGTGAATCATGGAGAAATCTAGGTTGAGGAGATGCAACTAGCCATCAAATCACACCTAAAGACTTGTTTTTGAAGTGATTCCATCTTCCATTTCTTCTCTATCTTTAGATTAAGGTTTACATTTCATTTACATTCCATTTGCATGTCATTTTTTCCCCATTTTTGATGTGTTGTGAGATTTATAGGGTTGAGATCTTGCATCATTCAAATCATATTTTCATTTCTTATTCTTGCACAATAGAATAGGGTTTTTGACATACTTCAGAGTTTCCTAGTCTTTAACACATCTAAGGCTAGGGTTTTATGCATATTTTTCTCCATTCAAGGTTTAATTACCAACTAGGGGTTTGACCAAGGAAAACCCCCCATTAGAAAAACAATTTTAAGCTTTTTTCCAAGAATTTTCTAAGATCCCAATTTGGGTTTCTATCAGAAAGTGTTGTATAGGTGTTAAGGTGTAAAAAAGAAACTTGAAATTATAGAAATTTGAAGGTGGATTGATTCACCATGCATGGAAAATGAGTCCCTCCTGAGGTGTCATTTTGATTTAGATGCAGATCCAGACACCCAATTAGCAAAAAGCAACTGTTGTATAGAACAACCCTGACCTGGGACTGATTCGCCCAGGGTAGTGAATGAGTCCCAATTAGCTCAAAATATTTTTTTTTAGATTTCTAGATTTCTTTCTAGTCCTCTTTATCTTCTCAGGTGCACACATTTTGAGATTTGTCTTTCTTTCTATTTTAATTTGCATTTTTATCCATCATTTTGAGCTTTTTGCATATCATATTGTGTTTTCCAACATTGCATATTTCTTAGGTTTTGCATTCATAATTAGTCAAAAATTTCATTTAGTTTCACTTATATCATCTCATTTAGTCTAAATAACATCATACACATCTTAATTTGAGTGAACCACTTTGATTTTTTGTGGGGTTTATCTCTCTCCTTTTAGGTGAAACATCCTAAGAGTGCAAGAGTAGCCTATAAGCCTCTCACCCAAAAACCTATGGTTCATTTTGGTGAACCTACATATTGAACATCATATCATTCTAATTTTCATCTATATTTGCATCCTATGACTTAATTGTATTGTCTTTTGCATTGTTTTTAGGGTTTCTTAAAGTTGCATTAGTGAAAGTATCATTTAGAGTTCATTATTGCATCTTATTTCATTACTTCATTTCAAAATTTTGAATTATCAATCTCTATCTACATTGTATAGACCTAAAAACATTCAAAAAAGTGAACAAAAATAGAAAAATACCTAAAAATACCTCAGCTAGGACTCATTTGCCACCTTGGGTGAATCAGTCCCACTACAATTTTTGCATCAAAATTTCCATAATTTAGTTTATTGCTTTGCACATTTATGTTTCCTACAGTTTCTTTTTTGTCACAGTTTAGTTATTTTCTGTTTCATTAGCATAAGCATCATTTTCTTTCATGGCATTTATGGATAGTCTTAGATTTTTGCAACTGTCCTTTTCATTATTCATTCCTAGTTGTTTTAGATCAGATTCATTGATACATAAAACACAAACACCAAAACATCAAAACAACCTTTCAAACAAATGATTCAAATTTGAAACACCATCTCATCCAAGCCCCTTAGTAGTGATGATGTAGATAAGTTAGATGAATTTCTTCAAGACTTCCTCTCACTCACTTCATCCTCTAATGCTTGCAATGAGAAACCTAAACCACTTAACGATAACATATCCCTCAAAACTTTTGGTTTTGATGACTTTGACTTGTTAGATGAAGCCTTTCAGGACTTCATCTCACATAAGTCATCCACTAAGGTCTGTTGTGACAAATCCACAATAATGAACATTAACACCTTTGATGTTGAACAACTTAAACCAATTGATGATAATTTACCCCTCAAACCTTTTAGTCGTGATGACTTGGACTTGTTAGATGACTCCTTTTAGTATTTCATCTCACTCAAAACATCCACTAAGGTTTGTTGTGAGAAATCTAAAACTAAGGATGTTAATGTGATTCAACCTCAACTAATTCTTTACTCATCCTCGCATAAACTTCATCCTTCCAATAAACCTGAGAACACTCTTTACCCACCTAAAACCAATGTGTTGTAGCAATCATGTAATGTTACTATTTCTCATACATATAATACCCAAAATAATCCACAATCACCGCAACCAACCCCACCCTCTTTATCTTTACCCAACCCGCCTAGTGCTCCTCATTACCTTCCACACACAAAGGAGTATGATCTTGTTGAACAATTAAAGAATACTCCTGCAAAGATTTCCCTTTGGGATTTACTTTAGAACTCACCAAATTACCACACTATTCTTCAAACTTCCTTACAACAAATTATCGTTCCTCTTAGTACAACTTCAATTGATGTGGCATCTTTAATCCATAGCACAAATCTAGACATTACTTTCCATCAACATGAACTCCCTCCTTTAGAGTTGTAAAAAAAACATGAATCCTTTATGATAATTACTCAATTCAATCACATAGGTATCAAAATAACACTTATTGATAATGGTTCCACCCTTAATGTGTGTAGTGTGAATCTCCTTGATAGATTGCATATTGATAAGTCACAAATAATACCCGATTCTATATCCATTTGAGGATTTTACAATACAACAAAGCAACCACTTGGTATAATCACTTTACCAATTATGGTTGGGGTGGCTACTTTGCAAACTTCTATTCATGTCATGCCTTATGGTCTTTCGTATAATCTTCTTTTAGGTAGACCATGGATTCATGAGATGAATGTAGTGCTTTCAACCCTTCATTGTATAATGAAATATGTCTATAATAAACACATTTATCAAATTGAAATAGACCCCGAGCCTAAAAGTTGCTTGCACCTTGAAAAAGGAGCTACAAGTCTTCTAAAAATATTAATTCCAACATCCAATATAGACCCTTTCAAAATTAAACACAATGATGAGGAATCGGTATCTAAATTATTTGGTGATGATTGGGGATCCTTAGAATTCACACCTTCATTTATGGGCGAATACATAATCACACAAAAGAGAGATGAGAATCAAGAATAACCAACCATCATGTCCACTCAAAATTCCAAACAATCTTCTCAAACATCTATCTCTTCTACTTTGGAAGAAAATGCAACATACACAACAAATTTTGATGAGATAGATTATCAATCCCCACCTACTTTGACAGAAATGGAAAGACTTTATGGAAAAGTCTATGAACTTGTGAAACAATTAGGATATACTGGAAAAGGGTGTGGAAAACATGAACAAGGTATTCATGTTCCTATCGAACCTAATACACAAGAGACAAAAACTAGATTGGGCTAGTCTTTTTCTAAGACGACAAAATCTACTCAACAACCATCTTTGAACGTCAACACTATTACATGTCAAACAAAACATAACCTCACCATCGAATATACAAAATTGCTTGATAAAAACTCACCACAATCATGGTAGTATGTTGGAAGTGATGAAAATCTGAAATAAATGTTAGGATTTTATGATAATGTATCCTCTCATGCTCCCATAAAATGAATTATTCATGCCATGATCGCTACCAAGAAAAACGGAAGTGATATCACTAAGGAACTCTATGAGTATGAAGTTCCTAAACCTAATGCACTCCCTTTAGGAGATACAATTGATTTACCAATAGACATTGATGATAAAGACAAAGTTATTAAGATTGGGAAGTTCCTTCATGATGAAGAACAAGAGGAAACTACAAATTTACTTCATGATTTTCCTTAAAAAAATTCTTGGGAATATTCTAATATTCTAGAAATTGACCCAAAAATTGTGACACACAACATCATTCTTGCTAAAAATGGTAAACCCGTTCGTCAAAAGATAAGAAAAATTCAACCTAACACATCCTTGCATGTTAAAGCAAAGATTGAAAAACTCCTTGATGCATGCTTTATTCGACCTATTGATTACTCTCCTTGGATTTCCAACATTGTCATAGTTGCTAAACCTGATAATCGTATTCAGATATGTACAAATTTTCATGACTTGAATAAAGCTTCTTTAAAAGATGATTTTTCACTTCCTAATATTGGCATGATCATGGATTCAACTGTTGGACATGCTTTGTTGTCATTCATTGATGGATTTTCTGGTTATAATCAAATCCTTAAATTAAACCTAAAGATCAATACAAAACTACCTTCACAACTATTTGGGGAACATTTTGTTGGGTTGTGATGCCCTTCAGTTTAAAGAATTCTGGCACAACTTATCAATGAGAAATGACATTGATCTTTCATGATTACATCCATAAAATTTTGTAAAATTATGTTGATGATATCCTTGCTAAATCCTTAACAAGACAAGAGGGTATGTGCAGTATCATGATGGGCCAAAAAGTGGCAATATGATGGGTATGTGGCTGATGACTATTTTTTTACCCAAAATTGATGAAACAAAAAGGGTTTTTAAAGGATATTTTCAACTTTCCACCAATATAAATTATTCTTTACTTTAATTCAATAACTAATTATTATTCATTTTCTATTCAAATTATGACTAAAGTCTTGATTGATAGGATGATTGAAAAACATCTATAGCTTTCAAACGGTATCACATTTTTTGAATCCAAAATATGAATCACATTCTATGCTTCACATACTATAGGATTAAAAAAAGAAAAATTGAATTTCATGGAGTTTTGACCAAGTTAAGGTGGTCAGACATACAAGTTTTTATATTTTCTAAAAATTTGTAATAAAAAACTCATAATTAATTATTTACTTGGAAAAAAATTACAAAAAAATATGCATCACATCATGGCATGAGTCCTCTACTTATATCTAAAATATTATAAAAAAATATTATCATTTTATTGTGGTTAGGGTGGTCAGACAGACACCTACTTCTTATTTTTCATTGAAATTTAAGTACCACTACATTGAAATTTCAAATTTTCACCAAATAGATTATTATTTTTTGAAACAAACCTAGTAGTTTAGAAACCACATTCAATTTTCTATAGATTCTATTGTTACATATTTTTAAAATAATATAAATAACTTATTCAAATTTTTAGGTCAAATTGCCTAACTCTGATTTTTGTGAATTTTTTGCCACTTAAGGGCCTATTTTTTCCATGATGATCCTGCACATACCCAAGACAATGTAAAAGTTCTGTGGAAAATATTTGAATGAATACGTAAATATAATATGCGCTTAAATCTAAAAAAGTCTATCTTTGGCATAGATAGTGGTAAAATTTTTGGGTTTGTCATATCTCATAGAGGCATTGAGGTGGACGCAATGAAAATTGATGCAATTATTAACATGCCACCTCCTTAGAATATTTTTCAATTATGAACGTTACAAGACTGAATTCAAGCTATCTATCATTTTGTTGCATCTTTAGCCAATCACACATTACCTTTCATGAATCTTATTAAAAAGGGTGTACCTTTTGATTGGGATGAGGATTGTAAATAGGCTTTTGAGATTTTAAAGCAATACCTTGCAACCCCACCTATTTTACAACCTATCATGCCAAACAAACCGTTTATCCTATACATAGCTGTGTTAGCCCATGCTCTTGTAGCATTAAATTATTGGTTCAAAAAGAAAATCATGGAAAAGAACACCCTGTTTATTACATTAGTCAAACCTTAATTGATTATGAAAATTGATACTCACCAATTGAAAAACATTTTTTAGCTCTTGTAATCGCTACTATTAAATTGTGACATTATTTACTAAATGTTGAAATACAAGTTAGGACAAAATTTGATCCCCTTAAACACCTCTTCAACAAAATAAAACTTTTTGGATGCTTAGCTAAGTGGGTGATGTTGTTAACTGAGTTTCACCTTAAGTTTGTCTCACAAAAAGAAATCAAAGGACAAGACTTAACCAATCACTTAGTTGATTCTCCTTCTCCTCTTGCTTTACCTAATCATGACTCCTTTCCTGATGATAGTGTCTTGACTGCTGATATTAAAACATGGGAATTTTATTTTGATGGATCTAAGTGTAGAACATGTTCTGATGTTGGAGTAATGTTGATTGCACCTGATGGACAACCTCTTCCCTTGTCCTATCAATTAAATTTCCTATGCACAAATAACGTAGTTGATTATGGTGCATTAATCATGGGTTTGTGAGCTACTTTAACAATGGATGCTAAAAATATTAAGATCTTTGGTGATTCACAATTAGTTATCAAAAAAATCAATGGGACTTATCAAACTAAACATGACAAGTTATCAAAATACAAAGATCTTACAATGAAACTATTAGAGAATTTTTAATCATTCACCATTGATAACATCCCCCGAAAAGACAATAGACATGTCAATGCAATGGCAAGTGCAGCCTCTCTTATATCCCCACATGATACTTCAACAGACTTCACCATTGTTATTCATCCCATCATGAAACCTTCAATTGATACTCAATTAGAATACATTTTAAAAAATATTCAACATGCCTCGTGCAAATGGTATGATACGATCTACCATTATTTAAAAAATGGTACTACTCCTGAGCCCACAACAACAAACACCCAAAAACGTCTACGCAAACTAGTAGCTAAATATGTGACCCTCGCTAATTTGTTGTATAGAAGATTCTTTAATGGTCTCTTACTAAGGTTTCTTAAGGATTCTGAAATCCCTATTTTCCTTGAATAGGCTCACGCTGGTGCCTATGGAGGTCATTTTGGAGGATGGTCATTACTGCAAGAACTCATCCGTATGGGATATTATTGGAGACATATGGAGAAAGACTTTTTTCCTTACATTAAACAATGTCACAAATGCCAAGAACATAGCAATTTGATCCATGCTTCTGCTTCTAATCTTCATGCCCAAGTTCCCATTTGGCCATTTTTAGTATGGGGATTGGATCTTATTAGAAAATTTTCACCTCCCTCTTCTATTGGGCGTACATTTATCATCACTGCAATAGACTATTTCACAAAATGGGTGGAAGCTATTCCTCTTCATTCTGCAAATGTTGAAGTAATTTTCTGTTTCATATTGGAACACATAATTGCTCACTTTGGCCTCCCTTCCACAATCATTTCAGACAATGGAACCCCATTTAAGAATAACAAAGTCAAGAAATTACTTGAAACATTCAACATTCAACATTCAACATCAATTTTCCACACCATACTATCTACAATCCAATGGAAAAGTTGAAAACACTAATAAGATTCTAGAACAAATCCTCAAGAGAACTGTTAACAAACATCACAAGGATTGGCATAGACAATTACATTATGTGCTTTGGGCTTATTGAACGAATATTAGATTATTAATAGCAACTACACCCTATACCCTCTTTTATGGCACTGATGCAATCATGCCCTTGGAGTTAGAAATTCCCATGTTGCGAATTGCTCTTCAAGACCTTATTGACGATGCCACTTATAAAGAACAATGATTGCACCAACTTGAGATGCTCGATTAGAAGCACATTAACACTCTTGAGAATCTCCAAGCTTACATCAAACAATTACAATTAAAGCATAGCTCACATTTCATTCCTTAAATGTTTCGTAAGGGTGATTGTGTTCTTACTGAGAATCAACATAATACTAATGTTGACAATGAAGATAAATATAAATTCAGCCCTAATTCGTTAGGGCCTTACATAGTTGATACGGGTTATGGGTTTGGTGCTTATATCTTAATAGAGCTTGATGGAACACCCCTTAAGGAACCTATTAATGCCACACATTTGCATCAGTATTACCTCTAATCTCTTTGAATAGTATGTTTGTTAAATCAATGTTGTCTAAAGTTATTTGGTATCATTCTAAATAACTTTCACATTACTTCGTTCTTGACAACTAATCTTGTGTTTTTCATGAACACTAAGGTAATTATTTAAGTTCATTTTATAATTACTTTAGGATTCATACTATTCACCCTTGTTTTATGTTAAGTTAGATCCTTATATGAGTTATAAGTGTATTTAATTTAACATATTTCTCTAATCAACAATGTGGTATCTACAGTAAAATTGAAATATGTTTTACATTAGATCACATCAATACCATTAAATCATGAAGACATTAATTCAATAATTTTACCATAAATTCATTTAATTAATCACATTGCATTTAACATTCAAACACATTAATACCAATCATAAAAACTCCAAATATGCATATATATATCAAAAAAAATTATATACATCTCAATATGATATACAAAATCACCAAGGTCTGTGAGAGCTCGACCCCTCGGGCTTTGACACTCAAGATCTGGTCCCTGTACATCGTGAGATGGTTGTGTGTGATCATGACCATGAACTACCAAGTCTAAGTGCATACTCAAAACCCTATACTCAACTAACAGCCACAAGACACTCCTCTACCATCTGATCCCTCTCTGCTCGTACCTGTGCTAGCTCTGCATGCAATCTCTCAACCTCTGTTGAGGTCTATGATGATTTTCCTACACTCTCAGCTTAATGGATCCCACTCCTCATGCACTCGTACACTACCCGTAGCCTCATGAAAGGTCTGAGCAACTCTGGCTCCCCCTCCACAATCAGTGGGGGTACGTAGTCAAGATCTATCTCCTCCTCGTCGATGGATGCAGGAACTATCTCCATGGAAGCATTAAAAATAGAACTCTCTCTAGTCTCACATCACTCCTACAAGATAGATAAGGTACACAATCAGTACACACCATCATGATATATATATAAATAAATAACATAAATATACTCAAGTACATGCATAAGATCAAAAACATCATCACCTATGTCTCTAGATGCATGAGGAATATCAACCTCATCCTCTTTGGGGGCATGGAGGATGTGCTAGCCTCTCTCTGACTCTGGGTGTCGATGTCTATTGTAGCTACTATGCATGATCTGGTTCTATAAGTGTGTGAATCTTTATGCTCATACTAATCCTTAGTCGCTACCTCATCACCCTCACTCAGGGGTGGATCCTCCTCCTCCTCCTCCTCTCCTCCATCCTAGTCCTCATAGTCAGGATCAGCCTCTAAATCATACTCATCATCAATAACATCAGTAAATATATCTGATGGCATGTATCACACATCATCTAGTCTATCCTCTAGCTCATCTCCCTCATCTAGTGCTAGTCCTACATCACCTATAGGGACATCCATGGGGAACACAAGAGTTGGTCATGTCACTGACCACCACTCCTCATGCTCATCAATGCTACCAACATCATTAGTGTTGGTGACTAGTGGCTAATCATGATCTAAAGCATCAGAATCACTCTCACAAACATGATCTATAGTAAGTTGAATAGTATCACCTAGCCTCTGGGCACTCCACACTAATCACCTAATGAAGGGGCATGCCCTCGATGGTGTCTGCATTTTCCCAAACTATCACGTGACTCACTCATAATAGAAAGGTCGTACAACATAGTCATGCCTCCCAACCAAAAACCTGTCCATCTACATCCTCCTCAGCTATCCTATGGGATCTAGCCATTGTAGAGTGAGTAGATAGGGTCTCCATAAGATCTCATCCTCCTCCAACTAATCAAACCTCACCCTCCAAAAATGTAAATCTCTATACTGCAACAAGCATCGTAGAGGATAGCCAAATTCTCATGGATATCTTGTAGCTATAGCACAAGGGAATATGATAAGCCGGGTGCATCTGATATTCTCAAGGCACCGTATTGTCAATCTCTCAAAACAAAAACCTACTAAGATCATAATATAAGTGTGCTAGAATGCAATAGCCCCAAGCATAGGCTGTCCTATCCTCGTACATCCCTTGAATCAAATGTACCAATCCTCCATTTAAGTGTGTCACTTATCCATTAGGATTGAGAACAAGATCCACTATGTGCATCATAATCCTTCTAACAATGGGAAGCTTGATCCGTGCTCTAACATACTCATCATGAATAGGTCCAACTAGGAAATATTACATATCCACCTTCTCATGGAATGACCGATCCCCCTAGAAATATACTCACTCTCCCTGAATAGAAACTTGGAGAATGGGATGTACATCCTCAAGAGTGATGGTCATCTCCCCCGTAGGAAGATGAAACGTACAGGTATCGGCATCCCAACGCTCACACAATTCCATAAGCATCGCGTCATGGAATCTCATAAGTGGCATAAGATATACCCACTAGATACCTATTGTTTGTAAATGCTTTGTCTCTACTACTGATAGCACTAGAGTGTGATCTCTCAAGAAAGTAAGCTACCTCCCCCCTAGCCATTATTGCGACCGAGTAGGGACCTATCAAAATCATCACAAAATGCTCTAAAATCCATTTAACCTCTTCAAATTTTTACATATTTCATCATGCAAATGTGCTAAAGTATATCTAGTGTGCTTTTCTAATAGCCCTAGACACTTTAGAACCCTTTTAGGAAATTTCACAAAGAAACAAGACACTTCGCAAAGAAATGGGACACTTTGTGAAGAAACATGACACTTTGTGAACAAAAGGGACACTTTGCAAACAAATGGGACACTTTGCGAAAAAAAAGGGGACACTTTGCAAAAAAAATTCCAAGATTCTAAATTAACCTCTCCATACATTAAAAATCATTAAATCATTCCAAAATTACAAGGTGATAGTTGCAAAAACGACTCACCTCATAATACAAATCATCACATGCCACCTACTCTTGAAGCGTATCCAGTCGTGAAGGCCTATAATCCCATCTACTCAACATCTTTGCTTCTCACTCATCACTCTCAAACTACTAGAAGGTAAATTGCAATAGCAAGTGAAAAATTACTCTACTTTCATCTCTTTTAACTATTTTCATCCTTTTTACTCTTATGCATTAACTTAGGGTTATTTTCTCTTAAGAGTTCATAAAGCATCTTTTCTTCAAATCAACATAATGGTAGCTTAGTAAATCCATTTTTGACACTGTTTGGTGCATTGGAAATGTGATTATGCATCCAACATCATCAATTGTCTATTATTATGTGGCATGGTACTTGGAAATTCCCTACGGTATGATGTTCCTTATTTGACATGGCTAGATTGCTACCTTGATTCCACCTATGTAAAGCAAGCAAAATCAAGGGGGGCATACATCTACCCTCGAATTGGATTCCTAGGAGTTAGAACAAAGGATTTTTCGACATTTAATAAATGTGTGTTGTAGGATGTGGTTCCTAATGTTGTGGTTTTGCAGAGAACTACACTAGGGGTTTTGTTCTCCCTCCTTTTGAACGAGTATCCTTTTATGTAATAAAATGCACTATTTAAAGTCCTCTCACTTACATATGCATGTAGAGTCATATGGGTGCTAAAGTGGGGGCTAAATGTGACGTAGAAATTTGGACCCTCTTGACAAAAGAGACGATTTCACACCTAATTAGACCTAATTTTGAGTATCCATGCATCATATATCCTTCAAAACAACATTTAGAGGCCCCTAAGACCAATTATTTTTGATCTAGAGGCTCGTTTCACTTGAAAAATCACTTAAATCCTAACAAACAACATTCAATTCATCCATATCCCAAAAACCCACCTTCAAAAACCATTGGTGGGACCCATTTTCCACCTTGGGCGAATGAGTCCCCTCTGGTGGGACCCATTCGTCAAGGGTGGCAAGTGAGTCCCTTTTGAGGGAAATTTCAACTTTGAGCAAGAATTCAATTAATTCAACTTAATTTTTTTGGTGAATGTTGGCCTCTTAGGTCTAAATAATGAGAAAATTAGGTGTTTTCAAGCTTATAAATACTTATTTTAACTCATTTTACAAATTTTTTAGTCATTTCACAAAACCAAAATTTCTAAAGTCAACTCTTCTATAACAAGTTTATTTAGCAAAATTGAAGTTTTAGGGCAACAAACTAGGGTTTTTGCAAGTCTTTAAGATCACTTTTTGGATCAAAGTTCAACATTGCAAAGAGTTTATGATGGATGCCTATGGTGAATCATGGAGAAATCTAGGCTAAGGAGATGGAACTAGACATCAAATCACACATAAAGGCAAGTTTTCAAAGTGATTCCATCTTCCATTTCTTCTCTATCTTCAAATTAAGGTTTACATTTTATTTACATTACATTTGCATGCCATTTTTTCCCCATTTTTGATGTGTTGTGAGATTTATAGGGTTGAGATCTTGTATGATTGAAATCATATTTGCATTTCTTATTCTTGCACAATAGAATAGGGTTTTTGACATACTTCAGACTTTCCTAGTCTTTAACACATCTAAGGATAGGGTTTTATGCAGATTTTTCTCCATTCAAGGTTTAATTACCAACTAGGGGTTTGACCAAGGAAAACCCCCCATTAGACAAACAATTTTAAGATTTTTTGCAGGAATTTTTTGAGATCCTGATTAGGGTTTCCGTCAGAAAGTGATGTACAAGTGTCAAGGTGTAAAACAAAAACTTAAAATTACATAAATTTGAAGGTGGACTAATTTTCCATGCATGGTGAATGAGTCCATCTAGAGGTGCCATTTTGAGTTAGATGTAGATCCAAAAACCCAATTAGCAGAAAGCATCTTCTGTATAGAAAAACCTTGACCTACGGCTGATTTTCCCAGGGTGATGAATGAGTCTTAGTCAGCTCAAAATCAAATTTTTCAGATTTCTAGATTTATTTCCAGTCCTCTTTAGTTTCTCACATGCACAAATTTTGAGATTTGACTTTTTGTTTAGTTTAATTTGCATTTTTATCTATCATTTTAAGCTTTTTGCATATCACATTTTTCTTTCAAACATTGCATATTTATTTGGTTTTGCATTCATAATCATTCAAAAATTTCATTTAGTTGCACTTATATCATGTCATTGAGTCTAAATAACATCATACACATCTTAATTTGAGTGAACCACTTTGAGTTTTTGTGGGGTTTATCTCTCTCCTTTTCGGTGAAACATCCTAACTATGCAAGAGTAGCCTATAAGCCTCATGCCCAAAAATATATTGTTCAAAAACACTTTTTGACTTCTTGTCTATTTTTCAACACTTAATTGCTTGAAAAATCTGCATACAGAAGTGTACAAACACACATGCAAAAGGGGAAAAATGGTTAAGGTTTAGGTTATAGGGATTTTCCTTGGTCAAATCCCACTTTGGTAACCAAACCCTTAATTAAGAAATGGAATGAAATGAACAAGGAAAGTTGAATAAACACATGCGAATTTCCTAAACTCACCACAACCTTGTTGAAGAAATCTAAAGATATGTCAATGGCTGCTCCAAGATGTTTGATTGATGCTTGATTGAATGATACAAAGTGCTCAAATGCTAACTAAATGCTTGAATGGATTAGTGAATGAATTAAGTGTAAAATGAGGAGAAAAACACTTATTTATACACAGTTGTGCCTAAGTAACCCAATGATACCTCATCATAGGCTGATATAAGGTAATTTTGAATAAAAACCTAAAAGAAAATTTGAAATATTTTGAATTTTGAGCCAAGAGGGACTCATTCGCCACCCTTGGAAAATGGGTTTCACCTTGGACTTGAAAGTGGGTGCCAGGAATTAAGTCACATTTAATTTTGTTTGTCAAGTTTACATTCAAAAACACACTTAAAATAAAGCCTTATGAGTGCATAAAGGGGTCAAATAAAATACAAGAAAGGTGTAAATAGTGAAACTAAGCCTAGAAAAGCATGAAATCTTGTTACAATACTTTACAACACTTCAAAATAGGACTTGACAAGTGATGAAAAGGTTATTTTTAGGTGAATTGTAATGAATAGAGTCTAGAAAAGTGTAGAATTTTTTTACAACACTTCACAACACCTTCACAAGACACCATTATTTGAATTTTAAGGACCTAATGTGAATGGAGAAATTATATTGCAACATTAAATCAAAGCAATATGGACCAAGCATCATGATAGAAAGACCTAAAAGACCATGAAAATGTCCAAGAGACATTTTTTATGGTACAATACCCTTTCAAAGGGGATATTGTTTCAGGTAGTGAAGCAAGTTCTCAAGCATTTGAAGATGAAGAATGGATCAAAGACCTTCCTCCCAATCAACCTTTAAAGTTGGAGTGCATATTGGATATAAAGGAGTTCAAGAAGACAAGAAACACCACCTATTTGAAAAACTTGGTCAAATGGAGGGGTATTCCTATGGATGATGCTACTTGTATTTCTGAGTCTGAGATCATCAAACATGGTTACACATTTTCAGACCTACACTCAAGTGGGACCTGAGTTTCCTCCCCTTGGGTGCATGGTGCAGGGTCACCAGGACGTTATTTTGCTTATTTTATGTAATTTTGGTTTTAAGTTATTTGGTGTGGTTAGAATTTTTTTGGTGTTTCCTAAGGTCATTCATGACCATATGATATCATGTAATCCACTTGAGTGTGTTTAGTGGGTCAATGAACTTTAAAGTTGCAAAAGTTGCCAAATTGCAAAAAAAGTTGTCATGCAATTTTTACAGAGCATCACAAAATCAAGTAACTATTACATGCATTCAAGAAAATGGTCTCAAATGATGAGAAACATTTGTAATGTAATGAAAAAAACTCCTAGTTGAGACATGTTGTTTTTGAACTGATTTTCCATTTTAGTGAAGAAGAAAAGTTGTTTTTTCTGCATTTTTCCTATTGTTTCAAATTTTTTGTTGTTTGGTATGACCTGTACGGACCACCAATGCCTTTTTAACTTATCAAATCTTGTGTGCATGTGATTCTTGAAAATTTTACTTCTTGTTTCATCATTTTTCATTAGGTATAGAAAAAGCTAGAGCCATTTTACTCCAGGCAGGTAGAAACCCTACCTAGGTTAACAGTGAGCACAAAATATTATGTAGCTCTCCTCTCCACCAGTGAAAAATGAAAAAAATGAGTGGAGAGGCTTGCATGTATGTAATCTATCTTGTCTTAGACTTTCAATATCTTGAAATTAATTTTGCGCATGCTATGGGGCAGTAGTTGGTTTGATGTATTAGACAGTGGGATGTTAAAAATCAAAAAAGATTACATGAGAAAAAGAGTGAAAACTATTTTTTTGTCATTGGCATTGGTTGGTAAATGTAAGAAGAGGTATTTAGACCCTAAAAAAGATACTTAAACATTCTTTTTGAAGGATTGGAGGAGATTTATTGTGACTACCCTAGAAAGGGTAGATTTTGGCAATTTAAGATTAAGAGTTGCAAGCACATATGGTTACATTTTTGGTCATATTATAGGAGTTTTCTATGATCCTTTGTACCTATAACAAGTCTTCCCTCAAGGTTTTCCTCTGCTTATCCTTGTTGTGGTGTTGATTATTTTCTTTGGTTAAGGTATAAGTCTTGTTAAGGCATTTTCAATGTGATAAGTTGTATGAAGTTGATTAATGAGTCAAAGGTCCTTGAAATATTATTGTCCCACAATTTATGTTGTGTCATCTCTTCAAAATTTTTTCCCATCTCTAGTGATAAAGAAAAACCAAGTCATTTTTATGACAAGGTGTACTAAGATTCTTCTCTTTGCTGCTACCTATGAATTCCTTGAAGAAATGTCTTCTTTTAGTCAAGTGTTGTTGAATCTTGTCCTTCCTTTGCATCAAAAAACCATTGTCAATCACCCAGGAGTTTTCCTCATCTTTTACATGAAAAATAGTACACACAACACTTGAACCTTTAGCTTCATCTTCCGTCTTCTTATCAACTAAGAACAAGATTTCATCTTGATTATCCAAACCATTAGATTCATCATCCCTTGAAGATCAAGAATATTCCTTGGAGTAGAGACTCTTCTTGAACTCATTTCTTATAGGATCTTTATTTCTCTTTTTAGAATCTTTCAAGGGAAATTTAGAAGCAAGTTGACCAACCTCTCCACACTTAAAACATTTGAAAGGTAGCTTATTTTATAGTTTCTAGTACCCCTCTTCAACTTTCTTACAAATTTTACTTCTTCATCAGTGTCACTATCCTGATCAAATGCTTCAAACATTTCCTTCTTACTGGATTTGAAAGTTTCTTCCTTCTTTGGATCTCCTTTGAAAAACTCTCTCATTTAAAATGCAATAAGGGCATCATATAATTGATACATTAAATGTTTATCTAAATCTCTTGCTTCCTGAATAGAAGATACTTTAGGACTATAAGCTTTATGAAGATATATAAGTACATTTTCAACCATTGTAGATTCTTCCAGTTTTTCACCAAGTCCTCTGATTGCATTGACCAGTTCATACCTAGAGAAAATATCCTACATTATCTCCATCCTCAAACATTTTTCAGGTTCTCAAACTTGCCTCTATAGATCTGTAACTTCACTTATTTTACTTTGATGTCTCCTTCATAAATTGCACTAAGCTTATTCTAAACCTCCTTTGTTGACATTCAGTGCATTACTTTTACAAGATAAAAATCTCCTAGCCACATTCCTAGCCTTTCTATTATTATCATAGGACCTAATCTCTATTGAATCAATTGGAGGTGTCGACACATAAAATTGACCTAGGCCTGCAAACTTTATTTCTCACCATATTTCTTCTCAACATAATTAAATATTTAATTATGTCCTATAGTCCAAATTCAACTATTAATTAAATAACTCATGATTATTTAATTAATTCATGTCTTTTATTCCTCTTGATTATTTAAATAAATAAATTTTATTTATTTATTTAAATACATCGCTAATTCTCTAATGTCTCTCTATGATTAAATAAATTCCTAAAAAAAAAATTATTATCTTTTGTCCATTATTTCCTCCTGATTATTTAAATAAGTAAATTTTATTTATTTATTTATATACGTCATTAATTTCTAAATGTCTTCTCATAATTAAATAGATGGTTTAATTTATTTAATTATTGTCCACCTAGGTGTTCTCCTAATTTTAAATAAAATTATTTAAAATTGTCCCACTTTCTAATTTTCTCTCTCTTAGTGACTAATTTGAAATTAATTATTTACTATCACATGGCCCCACCTTTTGAATTAAATTAATGTTGATGGACTGTGGAACACCATACTGACAGATGATGTAGTTGAGGATGAATTTGGAAATCTGCCTACCAGTTATGTATGTGATGGGGATGGCTTTGATACACTTAGTGAAGTACTTAGTGGCAGTGATAATGAATTTATGGCCATTGGAAGAGGTAGGATGGATTTTTCCAATGAGTTCAAGTCCACATTGCATGAAGGGCCATGGAGAAGTAATCGTCCAAAGTTCCTGTGCTAGTGCATGAATCAAATCACTATGTATTTGACATTGGTGACATGTTCTGACAAACTCAAGTGCATTTTGTTCCATTGTCGGCCAGTGTGCCGTAGAAAAATGGCCCCTTGTCATTTTCATGGTGTTTGTCTATTTTGATCTGATTTTATGTTGCAACATGGCTTGAACATGCTTATTTAGGTACTAAAATTCAAAGAATGACACCTTGTGAAGTGTTTCAAGACATTTCTACATTATTCTAGACTCTATTAATTACAATTCACCTAAAAATTACCTTTTTACTCATCAACAAGTCCTATTTTGAAGTGTTGTAAAGTCTTGTAACAAGATTTCACACTTTTCTAGGCACATCTTCACTATTTATCCTTTTTTCATGTTTTATTTGGCCCCTTTATGCTCTCATATGCTTAATTAAGTGTATTTTTTAGTATTATACTAACAAACAACATTAAATACAACATATTTCCTAACACACATTTTCAAGTCCTAAGTGGGACCCATTTACCATGGGTGGTGAATGAGTCCCCCTTGGCCCCAAATTCAAAATATTTTAAATTTCCTTTCGGGATTTTATTCAAAAACACTTGATGTCAGCTTGTGATGAGGTATGAATGAGTAACTAAGGCACAAGTGTGTATAAATATGTTATTTTCACCTCATTTTACATCTCCTCACTCATTCAAGCATTTTACAACATCTTTCCAAGCACTATTCAAGCACTTTGAAGTAGCCATTAACATTGCTTAAGAATTGCATCATCAAGGGTTTGGTAAGTTGATAGAAATTGCATGTTATTTTATCATTACTTTTCATTTCATTATTTTATTAAGGGTTTGATTACCAAAAGTGGTGTTTGACCACAGCAAACCCCTAGTCATTAACCTAAAACCATCTTTCCCCCATTGCATGTTTGTTTGCAGCCTTTTGTGTGTAGATTTAACAAGATTTTTGGTGTTGAAGATTGGTTTACAATTCAACTAGGTGCTTCAAGTCAACTTAAGTCTATTTCAATCTTGGAGAAAGTTTTCTATCCATTTTATGTAGAATTGACTTTGGTAACCCGACAAGCAGTGATTTATAGATCTGGTGTTATAGAGTTGTCTCGTGATTTTTCAAAAAATTGGGAGAGGAATGATTCACCATCTGTGGAGAATGTGTCCCACCTTAGGACTAAAAATCTGATTTTTTTCAAATTCCAGATCCCGACAAAAAGAAACTTGCTTCCGATAGTTTTTCACCGAGAGGAGGACTAATTCACCACGCTGGGCGAATGAGTCCCACTATGAAAAAATAGTTACTTATCCAACATCCACAACATTCCATATTCATCATACTTCTCCCAGGTGCACTCAAATTCATCCCTTTTCTTTCTATTCTACATATTTTCTTCATTTAATTCATTGTTGCATTACACAATGTGTTTTCAAACATACCTTAAATCTCACTTTTGCATCCATTTTCATTCATTTAGGTTAGAAAACATCACAAATTTCATAATTTGAATGAACCATTAGCATTTTTTCTCCTATCTTTCCTTTTAGGTGAAAAACCCTAGAAGAGCAAGAGTTCTCCATAGGAGCCAAAAATCAATGGTTCATTTTGGTGAACCTGACTTTTGAGAACATTGAATTTATAATTTCATTTACATATTGCATACTAGTTTACATTTTCATTAACATTCAATTAGTACATTATTTTTTTTTTTGCATTCTAGGACTTTTTATCTTGCATTAGTGAAAGCTTCATTTAGATTTCATTTTTGCATTGCATCTCATTGAAAAACCTAAAAATATGCATTATGCATCCTTTATTGCATTCTGTAGAACATTAAAATCATCTTAAAATTTTTGAAAAACACACAAAAACATCATACTGAGACTCATTCGCCACCCGGGGCGAATCAGTCCCTCTGCACTTGTTAAACAACATTTTTAGCATTTTTTTGGCATTTGTCTGCATTTTTGTTTTCTGTAGTTACATCCCAATTACAATTAGTATCATTTATATTATTTTCATTTCACACTCTTAGATTAGTTTGCATTTGCATTCACCCCTCCTTTGTGGTACTTGTATGAGTGTTTGGTGCCCCATTGATAATACTTTAGTGAGAAGAAGTTCTAGACTCATGGCTTCCCATGATAGTACTTTCGTTGTGGACCTTGAGATCTCACAAGCTCCTACTCCTAGTATGGAAAATGGTGCATTAGGCCTTGACAATACCAGTTATATGCCTTTACCTTTCCATCCAATGAATGTTGACACCCAGAACAATTCCATCCCACAAGAAAAAGTCATTAATATTCATGAGGATTTTGCACATTTACAACAAGACTTGTCACTTGAAAACATTTCCACCATTTCCATTGACAATCTTCATCATTTGATTGAAAGTGATGATGGCTTGCAAGTGATGAAGAGAATTGTCGAGATTTACAATAAACATCCTTCTTCTAATATCCAATCTGCAAACATTCCTGTAAGCCGAGGACCTCAAGTTCCCCCCCTTCAACCATAGCTTCCATACCAACTTATACCAATCCACAAGTCCATACAACTATGCATCAGGTTAATCATACGGCTACTTCTTTCCCAATTTCCACTAGTATTCCCACTTCTCTTATGGCATCGAAAGTCCCTTCCACCACCTTCACACCCCATAGTATTCCTTTCACTTCCCCTCACATCACCTATACTCAATCACCACTTTCCCTTCCACCTCAACCCACTTACCCCAATCCCCTTCTTACACAACTCCTTACCACTATTTCATGCATGCAACATCAACTTTCAACCATTAGCGAAGGTCAATCCACTCCACCTACATATCATGTCCGTAGTAACCCTTTATCATTAGAAATATTGCATACCCTGATGCCATAAGGGATAGAAATGCCTCAATTTGAGAAATACGGAGGAAAAGGAGACCCTATCAACCATGTTAATTCTTATATAACTTTGTGTAGTGACTTTGTCCTTGATGACAAATTATTAGCCAAATTGTTTCCAAGGACCTTGAAAGACACTACCTTAGAATGGTTTTCCAATTTTCCTAATCATTCCATCCATTAATTCAATGAATTGGTGGATGCTTTCATAAGTCACTTTCAAGTTCACATGACACCTAAAAAGACAATGGCTAACCTTATGCGATGTATACAAAACACAAATGAAAAAGTAACAGATTTTATCTCATGATACCAATCCATGTATGCTCAAATTGATGTCAAGATTCCTAATGCAGGTCTATAAAAGATGTTTATCAAAAAATTGCACACACACCTTCAGGATAAATTAACAATTATGAAATTCCCTTCATTTATGCATTTATGCACAACCTTGTGTGAATACCAGAACTTGGTTTCAAGTTGTGATTCAAAATCCACTCCTAACTGAGCTGACAAACCTGAGCATAACAATCAAAACCAAAATAACACAAAAATTTTGCAAACCAAATAGAGGCTTTTTATAGTTTAATCTTCCTCCTCAACCTCAACCACAGCTATTAAAGTATTGGTACCTTATACCTATGGGGACCTGAAGAGACAGTTTACTCCCCTACCCGATACCCTTCATAACACAATGAACCAATTAATTAAACAATGCATTCTCACTTTGCCACCCGTTAGACCACTTCATCCAAACCATCCATTACCACCCACCTTCAAACCTAATGCTTATTGTCATTTTCATCGCCATAATGGACATGACACTGAACACTGGAAGAATCTAAAAAATTTAGTTCAAGAGTCAAGACCTCATTGATTCAGGTCGTCTCTCCATTATGGGTGTTAGTGATCAAGGCAATAAGTCTATTGCACCCCCTAACCAAAACTTGCAAATTTTCACCAATCCCATGCCTAAACATACTACCTCATTTGTCAAGGCTAGCAAACCTTCAAATGCTAATGTAATGACTATTGACACACATAGTGAACAACATGATACAACTCCTATTGTTACCCAAGTTAATCCTATGGATGAACTAGTGGCTACGATAGACGTTATCCCTCATCAGGGCCAAACCACTAAGTCTCTTGATATCACTTTTTCTGCTAAAGACATACTACAAAAGCTTCTTGATGATCCTCTCTACATAGCTAGAAGAATCTATGATAAGCCCACTAATGGGATATTAATAGATCTCGCTTGTGGTGAGAATGTGATCACAGAGGAGTTTCTAGTATTACATGAGCTATATCAAGATGAATATAATAAACCAACTACTTGGATTAAGACACATACTATTTTTGCATAACCTACAATCAGATTGATCATGCTACCCTTACAAATAGGACCTAAAACTTTAGAGGTAAAATTTTCAATTATTCCACAATCTGACCAATTTCATTTGTGGCTAGACCACCCTTGGCTTTTCTCAATGAAAGTAGTTTCATTAGTTTTTCATAAGTGTTTGAAGTTTCCACATGACAATGAGGTAGTCACCATATGCCATAGTGGCTTTAATCCTTTATCTTCCAAAGGTAACTTTTCATTGGAAGCCTTTTGGCCTACACCTATGGAACCCATCACCCCTCGAAAGGACTTCTTTTTCATAGCTTATCAAAAGTTTAAAGCCAAAAAAATAGCTGAATTGTCTCTTCATAACTCATCCCCATCCACTTTCGTACCTCCTATCATAGATGAAACCATGCTTCAACCTAAGTCCGACATTGAGCAAACCATACCTCCTGAACAACCACCCCTAGATACTTCCCTGCCTTTGTTTAAACAACCAAGGGAAACTGAAGCCACTCCTGTCATGCCTCCTCGCCTTAAACAAGTGTATAAAGCTAAAGAGAAAGTGGTTGATCCATCATCCTCTATTTCTTCTATTCTTCCCTCTTCAGAAGTAGAAAAAACCTATGATGCCTCAATCCACTCTTACACCTCAACAACTACAAAATATAATTAAACAAAACCATGGTGCTAGGGAACGTAGGCATCATCGTTGTCTCCTTGCTTGCCAATCTCACATGGAAGAAAATAAAGAAAATCAACCTTTACCTTCGATATAAGTAATAGATGACCACCCTCTTCCTCCTGACTTGCCACACAACAGTCCAGTGCAACCTTTGCAACAAAATGAACCAATCCAACAACTTCAACTTTTGATACATCCATCCTTAGAAATCACCCTTCATCCTCATGTTGTCATTAATCTTGATGATGATGATGATGATAATGATGTGACAATAGAAAAAATAGATGAAAAGTGAATAATAAGTTAAACTCTTTATTTTCATCCATGCTGAGCTTAAAAGATACAACCTCTCCATCAAGAGAAGAACCTGGTATGATCTTGGTTTGGCACTTGCAATTCTTCCTTTGGATAGTCAACCACCCTCACATTACATTGAACATGATTGGGAGGCAGATGACCTATTAGATGGTTGACTTGTATTTTCCTAACTAGCCTGTTTGTTTCTTTTCTCTTTTTATTTTCCTTTTCATGTTTGTAGGATGTTCCCATGTATCGTGTGTTTAATGTTCCCTCTCTTCATACAGTTCTTCTATTTGTATCTCTCTATTCTTTTGTTTGTCGTGCATTGTGTTTTCCACTTTTTTTTGTGTTTTCCTTTTGGGGATGATGCAAAGCATAGAGATGCCCTATGTCTCTTCCATTTTGAACCACAAGGTCCTTGTCTTTTTCTCTTTTTTTTGTGTTCTCCTTTTTGGGATGATGCAAGACATCGAGACTGCAATGTCTACTTCATGTCGACCCAAAATCTTTTTCATTTTCTTTTGCCTTTTTTTTCTTTTTTTTTTCTTGTGTTTTCCTTTTGGGGATGATGCAAAGCATCAAGACCACAATGTATCTTCCATGTTGACCCAAAACGGACTTTCCTTTTCCTTTGTCTTCACTCTCTTTGTGTCATTCTTCCAGTTCTATCTGCTTTGGGGAATGATGACAGTTTCGAGCTCTTTCATAAAAACATTGTAGCAATGAACATACTGGCCCCAAATCCATAGATCCTTTATGTGTTTGGTGTTCTTACTTTTCTAGGGGGAAAATCCCTTTTTGTTTGCTTTTCATTTTCCTTGACATGATGTAACCTAAATTTAAAACATATGACTTGGCATAGGGCTTTCCAAGTTGGCTCTCATGTCTTTTTTTCTTTTCTTCTCTACTTTAAAATAATTTCTCATAGAATGATGTGTGGCAATTCCTTTAAAGTGGGGGGAATACATTACGATTAATTCATGTGCATTTTTTGTTACTAGTGTAGGCTTGTCATTTGCGTGATGCGTTCATCACTTTGTGGATGACATTGGATGTGATGTCCTTCATAAGTGTGATATTTCTAAGCATATTACATTCCTCTTGGTGTTATAATGTGATGCACTATATCCCCTAAGTTGTGAATATATTATTCTTTTATTGGTCCTCTCTTAGAGACATTAGACACAATGTTCCCTAAGTGACTAACCTTGCATGAATTTAACAAGACTCCTTTGAACATCTTTCACATTTTACATTTTGCACCTTTTTTCCACCTTGCATAACACAACTTGCATGACTGTGGTACCTTGTCTTTTTGTTCATGGCATCTTTCTTTGTGGCACCTTGTTAAAGTTATCAATAGGTATAACTTTAATATGGCTAAGCAGGAAGCCCACCTAGCGACACGAGTTTTCCCATAGCCACTTTTTTGTTTGTGAGTGCATACCAACTAGCATATGTATCTTACCTTTTTGGGCCTCCTCACCCTACAAACAACTAGTTTTGTGGCCCCAGAGTGAGTACAAATTCTCTTTTTCAAACAATCATCCTAGATCTAATCCACAACTAGTTGGATTGATGATCAAAGCTTCATTCAATTCTTTCATCTCAACACTTTTGTGTTCCTTTGTTCTAATGCTTAGTTCGCCATGGGATCTTCATCCTGGGGGATTGATCATCCCTCTTGATCGTTTTCATTCCATCTTGCTAACGTAGGTACATTTAAACCCTCCTCTTGATGTTCATGGCTACTTTAGTGTGAGTTTTAAGTAGGTTCATCCTCTCACTAAAGTGTAAATGTACCACAGAAAAATGACCCCTTGTCATTTTCATGGTGTTTGTCTATTTTTCTTTGATTTTATGTTGCAACATGACTTGAACATACTTATTTAGGTACTAAAATTCAAATAATGACATCTTGTGAAGGTGTTGTGAAGTGTTGCAAGACATTTCTACATTCTTCTAGACTCTATTAATTACAATTCACCTAAAAATCACCTTTTTACTCATCAACAAATCTTATTTTGAAGTTTTGTAAAGTCTTGTAACAAGCTTTCATGCTTTTCTAGGAAAATCTTCACTATTAATCACGTTTTCATGCTTTATTTGGCCCCTTTATGCTCTCATGCTTAATTAAGTCTATTTTTGAGTATTATCCTAACAAATAACATTAAATACAACATATTTCCTAACATACATTTTTAGGTCCTAGGTGGGAACCATTCACCATGGGTGGCGAATGAGTCCCCCTTGGCCCCAAATTCAAAATATTTTAAATTTCCTTTCAGGATTTTATTCAAAAACACTTGATTTAATCCTATGATGAGGTATGACTGGGTAACTAAGGCACAATTGTGTATAAATATTTGATTTTCACCTCATTTTACATCTCCTCACTCATTCAAGCATTCCATCTCATATTTCAAGCATTCAAGAATTTTACATCTTTCCAAGCACTATTCAAGCACTTTGAAGTAGCCATTGACATTACTTAAGACTTGCATCATCAAGGGTTTGGTAAGTTGATAGCAATTGCATGTTTTTAGTTTATCATTCCTTTGCATTTCATTATTTTATTAAGGGTTTGATTACCAAAAGTGGGGTTTGACCAAGGGAAACCCCTATTCACTAACCTAAAATCATTTTCCCCCTATTGTGTGTTTGTTTGCAGCCTTTTGTGTGCAGATTTAACAATATTTTTGGTGTTGAAGATTGGTTTACAATTCAACTAGGTGCTTCAAGTCAACTTAAGTCTATTTCAAGCCTAGAGAACATTTTCTTTCCATTTTATGAAGAATTAACTTTGGCAACCCGACAAGCAATGATTTCTAGATCTAGTGTTATAGAGTTGTCTCCTAAGTTTTTAGAAATTTGGGAGAGGATTGATTCACCAACTGTGGTGAATGAGTCCCACCTTAGGACAAAAAATCTGAATTTTTTCAGATTCTAGATCCCAACAGACAAAAACTTGCTTCTAACAGTTTTTCACCAATAGGAGGACTAATTCACCACACTGGGTGAATGAGTCCCGCTATGAAAAATTAGTGACTTCAACCAGCATCCAAAACATTCTAGATTCATCATACTTCACCCAGGTGAACTTAGATTTATCCCTTTTCTTTTTTGTTATGTATATTTTCTTCATTTAGTTCATTGTTGCATTACACAATATGTTTTCAAACATAGCTTAAATCTCACTTTTGTATTAATTTTCATTCATTTAGATCAAATAGTTGCATTTGGTTAACTTAATTTAGGTTAGACAACATTACACATTGCATAATTTGAATGTCTCTCTCTTTTTAGGTGAAAAACCCTAGAAGAGCAAGAGTTGTCCATTGGAGCCAAAAATCAATGGTTCAGCGAGTAATACCCAAGTCTTGTGATCTTCTCAGCTAAGGTAGGACCACTCAAATGAGATCCACCTATACCCCCATGTACCTCACATAAGGTTTTTTGTGTTTCATTGGTTTCGAGACATCGAAGAAGGGTATTGTCAAAACTACGGCAGTATAAGGTGTCATTCATGATGGTGTATCATGCGGCTTTGTGGGTAAAGGATTTTTGTTGGTTATTGGATAGGTTTGGGGGAAGGGTCTAGGACTGGAGATAGTCATAGATGTCTTGATACCATGGTGAGTTGGGACCAACAAGCTTGCAAACCATTTCTGACTCTGGAATGTCATATGCAGGAACAAAAAGCTATTCCACCAAGAACTCAAATTGTGGCACATTATTTGGAATGTCTAGGAGAGATCCAATTGTATCCATTGCTTCTGTAGCCTTGTTTTTTTCCCTAGGAAATTGTTCAATTTTAAGCAAGCCTATGCAAATATGACTAAAAGTTGTCAACCATTCATTTGTAAGGCATTAATTTTTCATCCTTGGTGTCATATTCATCATTGACCTGATTTATGACCAACTGAGAATATCCAAAGACTAGAAGTGTCTTGATTTTCTATTTTATGGCCATGTGGAGTCTTGTGACAAGTTTCTCATATTCTACAACATTATTTGTACATGGAAAATCAATTCGAAATGACTTAGGGATGGAGTCTCCTTGTGGTGTGATAAATAGTATACCTGCTCTTGAGCCATGACTAGTATGAGACCCCTCAAAGTAAAGTTTACAAGGTGATTTAAGCTCCGTATGAAATATGGACTCATCAATGAAATCTACTACCAATGGATGATCACCTTGTACAGCTGCATTTGTGAGTTGATCTTCTATTACTTGTCCTTTCATAGCCTTTTGTTCCACATGTTTTATGTCATACTCACTTGAAATCATAACCCACTTTTCCAAGCAAACTATCAATGTTGCATGACTTATGAGATACTTCAAGGGATCAATATTTGCTACAAATTATGTCTTATGATTCAACATGTAATGTCTTAACTTTTGGGCAGTAAAGACAACTGCCAGACAAGCTCATTCAATAGGTTTGTAATTCAACTCATATCCGACCAATATCTGACTGATGTAGTATATTGACCTTTCCTTTTCGTCATGATCATTTTGTGCAAGCAATACCACTAGTGTTGAAGTTATTGCAAAAATATATAGAATCAAAGGTTTTCCTTCAATAGGTGGCATTAAGACAGGTGGTGACAGTAGATAGTCTTTTATTTGTTGGAAGGCCTCTTGACATTTATTAGTCCACACAAAGGGGATGCCTTTGCACATGATATATTGAAATGGTTGGCACTTGTCTGCCAATTGTGAAATGAAGCATTGAATAGACTGTAATCTACCTTGCAATGTCCTGAGTTCACTTATTCTTTTTTGGGGGAGGCATGTCTAATATTGCTTTTACTTTAGCAGGATCCACTTCAATGCCTCTGCAAGAAACTATATATCCCAAAAAAATTTCTTGATGTCACACCAAAGACACATTTCTTAGGATTCAAGTGGACCTTGTACTCCTCCAGTCTTTTGAAAAAATTTCCTAGCACATTAAGGTTATCCTTGCGTGTCACAGACTTTACCAAAAGGTCATCCACATAATCTTCCATTAGTGTGTTCATCATGTCATGAAATATTGTTGGCATGGCTCTTTGATATGTGGTGCCTACATTCTTGAGACCAAAAGGCATGAAATTCCAATAGTATGTTCCCCAAGGACATGTGAATTCTATTTTATGATTATCTTCAAGGGAAATCTAAGTCTAATTATAAACTGAGAAACCATCCATGAGGGACAACATCTTGTATCCTGTTGTAAGGTCAACTATGATATCTATGTTCAGTAATGGAAAGTCATCCTTTGGACATGCTTTGTTTAAGTCCTGAAAGTCTGTATAGATGTGTATCTAACCATTTGGATTAGTGATAGGTACAAGATTTGAAATCCATTCAACATAATCTATTGATCTTATGAATCCTACATCCAACAATTTATTGAGCTTCGCTTTGACTTACAAGGCGATTTGCGGATGCATATTTCACAGCTTCTATTTTACTAGCTTGGCATTAGGAAGTAAGAGAAAATTTTATAAGACTAATTCTAGATCTAACCTAGGCATATCAACATAATACCATGCAAAGTTAATCTTACGCTCTGAAAGGAATTTTTGAAATTCGGGTTTTTCTTTCTCTGTCAAAGATGGTTCAAAGAGGACAATTTTAGGGTCTTATGTTGTGGCTATGTTAACTTCCATGGTTTCCTCTATCAGCATTGCTGATTTTTCCTATGTCACAGGGAGAAAGTTCAATCCTCCATCCTTGGGCACCTCAAAGAGGTTTTCACCCTCAAATACATCCTTTATTTTTACTTTTGTATCATCAAAAGGTTCCTTTCAGTTTTCACCTAAAGACGTGTCTTTTTTTGTTTTATTTTATTTTTATTTTTGTGACTAGAGGATTGTGCAGTCTCCCAAAAGTATGCTACATAATCTAGTTCTATGGAAAATCCAGCCTTGTGGTACATAATTGGTATGCCCTCATAGAGTCCCGTGAATTTTACAATGGCCTCATCATTCTGAAATATGTCCATGACTGGTGGGCCTTGTTGATCCCAATCAATTTGCTATGGGTAGACAAGGGAGATACCATCATCAATGTTGCAAAATGGTGGGGAGGATGTGGAAAGCATGCAGATAGATTTAGAAAGGGTAAAGATGAAATTTTCATCTTCCAACTCCCATTTGGATTATATCCAGTATTCTTCTTCACTTGATTCAGAAAAGTCAGACTCATTGGAAAAATAGAGAAGAAATGGATTGGAATTGTGGTCAATAGTGTCATGTGGTGATATAGATGAATCCAAGTGATGATCATTAAGGTCAAATGGTTGCATAAGTGTGCCAGTATGATAATCAGATGATAGTGCAATTTTATCATTGTCGTGAGGCCAAAAGAGTCTAACCCCTTCTTCTCTCTTCAATGGGACTTTGGGAGTGTCTCTAGGAAGGTCAACCTTGAACAGTTGTCTGAATCATTCATCAAAGGATAGTTCACCAAGTTCTAGAAACATTTCATCAAGGTAGTAGTCACTCAAGGATATTTGGGAACCAGATTCCCATTCATGTGAGTCAGTTTTGGTGAGGTAATCTTCAATAGTCTCGACACTTTCAGAAGCATTCACGATCTCACCTAAAAGTACATTTGTACATTTATCATCAACTTTGGGTAACCCAAACCCTAACCCAGGAAGGTTTGGTCTTTGGGAAGGCATTATAGGTTCTCTTTCCATTTTTGTTTTTACCAAGGCCACTAGTTCTATCATAGCCTTATGCCTTCACTATATCATAACCTTTGCCATATATCTAGACTAGTAATGGGGATGGGTCTTATAGGTCCTTATAAATCCATGTTGATAAATATTCAATGTCTTCCTTGCTCATGTCTCCCCATTTTATAAAAAATGTGCGTTGGAGGAACTTTGAAAATTTCTTTAGGCTCCATTCTGAAACAAGGTCAACCATAAGCCTTTGGAGACTTGGGTATTCTAGTGATGCAGTAGGCCGTGTTCAATTTATATTCTCCACAACCTTGGTCTTGGATCTTGATATTAGGATCAGCCTTTGGGTCAAAGGGAGATGGTGTGGCAGAAGATGAAGGAGTGGAAGTTGATGATTTTGCGAGTGTGGATGGATCAATGTATTTGGAAGAAGAGGATGTCAAAGCTTCTCAGTTTATTGACACTTAATGCTCTAAAATACCCATT
Organism: Sequoia sempervirens; assembly: GCA_007258455.2. Classification (NCBI taxonomy): domain Eukaryota; kingdom Viridiplantae; phylum Streptophyta; class Pinopsida; order Cupressales; family Cupressaceae; genus Sequoia; species Sequoia sempervirens. The sequence goes on along the minus strand of VDFB02105785.1, from coordinate 157,626,526 downwards.
AGATTGGTGCAATACTAGAAAGGATCAAGGTCTCCATGTATGGTAATTTTGATGCCGTCAAAAAGAAACTTCAAGAATTGGTGGTAAGTGGATGGAATAGCTTTTAATGCATGGATCCAAGGTTGACCAAGAAGATGTTATAGGGTAGCTCAAGATCTAGGACTTGACATGTTGTATCTACAATGACCGGCCCAACTCAGATAGGAAGTGTGATAATGACCTGAGAGGAGTGTTCCTCATCATCATACACCTTTATAACAATGCTCTTGGTAGCATCTACATAGGCATTAGAGAAGCCTAGATCATTAACCATTTTTAGGGAACATATGTTCAATCTTGCTCTACCATCCACTAAAACTCATCTAACCTTATGTTTATGGATAAAGACTTCAATATGCAATGTGTCATTATGAGAGGGTTTTGGTGATGAATAGTCTTGGTATAAAAATGTGATATGATGGGGAGTGGTTAGGTATCCCACCATGGCTTCAAATTGGTTGACATCAATTTCATGAGAGATGGAAGACTCCTGTAAAGTTTTGTCAAGTATGGCCTTTTGCATAGGAGAGATGCGTAATAGCTCAAGTATAAAGATTTGAGCAGGTGATTTTCCTAATTGGTTAATGAGATTGAACTATCCCTTAGGTTGTAACTGTTTGGATGATGGACCAGATATCATGATCTTTGGCTGTCTAGGGGGAGGAGGACTAGCTATGATGACTCTCCACCATGGGTAGTGACATTACACTCAAGTGCTTTCTTGATAGTAATTGTATTGACATATTCATCAATAGCTCGGAGGTGATTAATAATGGGTCCACCATAATAGTCGAAGGCGATGTAAGTGTAATTAGCATGATTATTATTGGTTTTTGAACCTAACATTGAGGGATTATTTAAACCATGGTCCTACAGTGGGTTTTTATGAATTGTATTGTCCATGTTTGAAGTAAATTATTTTCCACCTAGTTCAATGATGCAATTTTCAATGAGGTCTTGTACAAGATTTCTTAATTGTCAACAAGAAGAGGTTTTATGCCCTTTTGCTCAATGATAATCATAGAATGCATTGTCATCTCACCAAGATGTCTTAAACTATCTTGGGTCATATGGCTTAGGGTCATGTAATGTGATAACACAATTTTGGAGGAGCTTCTTAAGGACGCCTTTGATTGGTTCACCCAAGGCCATGTATGTATGTCTCTTTGTGAATTTCCTGGTTTGACATGGCTGCCCTTGGTTGTGATTATTTTGGATGGAATTTGCAGCAAGTGTCATTGTGATCAATGGTGCATTTTGCGGTTGAGCTTCTTTGAGAGTGAGTACATGACCTATTGTGTTTACCACCTTAGCATCAACAACACCATCATTAGTTATGTGTTTATTCTTGACCCAATATTTATTTTTATTAGTAGGTGGGTTTGTGTTCATGTTCTTGTCACCATATTTGAGTTATCCTTTAGCAATAAGGGATTTTTCAAGTTGGACTCCTTTTTCAATGAGGTCTATGAAAGTTGTGCAACAATGAACTTGCAAGTTTATTTCAATGGGCATAGGTGGGTTTTCGATGAACATGTCTACCTTTTCTTTCTCTGGTATCTTGATATGACAACGACTTGCTAAACTTCTCCATCTTTGGAAGAATGGAATAAAGGTCTCACCAGTTTCTTCTTGAGTAAGTATGAACAAATTGGTAATGGAGATGTTAGTGTCAATGTTATAGGCATAATTTTGTACAAATTTGTCTACAAGTTCCTCCCATGATTTTATTTGCTTAGGCAAGGTGGTAAACCATTCAAGTGTAGGACTTGCAAGACTCCTAGGGAAGAGCCTCATCAAATAAGTATGTTCATAGGTAATGTCCATGCAATTGGTTGTAAATTCTTGAATGTGTTCAAGTGGGTTTGTATTTCCTTTGTATTTAGTGAAGTTTCACACCACATATCGAGGAGGGAATTGAGGCATGTGTAGAATCATGTCAAAAGGTTATGGACATAGGTCATATGATGTGTGAGTCTTTTTCTATTTCATTTACATTTTTTTCATCTATTTTTGCAAGGTTGCAATTTGGGCTTTGAGTGCATCAATTATGGGGTTGTTCGTAGCATCACACATGCTAGTGATAGGTATTCCATGAGTCCCCTTTTGTTGATTTTGTTGTGGGATGTGTTGTTGTGAAATGTATGACATGTTTTGGTTTGGATTTTGTTGGTATTGCATGTTTCTATTAGGGATGTGTTGATGGGTATGGATGTATGACACATATGTGGGAATATGCACTCCTGTAGTATTAGTCGATATCTGTGCAATATGTTGACCTTGAGTGTTTTGTTGTCTAAATGAAGTCATGTATTGTGTAATTTGATTGCCTTGTCCAAATTGGTATATGTGTCCATGGGGAATGTTAGTGTTTTTCATTTGGGGGATATTGGTGTTGGTATTAAGCTGTGATGAAGTATTGATGTTAGGTTGTTGTCCTAGAATGAAAATTTGTCATTTGTTTCTCCCAAAGGGGCTGAATGAATTTGTTCCCATGGTATTATTTGAAGGCCCAATTAAAGGATTTGATGATGTTGTTCCCATGGTGCTAGATGAAGCTCCAAATAAGAGGTTTGAAGAACTTTCCCCTATTGTTGAGGACCTAAAGGTAGGTCCAATTGATTGTGAGGACGTTGTTGAAATTAGAGGCATTGATTGTGACATGGCTTGTGACATGGTTGATGTTCCTCCAATGGATGTTGCATTGATTTTGTTGGAATTATTTTGAGAGGAGGTGCTATTAGAGGTAGCATTGATGGTTTTTGTGGCACTTTATGTGGTGGCACCAATGAAGGTGTTGCTTGCATTGTGTTGGGGTTGACTAGTGTTGGAAGTGTTGTTTGCATTGTTGTTTGCATCATGATTAGGAGAAACTGCCCTTAAGGTACTAATGTAAAACCCACATGGCAATTTGGCCCCTTGTTGTGAAAGGATGGCTAGATATTTGTTTGAATCTTGCAAGGCTAATTCTTTCACAAAGGAGGCCACTTCAGGATTTTGCATGGTAGCTTCTAATTCTTCCACAAATACATGTCCATTTTCATCTCTACATATGAATGGTTCAAAGGGGTTGTGTGAAGAAGATGTCATGTTCATGTCACTAAAAGGATTGATGAAAGGTACCCTCGAGTCTGTGTTTTTATTCATGTCATTAGAGAAGTTATAGGTGTTGGTGTCTTGTCCAAAAGGGTGCATTTGTCTTCTTTTTCTTTGGAGCCTAGTCTCAACCATATAAGGATTTTCTCAAATGAGGAAGTTGAAAATTACCACTAAGCCTATGAATGGGAATGATATGACACTATGTTTTTTGGATTTTTGAATAAGAGATGCAAATGCAACTATTAGATGCAATATGACAATGTTGTCTAAAGAAAATGACAAATGCAAAAGGACAATGAAGACTATTTTTTTTTATTTTTAGGAAAAAGGTATGCAAAATGAGGACTAAAATGACTAAGGTATGCAAAGATCTAAGGAATTTTGATGGACTTATAGAAAAAATTTACTCAACCACTCAAAGCTTGATCTATGTCTCAATTTGGATCATCAAAGGACTTGTTGGTGTGACTAAATGACAAGATGACAAAGTGAGGTTTCCTAACTAGACTATTGAGTTGGAAAGGTCTCACCAAAGGACAATAACTAAAAGGAATGATTTTGACTAGTCCAATGATAACCTACTCTTGAAGGAAAGGATTTTGTAAAGTATGGTAAGTTTTTCCTATTCCAAAGTCTGCAATAAGATGAGGACCTAAAGATTGGTTTATTGCTGAAAATGATGATGATGGACTCTAAGGATGCAACTAAAATTTTGTAAGGATGGACCTATGGGAGAATGCAAGCTAAAAGATGCAAAGAATGAAGGACTTGAGCAATTCCTTGTCTGGTTTTGAATAGAGGCTGCTAGAAAAAGATGTTTGACAACAATTTAAAATGTTTTGACATAGGTTTTGAATAGTAATAGTGTTTTTGTTAGTGATAGGAAATTGCATTGTATCAGGTCACAGATGCATTGCAGGATGTCAAATGTGTCTTAGGTTTAGTGAATGTGTCGTTACAGATCATGGATGCAACACAATAAAGCAATTGCATCATTCAAGAAATCAAATGTGGTTCAAACTAGTCAAATGCATCGAAAAGGGTAGAAAATGCATTTTAGCATAGCGATTGCAGCACATCAAGTTTCAAATTCGGTTCATAATAGCTAATTTGTCACACAAAATAGAAAATGCATTTTGGGCTGAATGGAGGTCTAGTTTGTTTGCAATTTTGGAAAATTTTCAAAATTGTTTAAGTTTGAATGAATATTTTCAAATATGTGCAAGGTATTTATTTTTCCAATGTCTCAGAAAACACATGGAAAACATAAAATTTTGTCTTTGAATGATGAAAACATGCACAATAAATACAAGCACAATCCTAGGTTAGGTGAGGACTATATTTGCTAGATTCCATGTGGGTTTCCCCAGCTACACTTATTCTTAGTGGTGATCTAGAAGCTTGGCCACACAGGCTCCCCCTTACATTGCACTCACTTCTCAGGTCAACCAAGCTTCAAGCCCCCATAAATCTCCCATGGCAAGATTTTCACCTCTACTAAGAATTGGGAGAATGTGGATGCCTTGGCAACAACCATTGTTGCGCTAGCGAATAGATGGTTTTTTGGAAACTACAAAAAGGTTTTAACTTTGGGACTCCCATTCGAGTGGCCACACATGGGGCAAGATTAGCTCCAATAAGGACGAATTCCATCCTGAAGAGTCTATGCTCAACAAGATTTTAGGGAATTCACTTTTCTGTGTGACACATCGACATTGCTTGTAATCCTAATTTTTCCATTAGGATTCACATTTGTATACCAATCGGGAGTAGTTCAGCTAAAGAGCTTCATTTCCAATTTGAGTTGCCTTGGGGTGAGTACTTTTTTCCACCAAGAAAGGCTCAATTCCTAGAGTCAATAACAATTTCTCTTACACCCAGGATCGCACAAGTGTGCAAGTTGAGAGGATACTTCTATTATTGAATCAAGGTTACCCAAATTGGAGGCACTTGTTCATTTTAATTATCAAAATTGTAATGGGAGGAAAATGATTAAAACACTTTGTTCATATTAAATTTTAACTTGATGTGAAACAAACAAAGTTCATTTTAAACCCATGACATGAGAATGCATGTAAATTTTAACCATATAAGTTTTAGTGCAAGATTGTGTTCATTTTAAGCCCATGAGTGAGTATGCATATTCATTTTAACCAATAAAATGTGAATGAAAAATTGTTTGTTGTTGTTTCTTTTCCTTAAGGAATTGAAAAAGTGATAAAAAGATCAACAAAAACCAAAGTTAGACTCCTCGCCACATGCTGAAAATAGAATATTAGTAACCCAAAAGACCTATAAGCTACTAACAAAAACAGAAATTTGAAATTTTTTGCAAAAACCCAAAAGTAAATTTTTACCAAGAAAATGCATCGTTCTGGAAATCAAATGTGTCGCAGGTAGAAAGCTAGAAATTTCTAGGTAGATGGGTCATTCTACACAACAAATGCGTCTCAAGGCCGCAAGCTAAATATGTAGATAGATGTGTCAAACTACAAGCCAAATGCATCACAGTTGAGAAAATGCATCGTTCTGCTAGGCAGATGCACCGCGATAAGGTGGATGCATCATTCTGTAAGGTGAATGCATCGCAGTACAATGAATGTGGCTAAGGAAATAGAAAATGTGTCACGTCATAACTGTACCTTCCAAAAAAAACATATGAAAATCTACAAGAGGCATGATTTTAGCATTGAGTTCACAAATTTAGCTTAGGGAAAAACATAGGTTAGCAGATTAGAACTTAAAAAAATAACCTAAAGAAAAGAAATGAAGAAAAAAGGAGTAAAAACATGAAAACAAGGAAAGATCGCACCATATGTCTTCAACCTCCATGATAAACCTCCATTACACCTTCTCTATTTGCTGCAATATTATATTTTCCCTCAAATTTGTGATGAGCAACCTATGACTATACCAGAGAAGCCTAGAGCTTTAACCATTTTTATGGAGCATATGTTAAATCTTGCTCTGTCATCTACTAAAACTCATCTGACCTTATGTTTATGGATAAAGACTCTGATATGCAATGCGTCATTATGAGAGGGTTTTGGTCATGAATAGTATTGGTCTAAAAATGAGATATGATGGGGACTGGTTAGGTATCCCACCATGGCTTCAAATTGGTTGGCATCAATGTCATGAGGGACAAAAGATTCCTGTAAAGTTTTTTCAAGTATGGCCTTGTGTGCAGGAGAGATGCATAACAACTCAAGTATAGAGATTTAAGCAAGTGTTTTTCTTAATTGGTCAATGAGATTGAACTATCCCTTAGGTTGTCACTATTTGGTGGATGGACCATATATCATGATCTTCGACTTTCTAGGGGGAGGAGGACCGGCTATGGTGACTTTGCCACCATGGATAGGGACATTAGACTCAGGTGGTTTCTTTATGGTAATTGTATTGACATATTCATCAGCAGCTCGGAGGTGATTAATAATGGGTCCACCATAATAGTCGAAGGTGGTGCGGGTGTAATTGGCACAATTATTATTGGTCTTTAGACCTCACGTTGAGGGATTATTTGAATCATGGTCCTGAATTGGGTTTTTATGAATTGTATGGTCCATGTTTGAAGTAAATTTTTGTCCACCTACTTCAATTGTGTGATTTTCAATGAGGTCTTGTATAAGATTTCTTAATTGTTGACAAGAGGAGGTTTTATGCCCTTTTGCTTAGTGAAAATCATAGAATGTGTTGTCATCCCACCAAGATGGCTTAAACTATCCTAGGTCATATGGCTTAGGGTCCTATAATGTGATAACACCATTTTGGAGGAGCTTCTTAAGGACATCTTTGATTGGTTTACCCAAGGCCATGTATGTACGTCTCTTTGGTAGTTGCCTGGTTTGATGCAGTTGCCCTTGGTTTTGATTGTTTGGATTAATTTGTCTATTTTGATTATTTTGGATGGAATTTGTAGCAGGTGTTAGTGTGATCAATGGTGTATTTGAGGTTGAGCTCCTTTGAGAGTGAGTATAGGACCCATTGTGTTTACCACCTTAGTGTCAACAATTCCATCATCGGTTATGTGTTTATTCTTGACCCGGTATTTATTTTTGTCAATAGGTGGGTTTGTGTTCATGTTCTTGTTGCCATATTTGAGTTTTCCTATAACAATAAGGGATTTTTCAAGTTGGACTCCTTTTTCAATTGTAGTCAAAGTCAAATATGTCACGTCAAAGGAAATTGTGTCACGCTAAGTCAATTGCATCATTTGACTCTTCACTTGCATCACAACTAGGTGTTTGTGTCACACCAACTCACAAATGCACCATCTTACAACATTGGCATCACTCCATCAATCATATACTTCATTGTAATAACAATTGTGTCGAATGGCCTGGCGGTGTTGTCGCGACAGAGTGATTGCATCGCTATGCTTATCATTTGCTTTACGAAGCGGTAAATGTGTCACACTAGTCCACAAATGCATCACTTTAAAACAAAACCTACTCGTCCCCTTGTGTTTACATCATGACACATTGAATGTGTGCAACGTGAACACATATGTGTCACAACGCATTAGTTGACCTAATTTCAAACCCTAAAAATGTACGTAAAACAATAAAATCATGAAGTGGGTAAGGGGTACTTACCAATGGCTTTGTGCCCTCTATTCATTTGAATGTCTGAACAATGTACCCATGGTGCTCAGTCACTGGAATCACCATCTTCACACGAAGTCTCCTCTCTATGAGCTCTCAAATTTTTAAAGGTAAAAATGAAAATGAATTGACTTTTTACCCGATTTCAACCTATTTATAGGGTAAAAGTAGGATTTTCTTGAAAATTTTCTTATTGGAGTCTCTTTTGACCAACCTTGACCACCCCATTGACTGCCCTAAACACTTCAAAATCCAAAACCGATCGCGCCACTAATTTTCTAAACATCAAATTAACTTATCGGGACACTTTCCAAATTTTTTTGTCGCTAGGCCAAAATTTGAAAATTTTCCCAGGGGGGCATAGCTACTCCGTACCTTCGCTAGGGCATTTTTTTGACTAAATTTGTTTTGTCACAATGCGACAGGTTGCATTATGACAAAGAGGGGAAAAATGTAGACAGATAAAATTGACCTAGGCTTGCAAACTTTATTTTTCACTATATTTCTTCTCAACATAATTAAATATTTAATTGTTCTATAGTCCAAATTCAACTATTAATTAAATAATTCATGATTATTTAATTAATTTGTGTCTTTTATTCCTCTTGATTATTTAAATAAATAAATTTTATTTATTTATTTAAATGCGTCGCTAATTCTCTAATGTCTCTCTATGATTAAATAAATTCCTAAGTTTATTTAATTATCTTTTGTCCATTATTTCCTCTAGATTATTTAAATAAGTAAATTTTATTTATTTATTTAAATATTTCATCAATTTCTAAATGTCTTCTCATAATTAAATAAATGATTTAATTTATTTAATTATTGTCCACCTTGGCATTCTCCTAATTTGAAATAAAATTATTTAAAATTGTCCCACTTTCTAATTTTCTCTTTTAGTGAATAATTTGAAATTCATTATTTACTATCACATGGCCCCACCTTTTGAATTAAATTAATTTTTAATTCAAAATGACAACTTTCCTTCTTAAATCAAATAATTTCTAATATTATTTGATTTTCCAGCTCTTTCTTTTTCTATTCCATTCTTATCTCCTTGTCACATGCAACCTTGTCCATTGATTTGATTTTCTAAAATCAAATCTTGACCATTCATTTCAAATTTACCCTAATGTTTCCCTAACCATAATTGTGGGTTGTCACATTCAATCTTAACCATTGATCTTCAGGCATTTTTCAATCTTCAATCTTTGCCATTCATCCAAAATTGACTTTTCTATAAAATGTTAATTTTGGTTTCATTTGGACATCTACATCTCTTGGAATTTTAACATCTTGGCATTTCTTGACTTCATACTATGGACATTTTCATAATTTAAGCTTGGTTCATAGTTGCTTAGTTACATTGTGTAACATTTTTGATAGAATCCTTCAACATTTGCTTAGGAAATTGGTGTAGTCATAGGTTGCTCATCACAAATCTGAGGGAAAATATACTATTGTAGAAAATCGAGAATGTGCAATGGAGGTTAATCATGGAGGTTGAAGAATTATGGTGAGATCTTTCCTTTTTTTCATGTTTTTACTCCTTTGTTCTTCATTTCTTTGCTTTGGGTTATTTTGTTTAAGCTCTAATCTTCTAACCTAGGTTTTTCCCTAAGCTACATGAGGAATAGCATGAACAATATAACCATCCTTGACTAATTTCCAAACACCAAACTATAAAGAGGATACATAGGTTTCAATCCTAAATCACCAGAAAGTGAAATTTTTGATGTCAAACCTAGGTACCTTGTGAGACTCTCCTTGATCCATCCCAAATATTCCTCAAGCTATTAGGATTTTTCTAAGGAACTAGACTCATATACTAATTATTGAACACATCAAAATACTATGAAGGGGGTGTGAATCGATATTCTACAAATCTCAAACCCTTTGGAGCAAATAGATATTCAAACCCTACCACATAAAAATGAACTTGAAAGATGAAAATAATGCACAACACAACACTAAATATATGTGGAAAACCCCACAAAGGAAAAGAATTAGTGAGAAAATATAGTAGGAGCTACTATCTATTGGATAGGACAACTAAGAAGGGGGGTGAATCAATTGTCACAAAACTAAAACCTTTAACTCATTCACCAAAACTAATCCTTAATATTGCTTAAATGAATAAACATTAAGTGTAAGAGCAGAAACAAAAAACAATCACACAAACACAACAACACTAGATTTACATGGAAAACCCAATAAGGGAAAAACCATGGTGAGGATTAACTCACACTATAGAGAATATCAAAACCAATTACAAAATGATCACTACCAAAAAAAGGACTCACTGTTTGGATCAAGACTCACTGTCCAATAGGGCTAACAACCCGAAGGGCTCACTGCCACAAAGATACAAAGAAGATAGAAGTGATATGTTACAAAGAGAAGATAATATCAATGCAACAGAGAGATTCACCATAATTTTCTCAACCACTCACAGACATGCATGAATGATAGAGTACACCTTCAACTCACTACATCTGAAAACTCAACATTTAAGCTTCACACTGATCTTCCACAATTGCATCACATGCACTCATTGAATCACATTAGTCTCACATCTATCTACTCAATTTCTTTGCAATTCGCTCTCTTTGTACTTTCCTTTCTCACCATTAACTCATCTTCTATTTATACAATCTTCAACTTTGAAACATATTCAAAATATGCCATCCAACATTACATTCAAATTAGGCCAACACCAAAATATCCTAGGGTGGAATTAGAATGAGGGTGACCCAAACACTAGCTTAGTGAGGACCCAAATAGATCTAACATGCTACATCAATTCTGAAGAGAGTGTTTAACACAAATTTGTCCAAACCAGTGTAAAACACATCTAGAACAATTAAGCACAAACCTTCTAGATACTAAAATTATCTTCAATACAATCATAGAAACTCAAATCTAGAATAGAAATTCATAAGACTTCATCAAGGAGAAATCCAAACAACCAACTTTTCTCCCAAACCTCAACTAGAACATAGAAAAACCACTATTCATAACTAGTGAACATAACTCACACTACACAATGAATCAGGAGCCAAAAATATGGATATAGCAACATCCAACTACCATGACCAACATATCTAAACCACACAACATAGGAGAAAATCATAGAGAAAAACCTGACACAACTATTGAACACCTACAACCTCTCTTTAATACAATTTTCTCAATATCCTCAACATATACAACCAATAGCTTGCAACCATGACATTAATGACAAAAACAACCAATTGATACCTAATTGACTAGTGTTATAATAGCCAAGATCTGATTGCAAACCAAAGATGACCTTCCACATAAAGGAAAACGAAAAAGCAAAGCTTTGCATAAAAACATGCAAATTGATATATTCGAAAAGACCAATTAATTACAAGAGATAATTTGCTTTATAAAAGCAAAGATTCCTAAACCTAATCTTATCTTGAGTAACAAGATAGCTCGATAAGATAAAGATGAGATCCTATAACTTAGGAATTAAATAAACCTAAGTAAACTTATGCAAACATAATTAAATATTAATTACACTAACACCCCCCCATAAGTGCAACTTAGGGAGAAGAAAATTATTATGAAAATATGAGTCCCAGCAACAAAGCCTGACCAAGTACTCATGTATAAATGCAAAGAGAGATAAACCCCCCTTAGTGAGATGAACTGCTGCGAAGAATCACTGGAAGAACTCTGATGAAGCAACACTGGAACCCCAAATATGGCAAGCAAGGAAAGATAGTTTTGTTTGTAAAATACCAATCAGAATCACAAATGCAACAGTAGACCCGATGCCAAGGAACTCTGGAATCTGTAAGCAATAGTAGATGAATGAACCCATAATGATGACAAATCTGGAAGCTGTGTCTTGAATCCAATGCTAAACTAAAACTAAAACTCTTCCATGGGAAGGAGTACCAAAAATAGACTCTGGAACAATAACCACAAAAACATGGCCTCAAACTAAGAAGAATCTGAACCAATGAGGATCAAGAAATGTAATCTCCCAATTGAAGTGTGAACCAATGAATCTGACATGTGTCAAGTTAAGCAAGAAAGAAGCTAAAATGAGACAACAGGAAACTAGACAAACTCATGCGAGTTGTCACCAATCATGAAAGATGGATGCAATAACCCCCCTTACTGGACCTTTATATCAGTTTGTTATTACAATACCCAATGATTGCATAAGGAGATAATGAAAAACTATAGAAACATGAGAGAAAATGCAAATCTAGCACATGAAACAAAAATGAATGCATGCCTAAAAAAAGTTACACATTTTCTAGAAATGACCTCAGATCTGCATAGAGGCCAAAACCAGCTTTCCAACGCCGCAAAAATCATGAAAATCGGATAAGCGAGTCAAGAGATATGGGTCCCAGAGTGAATAATGGCAACATCTAACTTCCAAGGTAGAAAAAAGTATCAAAAATGCAAAACCAGAAAATATCACTAGCACCATTGCGTAGAGTGTCGAAACAACTTTCCAACGATATCTTGTTTGCAAAAATAGGACACCGTATGCCCAAGATATGCCCATTTCCATGAAAGTTGTCCAAAAAGGTGCGATTTGGCCCCCAGAAGCCCTCAGGGGCTAAAAAAAATTTGGCCCCTAGTCGTATGCAGAACCAGAGGCTGGTGCGCAGGGAGCAAACGGCAGAGCCCCCGGTCACCCATATGACCGGGGCGAGGGCTGTAAGTTCAGCCGGGGGCTGGGCGCATAGCGCCCAGTCCCCCATATGGCCGAGGGCTCTACGTAGAGGCCCGCGGGGGCTGGCGACAATGCAGCGGCGGACGGGCGGAGCACTGGGTGGCACGGCTTGGAGCGGTGGCCCGATGGCGGTGCAGTGGTGATGCGGGGGTGGTGCAGTCAGTTTTATACTAGCCGCGCAAACTCCATATAGATTTTTGATTTTTTTATTAATTTTTTTGAATTTTTTTTAAATCTTAACCTCGAAATGCGTGCCTAGGGGCCATACGGCCTTCGGGTAAAAAAATTTTGCTTCTCCAGATGACTGTGTCCAAATCGGACAAGTTTTATATGAAAACAGGGGTTTTTGGGCACTGCGAATCCAATGGCGAGGTCTGTTTAGGCCCAAAGTGCTCCGAAAATTAGGTGACCCCCAGATCTAATAGATAAATCACCAATCTTACAACCCTCACAGATCTGGAAAATGGTAATGAAAATCAATAAAATGAAAGCCATTTCTGACTTTTTCCAATGCTCTGAATCCAACGAAAAACCCTGATCTGATCCACAACGCTACATAATGATGCTCAAGGATTGAAACCCTCGAGGGACCTCGAACGAGCTCTACAACAAAATCCTACAAAAAAGGGTGAGAAGGGGCTGCGAATCGAGGCTCTGATACCATGTTAGAATAGCCAAGATCTGATTGCAAACCAAAGATGACCTTCCACAGAAAGGAAAACAAAAAAGCAAAGCTTTGCATAAAAACATGCAAATTGATATATTCGAAAAGACCAATTAATTACAAGAGATAATTTGCTTTATAAAAGCAAAGATGCCTAAACCTAATCTTATCTTGAGCAACAAGATAGCTCGATAAGATAAAGATGAGATCCTATAACTTAGGAATTAAATAATGCCTAAGTAAACTTATGCAAACATAATTAAATATTAATTACACTAACAACTAGTTGACATCAATGATAAAACCTTCATTCTTTTCCATTCTTGCAACAATCTCCCCCTTTGTCATTGATGGAAACACCTGATGCAAAAAACCATCAAGGACAACATACCAGCTTTGAATACACTTCTCAATATTTTTCTTTATGTTTCTCCCCCTTAGCAGATAATCTTTTTCACATTATTCCTCTTTTATTTTTCACATTCTTCCTCTCTTCTTTTTCACATTCTTCCTCTCCCCCTTTGACATCAATGGAAAAGGAAAAAAAGATATTTTACGTTGATTTCCCCTTTGACAAATAAATAAAAAACTCATACAATGAAAACATTTGAAACTACCTACTCCCCCTGAGAGGTAGCCACCTAAACATCAGTCCAAAAGAAAGATGGATCTATAGATCCACCAGACTAATACAACTCCATATGCATGTAGTTCAAGAAAGGAGGGGATATGACCCCTAACTTCTCCTAGAGATACTCAAATGTATCTTTAAGAAGAGCCTTCATAAATATGTTAGAAATTTGATCCTTCATAGATATATACTCAAGATTTACTTCATTCTCCATGACCTTCTCTCTTAAGAAATGATATCTAATATATATATCCTTCGTCCTTGAGTGCATCACTGGATTCTTTAAAATGTTAATTGTGCTTGTATAATCATAGAAGATGGAAATAGGATCATCATACATGACTGTGATATCTTTCAATATATGTTTCATCCATAGAACTTGTGTACAACAAGATGCAACAAAAATATACTTAGCTTCAGTAGTAGAGGAGGAAACTGAATCTTTCTTTTTACTCAACCGTGCCACTAATCTACAACCAAGAAAGAATGCACCACCACTTGTACTCTTTATGTCATCTACACATCTAGCCTAATCTACATTTGTATAAGCACTTAGTGTAAATTCAGTATCTCTAGGATACCATAACCCATAATTTGAAGTTCCATTCAAATATCTAAATATTCTTCTAACAACAACAAGATGTGTTTCCTTACGATCTTCTTGAAATATTGCATGCATAATATCCAGTCTAGTAGCAATCAAATACAATAGTCGACCAATCATAGATCTATACTTGCTCTTATCAGCCTTAGGTGAATCATCGTATTTTCCCAATTTGCAACTAGTTACCATAGGAGTGCATACTAGTTTGGAACCATCCATCCCAAACTTCTTCAACATCTCTTTTACATACTTAGATTGTGAAATAAAAATTCCTTTCTTTGTTTGATTAGTTTGTAGCCCAAGAAATAAATTCATCTCTCCAAACATAGACATTTCAAATTATTTTTGCATCTCTTCCACAAAAAACTTACACATAGTTTCATTTCCTCCAAAAATTATGTCATCAACATATACAACTACAATTAATATTTTTTCATTTTCAATCTTAAAATACATATTACTATCTTTTGAACCTTTTTTGAAACCTTGATGAATCAAATACATGTCTAACATTGCATATCAAGCTCTAGGAGCTTGCTTCAATCCATATAAAGCTTTCTTCAATTTTCACACCATATTCGGTTGATCTGACAACTAAAATCCTCTTGGTTATTCAATGTAGACCTCTTCTTCTACCTCACCATTCAAAAATGTAGACTTGACATCCATCTAATAGACCTTGAAATCTTTATGAGCAGAAAATGCTAATAACATCCTTATAGCTTCCATTCTTTCCACTGTAGCAAAAGTATCCTAAAAATATATGCCTTCTACTTGTGATTAGCATTTACACACAAGCCTTGCTTTGTTTCTAACCACTTTTATATTCTCATTCAACTTATTTCTAAATACCCACTTTTATCCAATATATATATATATATATATATATATATATATATATATATATATATATATATATATATATATATATATATATATATATATATATATATATATATATTATTTTATTTCTGTTGGTCTTGGTACCAATTCCCAAGTTTGATTCTTCTCAATCTTCATAAGTTCTTCTTTCATATCTTCCATCCAATTTTCATCTTTACATGCTTCACTTACAGTCTTCAGTTCAATCTCAAAACATAAACATAGATTTACTTCAACAGGAGCTCTACTTCTTGTCAATACTCTTTTGTCTTATCTCCAATGATCTAACTTTCTGACTAATTGTTTTTTACATCTCTAGGTGTATTAGGAGACACCATCAGAGCTTCTTCTTCTCTTTCATTTTCTTCATTCTACTTTTTTTGCTCATCCCTTTCTTGTTCTTCCAAAATTTCTTCAATTCTTATACAATCAAGCTCATTAAATACATATCCATCAAATATCAATTGAATTCTTCATTGTTCCATTAACCTTGACATTTTCACTTTCCAAAATATTTCTCAATCTTTTATTGAAACATCTATAGGATTTTCTTTTAGTAGAATATCCAAGAAAAATGCCTTCATCACTTCTTGTATAAAACTTTCCTAAATTTTCTTCATCTCTTCTAATATATCATTTGCTTCCAAATACCTTGAAATACTTAATAGTAGGAATTCTTCCAAACCATAGCTCATAGGGGGTATTTTTACAATTTTTTCTTGCTTGAACTCGATTGAATACACAAAAAATAGTATGAATAGCTTCTCTCCAATAGACTTCTTATAAACCAGTCTTAGTAATCATTAATCTAGCAGCCTCTTGAGTTGTTCTATTCTTTCTTTCAACAACTCCATTCTACTAAGGAGTTCTCAAAGTAGATAATATCTATTTATTCCATGCACTTGACAAAATCTATTAAACTCATGGGAGGTGAATTCTCCACCTCTGTCATACCTTAAGTGTTTTATCCTCATATTCACTTCATTTTCAACAATAGTTTTGAATGTATTGAATCTATCTAATGCATTTGATTTCTCTCTATGAAATGTAACCCATGTATATCTAGAATAATCATCAATCAAAAGGATAAAGTACCTTTCAACTTGTAGAATTCTCACTCTCGTAGGACCACATAGATCTATATGAATTAAATCTAGTAGTCTAATTGTAGATTGATCCTTTGATATGTAATGGCTTCTATCTTCCTTTCCAAACTAACAATTCCTACAAATAGCATTGATAGGCTTTGTAATCCTTGGTAAATCTCTCACGGCCTAAACTACACTAATCCTCCAAAAATTATCAAAATTCATTTGACACATTCTCCAATGCTATAACCAATTATCATTAATCTTAGTCATAAAGTATCATCCATCAACACCTTTAAATTGATAGATATTTCCTTCAGATTTCTTTCCTATAGAATCGTTGTTTTGGATCCTTTCTAGATCTCACATCTTTCATCCTCAAACACAAGACTATATCCTTTACTACACATCTATCCAACACTCAAAAGATTATTCCTTAAACCCTTAACATAGTAGACATCATCAGTATTTTTCTTGCCATCAAAACTTACTAAACCTATCCCACAAATTTTAGCACCAATATCATCTCCAAACATAACCAAGCCTCCATCATATTTTTCAAGTTTAACAAGCTTACTTTTATCACTAGTCATGTGATGTCAAAAACCACTATCAACAACCCAATAGTTCTTTTCCTATTTAGCATGTAGGGTAGAGATTACATTACCTTCATTTTTCTCCTTCTCTAGAGGAAATTCCTTCACCTATTTTTCAAAATTAGCAGAAGTAGGTTCATCCTTTATAGCCAAGAACAAGCATTCATTGTCATCAGGATCTTCATAATTAGAACCTTCATCAGATATACTAGCATTCTCATTAACATAATATGCTTTATTGATCTTCTTAACTTTCTTTTCTCTCTCATATCTTTGTTAAATATTCCTCTTAGCTCTTTCTGGACACTTTGATGCATAATGACCTTTTTCTCCACAACTAAAACATTTAAAGGGTAACTTACCTTCATACTTTCCAGAGCCTTTCTTCATGCTTCTCATAAATGTAGCTTCTATTTCATCAAGATTTTCTTCATTTGGATCTTTAACTTTTGTAGCCTTAAAGGAAGTCTTTGCATCCATTCCTTAGATTCAGCTTCCTCATCTCATAAGATGTCAAAGATCCCAACAATAGATATTTAGTGTAAGTCTTGTAATCTATACTTTGTTCAATCACACACACATTTTCACTGTAAGCATTAGGGAGAGTTCTAAGAATCTTCCTTGCAGTATTGGTTTCATCTATAGTAGCATCAATTCCTTTCATTCTAACTACTATCTCATCCAATCTCTATACATAAGCTTTAACATTCTCATCTTCAAACATATGTAGAAGCTCAAACTATGTTTCAAAATTATATAATTTTACCTCTTTGACTCTTTCATCACCTTCATGCACCCTTTCCAAAGCATCCCAGACTTCCTTAGTAGTCTTTAGATTCTAAACCTTAATCAACTTGGAACATACAATATTCTTCTTCAAAATATATACTTCACCTTATTGTTCATTTCATGTGCCTTGATCTCATTAGCTATACTTGGACCATTAGCAAGAGGAGTATAAGGATTCTTGTAAGCTTTCTCCACATCATATCCAAAATAGTCTAGACATTCTTCCATTAATATTTTCTAGATAACATAATTAGTTCCATAAAACCTTAAATAATTATAACTTTTCCATCCATCCTAGAACTTCCTTAAGCAATTAAGCTCTACTCCAAGAAACCTGGATTTGATATCAATTATTGGATAGGACAACTGAGAGAGGGGGTGAACAATTATCACAAAACTAAAACCATTAAATCATTCACCTGAACTAATCCTTAATATTGCTTAAATAAATAAACATTAAGTGCAAGTGTAGAAATTGAAAACCATCACACAAACACAACACCAGATTTAAATGGAAAACCCAATAAGGGAAAAACCATAGTGAGGATTAACTCACACTATAGAGAATATCAAAACCAATTACAAAAGGCTCACTTCCTAAGATACAAGGCTCACTGCCAAAATAAGGACTCACTATCTAATAGGGCTAACAACTTGAAGGGCTCACTACCACAAAGATACAAAGAAGGTAGAAGAGATATGTTATAATGAGAAGACAATATCAATTCAATAGAGAGATCCACCACAATTTTCTCAACCACTCATAGACATGCATGAATCATAGAGTACACCTTCACCTCACTACATCCAGAAACTCAACATTTAAGCTTCACTCTGATCTACCGCACTTGCATCACACATACTCACTAATTCACATCAATCTCACATCTATCTTGTCAATTTCTTTGCACTTCTCTCTCTTTGTACTATCCTTCCTCACCACTAAATCATCCTGTATTTATACCATCTTCAACTTTGAAACATATTCAAATTCAACCATCTAAAATTACATTCAAATTAGGTCAGAACCAAAATATCCTAGGGTGGAATTAGAATGAGGGTGACCCAAACACATGCTTAGTGAGGACCCAAATAGATCCAACATGCTACATCAATTTTGAAGATAGTGTTTAACATAAAGTCAGCCAAACAAGTGTAAAAGACATAGAACAATTAAGCATGAACCTTCCATATACCAAAATTATCTTCAATACAATCATAGAAACTCAACTCTAGAAATGCAAGTCATAAGACTTCACCAAGGATAAGTCTGGACCAACAACTTTTCTCCTACACCTCAACCAAAACATAAAAAAACCATAGTTCACAACTAGTGAACATAACTTGCACTGCACAATGAATTGGGAGCCAAAAATTTGGATATAGTAGCATCCAATTGCCACAACCAACATATTTGAACTGCACAAACATAGGAGAAAATCCTAGATAAAAACCCAAAGAAACTATTGAACACTTGCAACCTCTCTTGAATACAATTTTCTTAATATCCTCAACATATACAGCCAATACCCTGCAACCATGACATTAATGACAACAACAACAAGTTGATACCGAATTGACTAGTTGACATCAATGACAACACCTTCATTCTTTTCCATTCTTGCAACACTATCCTAATCTAGTCTCACAATATGAATAAAATTTACAACTAAGTTATTTTAAGGCTACAACCCAAGGAAGCAACTACTCCTTGATAACAGTTTTAGGGACACTCCCAAGGAAGATACATCTCCCTAATTACACATTTTTTTATGGGATACAACCCAAGAAAGCTAGAACTCCCTAAACTAAGAACACAATCAGGAATGATTATAGAATGGAAATCCTTCCACTGTCTAAAATTTACAATTAAGCTCAATCCTTTGTGTATTACTATTCTACTTTGTCACTTCTCTTTTGATGATTGAAATTTTTATTTTTAACCTCTGCAAATGTATTCTTAGCTACTTACTAGCTCACTTCTTTCAACAATCAAGAAGTTTTTCCTTTGGCTCACTGCCTCCAGCAAAAATTTAAGCATCTTATTCACTTTATTTTTTTCATAGAGATATGATCAAAATGAAACCGGATAGGATCTACCACTTCTGCTCTTTCTCTTTTAGTTGCTTACTGAATTATCATAATGCATCACACCACTGCTTTTCCTAGATCAACCAAGTTTACAATATATACATGATATTAAATTTATTATATTTCACATGTTGGCCTACATCAAAGAATATTACATTTGTAAGTTGGAAAAAGATAAAAAAAAAACAGAGGGAAAATACCCAAAGGACTACACACAACACCAAGAAGGGGGACATGCCTTGTGGATTCTAATACATGCTTAACTTGGTTCTAAACAATATTCACACCTTTGGTATTCTATGAACGTCATTTGCATGCTTTTTAAATTAAAAATAGGTTAGAAATAGGAAATAAGATATGTAACTTGTAGCTTATCAATCATTACACCCTTAGCAGCACATGAGAAAGATAAAACATTATTCATCTTTCTCCCAGATGAGTCAGCATGACCCATACAATACCTTTAAACACTCCATAAGCTCTGATCACACTTAAAATTATGGCGCACATCATCAACATGCCATAGTCAACTAGGAAAAAGCATAAGCTAATAAAACCTTCATTCTAGATCGCATGTACCAAAGAAGCCAAAAGACACTTTGTAGAATAGCATCAAACTGTTGGCAATATGATTGTCATTTATTTCAAAAGGCCATCTCATTGATGTTAAAGGAGACTTGAGTAATTTTAGATGGGGAGTTGTTGTTTGATATCAAAAGGGCATCAGTGAAGTAAGCAGTGAAGACTTGCAAAAGTTTGAGATTTGGGCCTCAAGCTCACCTTATATCGCTTGCTAGAGAAGGAAAGAGTTATTCTTTTTAAGACAAGTCCAATCAGGTTGTGAACTTTGGGGTTAAAACTTACTTGATACTACAAGGTTTATGGAATCAAGCTTCAGTCATACCTTATACTGAATGCCTTGTAGAAATGAAGGAAAAATGTGTTAAGTCATAAAGGTTTCAGACTTTGGACTTCATTCATACCTCATACCGAGTGCACAAAGGGAAAGAAGTTCACATGTGTTAAGTCCAAAAAGAAGTTGGGCCTCAGTTATTGGAGTTAAGTCTTCCACCTTAATTTTAAGAAAGTGATGAAAGAGATATGTGGTAAATGCAAACTGTGACACTCAAAATGGTTTTGGCATTCATAGGTCGGCATTAAGACATGTGCCTTAACAAAATTATAAGCAATGAGTAGGAAGAAATCCCTAAGGTCGACAACCGAAAGGGTAATGTTTG
Organism: Sequoia sempervirens; assembly: GCA_007258455.2. Lineage (NCBI taxonomy): Eukaryota > Viridiplantae > Streptophyta > Pinopsida > Cupressales > Cupressaceae > Sequoia > Sequoia sempervirens. The sequence continues at coordinate 157,605,469 of VDFB02105785.1, read as the reverse complement.
GCAATGCTTGTGAAGGATGGTTTTACACATCATGAGTCAATGTTAAAGTTTATGCCTTAACATGAAGCAAGTAAAGTAGTAAGATGGCTCCCTGAAGGCTAACACCCAAAGAAGTAATTCTAAAATGTAGTGTGTGGGCACTGCAATATCGAAAGGATGCTTGAATGCTTACAATAGAGTTGGTAAGTGGCAAGGTGAAAGGGTGAACCTTGACATCTAAGAAACCTAAAGCATGTTTGATTGTTTGGATTTTTCTATAATGGTTTGTGATGAAATGAAGAAAGCAAATAGTAAAGGGTAAGGCTGATGGTCAAACTCTAGCAGGAATGGAGAAGCTTCAAACTTAAGTGTTTGTACTTTCTTCTTAAGTCCTACCATGCACAAGAAGCAGGAGGTAAGAGGGATGAGCGACTCTCAACCATCGAAGGAAAGGAAATGAAAAGTCACTAAAATTGAAGGAGTATTTCCACCATTTTGTGTGAAGCTTGTGTTGACTTGGGTTGAATAGTGTGAGTATGTGGGTTAGCGACACATTGCATGCAATGATTGGTTGAATAATTAATTCACATTGTTGTTGTGAATCATCATGATGTGAAGGTTAAAATTGATGCTCAGAGTTTAAGGTGAATGGAATAATGGAATAGAAAATTATATAACCACTCCAGCTAATTTTGGAGAAGGATTGGAAGGAATTGTTGATGCCATTAATACACAAGTGGCTACAAAATATGGAAGAGATCAAGCATGTAAGCATGACATATATGAAATATAATATAAATAAATTTCATATGTATGGGAACTAAATGCATGAAAATCCTAAGATTATGATATGCCAAATATATAAAATACATTAAATTTCATCGGTGGTGTTTTGCTCGAGGTGCGGAAGAAACTTCTCAATGAAGGAAAGTATGTAAATTTGAATAAAAAATAAATAGGGTGTGAGTGAGAGCTTAGAACATATACATTGTGAAAAGAAGTTGCATAACTAAGTGCAAAGAAGAGGAGAGAAGAATGACCCTGAGAAAATGATAGATAATGTCATCTAGGGTTTGCACAACAAAGAGGAGAGAGAGGTATGAAGAGGTAGATGCAGAATCAACAACAAAGGAAGATAGAATAGAGGATGTTCTAAGTATAGAGTATGAGATAGAGAAGAAAAAGGGGGGAGAGCAAAGAAGAAGATAACAACAAAGAAATGAATTGTTGAGATAGTAGCAGTAGAGAGAATGCTTACATAGATGCAAATCAAAGATTGAGCAGTTGCAGAATAAGTCTGTAACATAGAACTATATTCATTTGAATCATTTGGAGTTGTAGCTCGATAACTCTTACATTATAAATCTGATTGGTTGGTGCCATCATATAGCTGAGTTGGTGCTCTGTGCAGGGAGTGGGTCCTTCCTGGGAGTTGGTGTTACTAAATCAGGGGATTGTTGTCTCCTTAGGGTTTGTGCCCTTAAATATAGTAAGAAATGAGGTTCTATCATGAGGCTAGATCAAGATAGTAGATCCAAGTAGCTATTCTCACCATGGTTTTTCCCACATCAGGTTTTCCACGTATATCTAGTGTTATGAGTATTTGTGTGTGATCTCTGCATATTTTTTTAATCTTCATTAAAAGGGTTAAAGAAATAATTTTAATTGATCTACTAATTCAAACCCCCCATTATTATATTGTTGTGTTCCAACAATTGGTATTAGAGCCTTGGTTCCCTTGGAGAATCTTAATCAGCTCAAGTAGATCTTGGATGCTGAACACAAGATAGCTAGTCAATAAGCTTCCTCTTCAAACAAAGCACCTCTCTTTGATGGATCAAACAATGCATTCTTGAGCATTAGAATGGAAGCATATTTCTCTTCATTAGGGTTTGATGTGTGTATGTCAGTTGTAAATTGATACACAATCCCTACTATGCCTCCTACTGATCAAGTTGGAAAGAGAGCATATGAGAATGATGCTAAGGTGAAAAATTTCATTCTTTATGGAATGTCAAACTCAAAATTTGTCATAGTTATGCATTTTAAAATTTCACATGATGTATGGGATAAGTTGAAGAACATATATGAAGGTGATGATAAGGTAAAGAAAGAAAAGCTACAAACTTACAAAGGCAAGTTTGAAATTTTGAAGATGAATGAAGAAGATAAATTTATAGATTGTCATCTCATATATATGAAATTGTTAATGCAATCAAAGGCCTTGGAGAAGAAATTAAAGAACCAATCATTGTCAAAAAGGTACTTATATCCCTACCATCTACGTATGATTCTAAAAAATTTGTAAAAGAGGAAGCAAGAGATTTGGACAAACTCACTATTGATGAGTTACATAACACCTTCACTTCCTATGAGATGAGAATGGGAGATGCAAACACCTCTAAGAGAGAAGCAACATCCAAAGCAAATAGGAAAGGAAAGATAGAATCATCTACATCAAGACTTGAGGAGACTAATGAAGAAGAGACCAACATTGTTAGAAGATTGAGAAGAGGATTTTAAAAATATAGAGGTAAGTCACCCTTTAAATGCTTTATGTGTAGTAAAATAGGGCATTTTGTTGTTAAGTTCCCTTATAATAAAAAGGATAACTATGAACAAGTAAAGGACAACAAAAAGAAGAAATCATTTTTCCCAAATAAAGAGAACTTTTTTAAGATTAAGAAGAGTCTGCACACATAAGAAGAAAGTTGTTCATCTAGTGTGAGTGATAGCTTAGATGATGAACATGATCGTGCCTATTTGGTTGAGTAAAATGAAATCCTATTAATGGAAAAAGGGTCCACAAATCAAGAAGAAGAAGAAACTAAAACCTTTGATGAAGAAGAAGGAGAAGGAGAAGTGGACCTAGAAGGTGAACTCATTTGTGCTCTAGATGAGATTGATAGCTTGAGGAAGGAGAACAAAAAGTAGAATTTAAGCATGCAAAAAAGGAGATTGAAAATATGTTTAAAATTCTTGAAGATTCTAATCAAATGGTGATCAGTTTGAAGACTCATACTAAAGAGGCTAAGAGAATAGATGTAGTCAAATATAAACAACAATCTAAATATGATGAGTGGATGAAGCTGGAAGCAAAGATAGTGGCTCTGAGGAAAGAACTAGAAAAAGATAATGAAAAAACTCTCAGAGGTTTGAAGTTAAAAGGAGGCTCTAAAATCTTAGATGAGTTAATTAGCTCATAAAAGATAGCAAAAGGAAAGTCAGGCCTTGGATTTGAAAAAAAAAAGGGTTCCTCTACCAATGCATCTACTAATTTATATAAACAATTCAAAGTAGAAGAAAATATTGGTTTTAAGAATGAAAAATATTGCAAGGAGAATGCCTTTGAACATGAAAAATTAGATAAAGGAACTACTAGGATAAAGAAAGAAAAAGAAAAGAAGATCACAGAAGAGAAGAACATCAAGTCAATCCCTAAAGATATGAAGAGGAAGCATAACAACAAGGGAGTTGATGTACAAGGGTTCACAAGGGTGAGAGACATGAAGAATCAAAAGACAAGAAGACCTCTTCATCCTACACAAAGAAATACTATGACTAGGTATTCCTCATTTTTCTATGGTTACTACTATACATGTAATCAATTTGGTTATAGGGCCTACAAATATAGAGATGTACCTAAAAGGAGCACAATTTTGTGAGTAAAAACTCATTTTCTCCTTTGGTAGATACAAATATAATACGCTTCAATTGTAATTATTTTAGTCACATAGCCAAACATTGTAGAGAAAACTTTGTAAGACCAAAAGTATAGAGCAAAAAGAAAAGCATTCCTTCTAAAGTAAGCAAAAAATTAGAAATCTTAGTAAAAGAGAAAAAGAAGAAGCCTAAGAAATTTTGGAAATAGAAACAACATAATTATGCATAATCAATGATTGTACAAACAAATCTTCATGCCAAGAAGTAGAATTTGTGGGTGATAGATAGTGGTTGCTCTAAACACATGACTAGTGATAAGAGCAACCCTATCAAACTCAGAAAGTGCAAGGAAGGATTAGTGAGTTTGGGAGATAAATCTGTAGTAAAGATATGTGGTTAAGGAACTTTGAGCATAGATAAAAAAATTCCTACACATGATGTCCTTTATGTTAAAGGATTGAAGCATAATCTACTAAGTGTTAGTCAAATGTGTGTCAATGGTTACAAAGTTTCATTTAATGCAAGAGGATGCAAGATAAGAAAATTAGGGATCAAATTAGTTACAGAAGGATCAAGAACTAAAAGCAATATTTACAATCTCACTAAAGTGAATGGCCAAAGATACATGATAGGACATATAGATGAAAGTGCTCAAACAAGAAGAGGAGCTACAAAGAACAAAGATCAAGTAAACTTTTCTCTCATTTTTCAAAAAGATAAAATTGAGTACTTGAGGCAGAAATTGGTAGTGGTTGCTCCCACATCACATCACTAATCCTTAGTGATGGGGCATGATTCTAGGGGGAGCTTCATAATTTATCCTTGAAGAAGAAAGAGAGAAGTACAATCATGTATTATTTGTTTTACAAATTTCTAACGACTTGATGGTTGCAAATGTCATGGATGCACTCCTTTATTTGATAAAGGGGGAGAAAATTTTGGTCAAAGGGGGAGAGAAAAAATTGGCATCAGTAGAAGCATGGTTTCTATAAGAGTCCCTTTGCCATTGATGTCAAAGGGGGAGAAATTGAGCAAAATGCTTTGTGTTTGCAAGATGTGGAGATATGTCAAGGGGGCAGTTGTCACTATGGACAGTTGATTGCTAAGGGGGAGAAAGGTTGCTATGAAAAATGGTCTATGTTGATGTATGTGCATTTAGATTGGTATAGTTGGTGTAGAGCATTTAATTTTTTCATCAATGAAAAAGGGGGAGGTTATTGGCAATACAATTTGCATTGATGTCAAAAGGGCATCTCATTGATGTCAAAGGAGATTTGAGTAATTTCAGATGGGGAGTTGTTTGATGTCAAAATATCATTAGTAAAGTAAGTAGTGAAGTGTTGTAGAAGTTTGGGCTTTGGGCCTCGGTCTTACCTTATATCCCTTGCTAGAGAAGGAAAGAGTTAGTCCTTTTAAGCCAATTCTGATTGGGCTTCAAACTTTGGGCTTAAGGCTTAATTTATACTGCAAAGTTTTGGACATCAGGCTTCGATCATACCTTATACTAAGTGTCTCAGAGAAATAGAGGAAAAATCTGTTAAGTCCAAAAGGTTTCAAACTTCAGACTTTAGCCATACCTCATACTAATTGTACAAAGAAATTTAGGAAGTTTGCATGTGTTAAGTCCAAAAAGAATTTGAGTGTTGGACATCGAAGTTATGGCTTATGCCTTAACTTAAGGTTAAGAAAGTGATGAAATAGGTATGCGAGAAATCTAAACCTAGACACTGGAAATGGTTTTGGTGTTCACGGGTTAGTATTAAGGCTTGCACCTTAACACAAGGATAAGGAAAGAGTAAGAAGAAATCTTGAAGGCTGAAACCCGAAAGGGTTATATTTGGAAATGCTTGTGAAGGATGATTTTGGGAATCACATGTTGGTGTTAAGGTTTATGCCTTAACATGAAGTGAAGGAAGTGGTAAGATGGATCTCCAAAGGCTGACACCTAAAGATGTAATTATGAAAGGAAGTGTGTGGGGCATCATAGAACTGGAAGGATGCTTTAATGATTACAATAGAGTTGGTAAGCGGTAAGATGAAAGGGTGAACCTTGATGTCAAACAACCTAAAGCATGTTTCGATGTTCAAAGTTTTGTGCAATGGTTTACGATGGAATGAAGAAGGTAAATGGTAAAGGGTAAGGTCGATGGCCAAACCCCGATAGGAATGGAGTAGCTTTAGAATTAAGTGTTTAGACTTTCTTCTTAAGTTTTTCCATGCACAAAAAGTAAGAGGTAAGAGGAATGAGTGACTCCCGACCCCTGAAGGAAAGGAAATGAAAAGTCATCAAAATTAGAGTATTTTCACCATTTTGTAGGAAGCTTGTGTTGACTTGGTTTGACTAGTGCAGGTATGTGGGTTAGTGACACATGGCATGCAATGATTGGTTGAATGAATAATTCATATTGTTATTGTGAATCATCATAGCATGAAGGTTTAAATTGATGGTCAAAGTTTAACATGAATGGAATGATGGAATGGAAAATAATATAATCGCTCTAGGTAATTCTGGAAAAGGACTGGAAATAATTTGACACCATTAATGCATAGGTGGCTACAAAATTTGGTAGAGATTAAGCAAGAAGGAATGATGGCTATGAAATATAATATGAAATGATTTCATATGTATGGGCATTAAATGCATGAAAATCCTAAGAATGTGATATTCCAAATATAGAAAATGCATTGAATGTTATCAATGGTGTTTGGCTCGAGGTGTAGAAGAAACTTGTCGATGAAGGAAAGTATGTAAAGTTGAATAAAAAATAAAGAGGGTGTGAGTGAGATCTTAGAATATATATGTTGTGAAAAGATGTTGCACAACTAAGTGTAGAGAAGAGGAAAGAAGAATGACCCTGAGTGAATGATAGAGAATATCATCTAGGGTTTGCACAGAAAAGAGAGGTATGGAGAGGTAGATGTAGAATCAACATTAGAAGAAGATAGATTATAGGATGTTCTAAGTGTAGAGAAGTAAGATAGAGAAAAGAAAGGTGGAAGAGTAGAGAAGAAGATAGTAGCAATAGAGAAATGAGTTGTTGAGATAGCAACAATAGAGAGAATGCTTGAATAGATGCAAAGTAGAGATTGAGCGGTTGCAAAATAAGTATATACCATAGAACTAGATTCGTTTGAATTATTTGGAGTTGTAGCTCCATAACTCTTACATTGTAAATTTGATTAGTTGGTTCCATTAGATAGCTGAGTTGGTGATTAGTGTAGGGAGTTGGTGCTCCTAAATCAAGGGATTGGTGCCTCCTTAGGGTTGGTTCCCTTAAACATTGTAACCAGTGAGGTTCTATTATGAGGTTGGATTAGGACAATAGATCCTAGAAGCTATTCTCACGGTGGTTTTTCCCATATCAATTTTTCCATGTATATCTAGTGTTATGAGTATTTATGTGTGATCTCTGCATGTTTGTTTAATATGCATTAAAAGGGTTAAAGAACTAGTTTTAATTGATCTAATGATTCAACCCCCCTCTCAGTAGATTGTTGTGTTCTTACATAAACATATCATGATATTCAAGAACACTTTCATATATCTCTTTCACAACTTTAGGAAGCAACAAACTAGTGCAACCCAATAGGCATTGAAACCGGCCACCAAATAACATAGTCTGGTACTTTGTCATTCCCAACTTTCTTTGAGGAAGGAATAAGGCTATGAGACTTTGAATATACCACCTTCACATTTCAATAAACTTAACTTCTAAACCACACAACCATGTCTACAAATACAAAGATATGTAGAGCCAAAATTTGCACCTCTGAGAACATCCTCATAGAGTCAACACAGACTAAACAATCTATCACTTTCTATGAGATGAGGATTATCAGGGTGGGTTGATTACGCTTAATCCATGATGGATCAAAGCACAATTTATCCACTAGACCTCAATCTACCAAACAAGACCATTCAAATTGAAAAGTTAAACTAGGAATTTATACAAACTAAAAGTTACAAACTACGAAAAACAATTAAATTCCTACTCTAACCCATTTGAAACTTGTCCTATTTTGGAATTGGTCTCGTGTTGACATGGAACAATGACCATTTCCCAATCCCATGATTAGTGAGTTGATTCAATCAATTTTATGGAAGAGAACCGATGAAACTATTGTGATAAATGGATGAAAACCTAATTTATGCTAAATTAAACATGATGCAAGCTAAGTTAACATGATTTTATGCTAAAAAATGAACTAATTATACAATTGCTAAGCTACTCTAAGTTGATTCTAAGCTAAAATATGGAAACCCTAATTCATATAAATACTAAGATGGATGTATGGAATCCATTAATGGATGCTTTGAGCTATTATGCAATTAGAAATAAACTAAAACAAGCTAAAAGTGAGTAAATTGTGAGTGTGGATGCAAGTGAGTTCAATAGCATAAGTTTGCAATTGAAAGATGGATCCATTTGTCTCTAAATAGTGCTTTATTTATAGGAGAGCAAATGAGAAATGAAGGATTGAGATCAAAAAAATCAATAAATGGTCAAAGATGAAAGGAAGAAGAGGCATGGATCATGGATTCTCATCAATGGATGAGAATGCATGATGGGATGCAATCAAGGGATCACATTTGCTTCAAACAAACACACTTTTGACCTACTCACATAGGTCAAAGGTGACTTGTTCAAAAAGTTAAAGGTTAAAACTTGCATTAGAAGCTAAGCGAAAATGTCCCTTTTTCAAATGATGGAGGAATAAGAATATTCCTTTGGTGAGGATAAAAAGAATTTTGCAAATTAAAATAAATTCTTAATTGTGCAAAAAGGGGATAAGGAATATTCCATGGGAATATTCCCTTTTTAGAGGACAATTAGTTTAATTGCTAATTAAATAAGGTTTAATCATGCAATTAGGGGTTTTGAAGAGTTTAAAAGGATTTTCATCAAATTAAATGATTTAATGAATGGGTGAGAGATGAAATGATATTTAATTAAATAACTTAGGGTCATTTAATTAAATAAGATGACTTAGGAGATTAAATTAAATATTTTGATTTATTTAATTTAATGAGATGAAGTGTTAGTGTGAAGGGGGGTGAATAACCTAAATTGATGAATTAGGTTAATAGATGTAAATGATGCAATTAATTAAATAGCTAGGCTAATTTAATTAATTAAGCAAAAAGAAGATGGGATTAAAGAGGAAATGATGTTAATAAACCTATTTCAAGTCTATGATATCATTCAAGACATTTTTCAATGTCTACATTTTTCCCCTCTTTTAAGCGAGGTACCTACTGCTTCGGTTCAAATATTAACATTTTTTGGATCAAAACTATTGCTTAAATCAAAAAATAAAAACTTTCTTATTTTTTTAGATGCCCCTATGGAAGGATAAAGCTAATTCCCTACCCCCTCGAGAAAACAGGGTAGAAATTTTGAATTTTGGGTTCATTTCTCGATAAAGGTTAGAAGTTACCCCAAGCATCCAAAAAGGCTTCGAGATGCAAGAATTATTCCAAAAATGCAAAAAATGATGCAAAATAAGGTTCAAATTGGAAAAATTGGTGATAATGATGATAATCCCTAGCTTGAAGGTGAAGTTAGGATAAAAAACCCTAATTTTCTAGCTTAAATAAGCCAAGAAGGGTCACTTTCAATTCATTTTTACATTCACACTTGAGAGATTCTTGATATTTTTAGCTCTAATCCTTCAACAAAATGGTGCGACAAGAGCTTCCCAAGCACATCTTTGATCCAGTTCGAAAGTATCAGTAGCTTCTAGATGCAAAACCACCGGTATGTAACTCCAAACTTGATTTGAAATTTGAATTTTTGATGCATTTATTGGTTTTTGAAATTTATACTTGGGGGTGTCGCTATATAGCAAAGCCCAAATTGCAATCAGTGACTCTCAAATGAATTATTTTGATGCATACTTATTTGGTGACACTATTCACAATTTAAAATTAGGGTTTCTAATTTTAAATTGTGAGACACTTTGCCAATTTAGAAATTAGGGTTAGGGTTTCCAAAGTTTAGATATTAACTCCCGTGTGTTTGGTGACACATGTGATTTTTAATTTAAAATACTTTTGGGCGTCGCAATTTGAAATTTAAATATAGCGATGCTATTGCAGATAGCAACACTTTTTTGATTTTTGAGCTATAAATTCCTCAATTTCTTGATGTCATGCACTTTGTGGATGTAGGAGGTCATTTCACCACTTATGTCACATGAGCACAAGCCCACCGTGTTCGAGATATTGAATGATTTGTTAGATTTATATAGGAGCACCTATGAGAGAATGACCTCTAGCATGTTGCATATGCACCTGTCATCTGGACACATTTAGCTATGATGATTGCTCTGTGCGAGAGATGGAACAACAAGACCTCATCTTTCCACTTTCTGATAGGCAAGGTGATGATGACCTTGGAGGATGTATGGCGTATTTTTTGTTTTCTAATATATGGTGATCATGTGATCTATGATGTTGATGTCAAACTTGATGCCTATCATGAGGTGATGGAGATGGAGGATATTGTTTTGGTTACATCAAAGATAGACCGCAAGTCATACAGAGGTCATGTGCCTACTTTCAGATTGATCATTGCAACCATTATTTCAGGTTTCGTGGCTCTTGACAAATGCAGCAGAGGGTTCATCCTGGGATGAGGCTAGGCATGGCACCAGATGCTTCATAGGAGGACACTTTTTGCATGGGGTCCTATGATACTGGCCTCACTATATCATGACATGCACAATTTTGTTAATTGTAATGGGAGATCCATTGGTGCAGGGGTGACTCTACTTCATATTTGGGCATGGGAGCATATCACCATGCTTTGACCTATCATGCAGATGGAAGACATGGAGCTAGATGATCCTATGATCTGGTGGTACAAAGGTCCAATTATATCGAGGCACACTGGACAAATTGGGCTCCCATACTATTGATAGGTCATTGATGATATGATAGTTTATTAATGGCACTCGTTGCTATAGATTCGACCATGGTATGATGATGTATAGTAGTTGTACTTTTCCAAGTAGACCTGATATATGAAGAATCGTGAGCACGCCATTATTGAGTGGTATTTACCAAATAGGTCACGGCTCAATTGTTTGGGGAGGTCCGGGATAGGCCAAATGATGCTTACAGGGCCATTTTTGCTAGGTCGGCTCAAGAGGTTTCCACATGGGGACCAACCATTCCAACTCTCAAGGTAGTCAAGAGCTTCAGATAGTTAGCAGCTCAACCATGGGCCTATGATCAGGGTCAGGTAGTAGCACAGACTACGCCTACTAATGATGCTTGGTTCGCACCTCCATGACACTTGATAGATCTAGCGAGTGTTCCTTCATGAGGGAGACTCATAGGCAGAGGGGCTAGTGGCAGAGGATAGGGTGGCCAAGATGGCCAAGATGGTTAGGTTTCAGGGGCTCCACCAATTGGATAATAGCCTCCTCAGTAGCCTCCAATTGTACAGTAGCAGGCAACACCACCACCACCACCAGATGCGAGAGATGCTTAGATATAGTAGCTACAATAGCAGGTGCATATTTTGACTAGTGATCAAGATCAGGCCCGCCAACAGGTTTTGGCTATTACTGTTGAGAAGGACCAGACATAGTAGCAAGTTGTGAGGGTCATGGCTGAGAGAGATCAGGATTTATAGCAGGTACAAGTCGTGACAACAAAGAGGGATCAAGAGATTACCTAACACTAGAAGATAGAGGCTATGATGATGGCCACACATGGCAAGACTGTTTTGGCTAGATTATATAGAGAGGTTGTGATAGAGGCCGCATATTATAGGTAGCATTACCATTGAGATGTACCATAGGAACTTAGATAGCTTGATTTTTTGTAGCACAGTGATGCATGTCTAAGAGTCAAGGATTAGCCTGAGAGGTAAGCTGGAGAGGGTAGCAGCCATTAGGGCTAGCTCTTTATGTATAGACACATTTTTTATTTTGTTGCCCCATTCTTTACCATAGATATACATTCATGGGCTCCTTTTTTATAGCCTCATGGATATTATACTTATGATATACATACATTGATCCAAATTTTGTATCATGACATTCATTTTTTATATATATGATATGGATACGGATTTTATATGATGTGATGTGTTCACTTTTTTTCATGTTTATGATATGAGATGCTTATAGTTGATCATGTATGGATGCACTTTACTTATGCCTATGTGATATGCGATGCTATGGATGGATGCAAATGTTATCGATGCATTTGTTTTTAGTACCTTTTCATTTTTTATATATATGATATGGATATGGATTTTATATGATGTTATGTGTTCACTTTATTTCATGTTTATGATATGAGATGCTTATAGTTGATCATGTATGGATGCACTTTACTTATTCCTATGGGATATGTGATGTTATGGATGGATGCAAATTTTATCGATGCATTACTTTTTAGTACCTTTTCATGATATGCTATAGAATGATGTGAATGTGTTGCAAATGTTATGGATGCAAATTATGTGGATGTGTTTCTTTTTGTGTATTTTCTATGCCTTTTATGATGATGATGATGTATTCATATGGATGTATGGATGCAAATGCTTATGATATGCAACGATTTAAGGTGCTTAGAATAACAAATCTATATTATTCATCACAACTCAAATGATAATGTAGAATGTATGATGTGATACATGCAATGATTATGTCAATGGATGTTTTATGATTATGCTATGATTATGAGATGCATGTGTGTTGATGGTTTGTGGATGTAGGGTTGATGCATTGATGATGTTTTAGTTGTCTATCATGATACCAGGTTAGCATGGAGAGAAGATAGAAGAATAAAGAATAAATGACTGTTGATTTTGATAATTGCTTCAAAAGATCCAACAAGTCCATGATCCATTGAGACTTTATTAGACATGGTGACAATAAAATGCAAAATGAGGATGAAATTCAGGATGATGAATTGCTCACACTTTGGGATTGGGATTCCATCATTCCTTATTGTTTGATATAACACATAGAAACGATGCATCAAGGTATTAATAACCAGGACGACATTGTATCTAGTGTAATGGAATTTGACTCGACAAACAGATAGGATAGTTCTTGTTCACATCTTGACATATGGAAACCTTGTTGGAATTCAAGTTAGAAGCTTAGAATATATTGGACCAAAGCATACGCAATATTCAACAATGTACCCTAAATGACTTTCCTACACATAACTAAGCAAGTATGTGCAAAGATTATTTTACAAGAGTACCCACAAGCACAAAAAATAGAAAAAGAAAGATGATGATTGATGCCCCATTCCTTTCTCTCTAGATCATTTTGATAGACATCATCAAGAGTTCCTCGGAATGGGTCATTAAGATAAATCATAAGAAAAGATCAAAGACAAACAATCAATGTTATATATATCTCTTGCATGTTTAAGTTTAGCTACGGTGATGTCCATCTCAGGAAGGATACATCCTAGGACATGTTGATTAGAGGTTGTTTGATGTTAGGATGATGATGCTAAGATGAGCCATTGATAAAAATTTCACTGACACATTTACCTATGATTTAGACTTTAGATTTTGACACTTAGGTTCTCACTTTATGACTTGTTATGTGTTGGCACTCTCAAATTTCCCAAATTTGAAGTTCCCATTTAAAAAAAATTCTTCTGCACTTTCAGAAGTGCACCTGAGAATCTGCTTAAGTGACCCACTTTGGAGGGTCATATTTCAGAGCCTGTTGATTTTTCAAGAAAAATCCCTTTGCAGACACACTCATGTGTCGTATGTGAACGTGCATGTCAATTTTTAGCTTCCCACGATGATTTTTATCAAGGTTTCGAAAAGTGAAGCTGGAGGGTTTTGGTACTTTTTTGTTGTTTGCAAATTTGCAGTTTTGCAAAGTTGCCTCCAGTTTGAGCTTGCATTTTGCAACTAGTTGACCGACATGTCAAAATGGTTTTTTTTTGCATTATCTATACCAAAATGAGCTCATGTGTCAATTTTCAAGGCCTTCTGAGTTGATTTTCTATTTTTAGTAGATCAAATCCAAATGGAATTTCTTCAGTTTTGCACTAAAACCTTTCTGAGAAGTGAACTTCGAGTGTCAATAACTTTTGATTGGTGATGATTCAACATAATCCCTTTTGCACACGTGTTCTCTATACCAAATTGATCTACTATGTCCATTGGTAGCTCGCCAGGAGATGATTTCATATTTTTGCAATGAGGTGATTTCAATAGTTTCAATTGGTTCAGAACAGTTGATTGTTGCAGAAAGTTCAAGTGACCAACTTTGACAGTGCATATCTTTCACCTCGTGACTCATTTTTTTGAGCCATATTTTGCATTGCATTTTTTGGACCAGTGTCTACTTGCCTACAAGTTTTTATCATTCCATGAGATCGTTTGATCAGTTTCCAAAGCCGATTCCAGAGCCAACTTGGCCATTTTCACCATTTTCCAAATGTGCTAGAAAATAGATTTTAATGAAAACTCATTTCGTGTTTTCACTCCAGAAGCACTCTAAAGCTATGTCTCATCAATTCAAGGGTAAAGTTGTATGAAAACAAAAAAAAATAGTCAGGCCCACATGGGGACCCAGCATGCTTTGCATAAGCAAAGGTGAAAATGTTGCATTTTGCATAGGGCTCCTCATCTTTGCAATCCCTCAAATCACACTAGTATGGTACTGTTAATAACCACTAAACAGTCATGCTCTTTGCTCAGGCTATAAAAGTATGATGGTGTGGAAAGAAAAAGAGATAAGGGTACTCTCTTATTTGAGTCGTCATGAGATAAAATCACACCATTAATTGATCCTGCATTGTTTGAACAACTACACAACAATGAAGGAGAAAATCTTCTATGTGGGCTATTGTGGTTAGAATTTCTTAGCTCTATGAAGAATTATCCATTGTACAACCATGACTCATTTTTAAAGTGGATCAATTTCAAACTTGAATTGAATGAGGAATGCACTTAAGGTAGATGAATGGCCTATAACAATTGAAACATCTAAAAGTCACACAAAGTGAGTGATACTCAGGAGATTCTCTTTTATGTTGACATCGCATACACCCACCAACTTACACCTTAAATAAAAGGTGGACAAATCATAGCAAATGTTGTTTCACAAAGTGATCTTGTTGAAAGTGCTTTAGAAACTTTAAACCAAATGTATGATGGAGAACCATCAAACCAGTAAACAAGGAGGCATAATTATGGACTTGGCATATAAACTATTTGATAAAATCCTCAAATAAATGTGATCTCTTGCAATGCCAACATAATGCAAGAGCATTGTCAGAGGCGTGTGCATGGTAGAGAGAGGGAAGCCTGAAAAAAATGAATGTGAGAAGTCTTTAAAAAATTTCAAGCACGCATAACTGGTGGGTATATTGCAAACATGGGAAGGACTCCAAAGGGCACCAGATTGAATGGTATTTGTTGAGGGCTTCAGAAAATTTTGCAATGAAAAATATCAAATGAAAAGCCATCGATACACAATGTAGTGGGTTGCTCAATTTGATTTTAAGTTTTTACATTGTCAGGGGCACACACCGCTCAGAATTTATTTGTCAAATGGCTGTAAAAACTTAAAAGAAAACATAGATAGTAGGGTGCACCATGGCCACAGAACACTTAGCATAAGCACATAATAGATGTGATCAGAGACTTTAGAAATTCTCAATAGATGCAAAGACTATTGGGGTATGATGCAAAAGGTTGCAGAGGCAAGCATCGACCAAAGAATAAAGAAACTTGTGGAAGCCCATGCACTCATTAAGGATATGTACAATATATTTGTTGAAAATCATTTAGAAACTCATAAGCAAATGTAGTTGGTGGATATGCACATTTAGTAGATTTGAAGAAATTATAGAAAAATTTTAACAAATGCAATTAGCATAGCTTGGAAGGGCCTTGAAATAAGGTAGTTGTGCAATAAAAAGAGACCACACACTAGTGGAAGGGGCTACTATCAAACTTGTGGCCATCACATTGAATGGGAGAAGCTCATGCCAGATGATGAGAGGGAACGCATTATGGCCGCATTGAGGGATTTCCAAAGGATTTCATTAAACAAAGCATGGAGTGCCATATTCACCAATGCAAAGAAAAAATTCAACATGGAATGTTGAAAAGGCTTTAGGAAATGCACATGAAGCAGGGTTTGGAGATTTTTCAAGAGCACAAAGGAAATGGCATGCAAACTGCAGAGTATGAAATGCTTCTTCTAAATTCATGGTGCCACCATTCAAATAAAATATTGGTAAACATGTATGCAGTTGGTAGCTAGAGGGTTCAAGCCATCGAAGAGAATCATGTTGTGTTTGTGTGGCCATTGTTAAGAAAAAGAGTTGCAAACAAGAATGCAAGGAAAAATAAAGAATTAGGGCACAAAAGGGCAGAAAGATGAACCAACGGTGGAGATCAAAAGGTTGAAATCCAGCCTCATCCTCACCGTCCCCCGCCAAATCGCAATCCCAAGATGCAAGGAGGTTAATTCCTACAGAATGGCAAGCTAGTGCCACGTGGTGGGTGGGGCCCAATTGAATTTCATGTGCATGGGTAAAATTCTTGGTTGAGCCAGATGATTTAATATTGCAAGCATTTTCTTTTCTTTTCAGAAAAGCAAAGTATTTAATATTTTGAAAATTACCAGTGATGAAATATTTTGAATGATGGGGCCCAAGGGAACTCTTCCAGATGATGAAATATTAACAAGGAAAGGCATTTTATTAAATTTCCTGATGGGAAATATTTCAAATGTGTTGGGTGAATAAAATGTGAGCTGCATGTGAAAATAAACGCAGGCAATGTAAAAGGAATATGAGAGAAGTGAATTTAATATTCACTTTATAAATATAAAATGTTATGTGTTGGGAGTTAAATGAAATAAAAAGGCTTAATATTAAAGTTTGAAAACTTTAATATATGAAGAAATCAAAACATAATGTGCAACAAAACAAAGAGCAGAGGCATAGTTCTCACGGGAATTTCACAGCTAGGTAAAATGAAGGGATTTTCATAGGAAAGTTTTCTCTCAACTAGAGGGTGAATGATTTTCAATAAGGAGTGAAATTTTTAGTTACTGGGCAACTTGGTGCAAAGGACTATTTGGAGGAAAATTCTATTGCAGGAGAGAGGAGAGAGGTTTTCCTACTGTGGATCAATGGTGAAGAGATTTCTAGATGGCATCTTTGGATCAACTTTAGGGCTTCTTCTAGATACTTCTTTTCTTCTATTTCTTCTCTTCTCTTCTCATTATTCAATGTTCTGAGATTGGGTTATGAGGTTTTGTATGGGGTTGGGTAGATAGAAAATGCTAAGTTCTAAGTCATTTCTTGAGTCTATAAACTATTCTTGCTTATTTTATGAGAAAATACGGCTAGTTTATGCAAATAAATCATGAAAGTTGGTGCACATTCATGAATATATTCAAATTGTCTCCATAATTGTATAGTCTAATCATATGAATTCAATAATACAAGGTATCTTTGAGTTTGTCATCTCAAATTTCATGAGATTGTGTTTTTTTTTTTGGTCTATTTCAAGGAAATGGTTAAATAATTTGAGCAGATAACAGTGATTTCAAGTGTGCAAGTTGGATTTGGTAAGGAGAGTTTGATTGATAACAGGAGTGGGATTGTTGGTGTAAGTCACTAATAGTTGATGCAAGGCATTAACAATTTAAATCCACTAGGTTGAATGTCATTTTCTGATGAATTCTTTTTATGTGTTTGACTCCATGGCCCAGAATTAGGCACTAATTTATCTTGCAGCTTAGTTTTATATTCAAAATAATTTTAAATCCCCATGTTGTAGTTATATCATGCTCCAAATAGTTGATATTATTGATGAACAACTAATTCTATTCGGTATTACCCTATTATGTTGAGCTATTAAATGATATTATATGTTGTTGTTAATGTTGTTTATGACAATCTTCAAGAGGTTGTAAACACATTAAGGGATCACCCTCCCGGGTCTTGCAGAGCCCAAAGTGTAGGAGGTCTTTAAAATCCTCATCAGTTGGTCCAAGTCCTTCAAGCTCCCATTGATTGGAATTGGAAATTCCATAGGTAGATTAGAAGACCAACCTGGTTATAGTAAAAACAACTAACATTATGTTTGTTTTCTACTTGTGTCGCCAAAGGTTGAAGGTGACGATCAATTTATTATGGGTGAAGGTTTATTGAGGGTGAAAGCGAGATGGGATGGATGGGTTTTGAATTTTTCTAGAATATTTTAATTTTTTTGTATTTTGAAACTGTTTTGAGGCTATTTTTGGGTCTTTTTGAAAGTTTATACGAATGTTTATGTTTTCTAAGATATTTGAGGTTGTTTAGGGTTTCTTGAATATTTATATGTTTTTATGTTTTCCATTTTCAAATGTTTTTGTGTTTTCAGAGTTATCTGGATGTTTAGGGGTTTTCAAAGATTTTGCAAATGTTTAGGTATTTTCAAAGTTATCTGGATGTTTTGGGATTTTCTGAGATCTTTGGATGTTTTTGGATTTTTAAGAATTTTGACCAAGAACCTAACCTAAAAGACCTATCCTAAAGGCCTCAGGGGTTGATTAAAGATAAGCCTTGCCTACGTCATATATGCAGAGACCACGTAGTTTGACTAACTTGATCTATTAAGAAGATGAAGATATGAACAATGATGGAAAAGTTAGTTTATTATGACAAACTCCTAAAGGACTAACCTAGGGTGTCTTGGGGGCACATCAATGATGGCCTTAGTTTATTATGAAAAACTCCTAAAGGACTAACCTAGGGTGTCTTGGGGGCACATCAATGATGGCCTTACCTAAGTTCAAGCTCAAAGACAATGTAATTCAACAAGGGGACCACTTTTTGGATTTCAAATGTTTGACCTTTTCAGGGATTTTGATGTATTTTGGATGTTTTGAATTTTTCCTTTACAATTTTCTAAATGTTTTTGGATTTTAGCTGTACAGGATTTTGCAAATGTTTTTGGATTTTCTGATGAAGGCTTTACAATTTTTTTGGGATTTTCAAGATAAGATTTTATGAATTTTTTTGGATTTTCAAGAAAATATTTTCGATGACCACAAGATATACAAGAACTCGATATGATTCATAATGAAATTCTCCCAATGTGACATATTAGACTATTTCGATAAAGGCAAGACAGACTAACCTATGGAATATTCCAAGTAGTGCTAAAGGTTTACGATACCTCATAATATCAAGCAAAGATATGGACGTGGATGATTGATAAATGGTGATGAAAAGAATGATAGGAAAAAAGAGCCAAAGAATAGATGGAGGTTCTTTATTTACACAAGGTTCCTGTTTTCCAGGTTTTCACCAAGGTACTTTCCCAAAGCACTGCTGAAGTGGTTTTCAATATAGGACAATTTTTTTCTTTACTTTTTCAATCCTTTTTTCCATTTCTTTTTCATTTTTTTATTTTTTTGTATTTTTAAAATTTCTACCCTTCAAGACTAGGCATAAAACTTTTTGAGATGCAAGTTGTTAGTTGGCTCCTACAAGAGTTCACCTTCAAGGATTGACAATTGGAATGTTCCTAATTTGTAGCCTGTTGTGATAACAAAGGGACCAAACTAGTTAGGTTCAAACTTTCCTTTATTGTCTTGATCTGGAAGGTTCTTTTGATTTTTCTTTAGGACAAGATCTCTGACTTGGAATGACCAACATTTGATTCTCTTGTAATAGCTTTGTTTCAATCGGTTTTGATATACTTGCAAGTGATTGAGGGCATCAAGATTATGCTCATCCAAGAATTCTAGTTCATTCAACTAAGATACTTTGTATTCTTCCTCAGTAATCAGGTTCTGTAATGACACTCGTAATGATGGGAGCTCAACCTCAATAGGAAGGATTGTTTCTGATCCATAGACCAAGGAGAATGAGGTTGCACCTATAGGTGTGTGGATACCGGTTCGATAGGCCTAGAGAGTATGATTTAGTCATAGATTCCAATCACGACCAACTTCATTCAATGTTTTCTTCAATATTTTTGGGATAGTTTTATTTTTATCTTCATCTTGGCCATTACCTTGGGGATAATATAGGGTAGAGAATCGACATTGGATATTGAATCTTTGGCATAGCTCTTTCACATCTTGATTTTTAAAAGGGGTTCCATTATCTGAGATGAGAGTTTGAGGAACACCATAACGATAGATTAGGTAGTCTAGGATAAACTTTTCAATTTGTTTCCCCATTATAGAGGTCATAGGAAAGGCGTCAACCTGCTTAGTAAAGTGCTCAGTGGTGGTTATGATAAACTTGTGACCATTGGATTTGGTTGGGGTGATTTTTCCTATAAGGTCAAGTCCCCACTATGAAAAAGGCCATGGTGTGATCATGGGTTACAATTCTTGAGTTGGGGCATGGATCAGATCTCCATGCTATTGGCATTGGACACACTTCTGCACATATTGATGGGCTTCATTTTCCATTTTTGTCCAATAGTACCCCATCCTCAAAAGTTTCTTAGCGAACGTCATACTGCTAGAATGGGACCCACATATGCCATCATGTACTTATGTTCAATTATTTAATTCTTCCTCTTGGTTAATACATCATAGTAATCTCCCTTCAATGCTTTTGTGGACATGGAAAAAGAAACCCTTTTACCTTTTCCTCTTTTTTCCCTCCTTGTGCTTATTTGGATTGATTTCACCTTTATTTAATGTTCTAGTGTAACTTATGCATTCACATTAGGTCTTGAATATTTAAATTATTAAGACTTTATGATGTCTTGTGAAGGTGTTGTGACATGGTGTAACACATTTCTACACTTTTCTAGACTCTTCTTATTACAATTAATCTAAATATTCCCTTTTTATCAATTATCAAGTCCTATTTCAAAGTGTTGTAAAGTCTTGTAATAAACTTTCACACTTTTCTATGCTTTTCATCACTAAATACACCTTTCTTATATTTTATTTGGTCCCTTTATGCACTTATAGGATTTAATTATGTGTTTTTTCAATACAAACCCAACAAACAACATTAAAAGCAACTTAATCCCCAACACCCACTCACATTCCTTAAGTGGGACCCATTTTCCATGGGTGGCGAATGAGTCCCTCTTGGTACAAAATTCAAAATAAATTCAAATTTCTTTTGGGTTTTTATTCATTAGGACCTTATGTCAGTCTGTGATGTTGTATTTTTGGGTAATTAGGGCATAATTGTGTATAAATAAGTGTTTTTCTATCCATTTCAACCCCCATTCATTCAAGCATTCAATCATCCATTCAATCATCCTTGCATCCATCTAAGCACTTGAGCATCCTTTAATCAAGAAATTATCAAGCATCTTGGAGTAGCCATTGACATATCTTCAGACTTCAACAACAAGGGTTTGGTGATTTTAGGACACTTGCATGTTGTTTATTCATCATTCCTTTCTTATTTCATTTCATTTCTTTATCAAGGGTTTGATTACCAAAATGGGATTTCACCAAGGCAAATCTTTATACTCTAACCCTTAACCATTTTTCCCCTCTTTGCATGTGTGTTTGTAGGTCTTGTAGGTAGATTTTTCAAAGAGATAGGTGTTGAAAAATTTTCAACAAGTCATCAAAGCTATTCAAGTCAACAAAGACCTAATTCAAGCTTGGATACAACATTCAACCCGTTTTATGCAAATTTGATTCCGTCAACTCGACAAGAAGACAAGTGCATATATGGACCCACAAAGTTGAATTCAAAATTTGTAGATTTTTGTGGGAGGACTTATTTTACATTAGTGGTAAATGAGTTCCACTGCCAGGCTGGAAAAGGTGTTTTGTTCAATGTTTTAGTTTCTAACACTTACCAGTTTCAACAAAGTTTACCAAAAGGAGGACTGATTCGCCATCAATGGTGAATGAGTCCCATTGGTCATCAACAGTGATTTTTGTGACTTTTCAGAACCTTCCATCATCAGCATTCTACCTCCATGTGCATTGTGTTCAATATCATTAAGTTTTGATTTCATTTGTGCATGTTTCTAGTTCATTCTTGCATATCACACTGTGTTTTCAAACAAGTTGCATTTCTTAGTTTTGCATACATAATCAATAGTATTTTTTAGTTCTTTGCATTTATTTTGCTTCATTTAGGAATATTACATTTATATCACATCCCTCTTTGAGTGTAAACATTGCATTTTGGCTCCAATCTTATCTCCTTTTAGGTGAAAAACACTAGAAGGAGCATATAGCATTCAGGTGCCAAAATCTTTGTTTCCATTTTGGTGAACCTGACTTTAGGACATTTATTACTTCTACTTTTAAGTGAATTTTCATCCTAGAAACATATTGCATCAAAATTGCATTAGGTTTTGCATTTTTTTTGCATCCTAGGGTTTTTCAAACATTGCATTAGTGAAAACATCATATAACTTTCATTTTTGCATTTCAATTCATTTAAAAACAATGAAATTATGCATTTTAATATTGTCATTGCATTTTTGCATCTAAAAAAAATTAAATTGCATTTCAAATTTCTAGAGAAACTCAAAAAAATCTATCCCTGGACTCATTCACCACCCTCGGTGAATCAGTCCAATTGCACTTTCTGCACAACCATTTCTATCATTTTCACAGTTCTTTTTGCATTTATTTTTTTGGCATTTCCTTCCTATTTTAGTATACAAAATTTCTATTATTTGCATTTTCTTGCTCATAGTTTTCATTGCATTTGCATCCACCCCACCTCTTGTGGTATTTGTATGAGTTTTTGGTGCCCTATTGATAATACTTTAGTGAGAAGAAGTTCCTGACTCATGGCATCCCATGATAATGCACTCGTTGTGGACCTTGGGTTGTCTTGAGCTCCTACTCCTAGTATGGAAAATGGTGCATTAGACATGGATACTACAACTAGTACACCTTTACCATCACATACAATGCATGTTTACATACAAACTAATTCCCTTTCACAAGACAATGCCATTAACACTCATGAGCATTTAGCACATTTGCAGCAAAACTTGTGTCTTGAAAAAAATTTAACCATTTCAATTCCTACTATAGACAACATCCATCGAATGCTTGAAAGTGATGAGGGCTTAGATGTTATGAAACAAATTGTTGAGATATATCAAAAACATGCTTCTTCCACCTCTAGAACATCTCAACCAGCAAACACTATGGTTAGCCAAGATGGATCTCACATTCATCCTCCTTCAACTATAGCATCCATACCCACCTATACCACTCCTCAAGTTACAATAACCATGCAACAAGTTAGTCATGTGACTCCTTTCGCTATTCCAACTAGCATTCCTAGTTCTTTTTTGGCATCGAATGTTCCATCCTCCACCACCACCACCCCTATTAGTGTCCCCTTCACTTGTCCTAACATTACATACTCTCCTTCACCATTCTTTCTTTCACCTCATACCACTTACACTGACCCTCTCATTACACAACTCTTTCACACTGTTTCTTCCATGCAACAACAAATATCTACCATAAACCAAAACCAAATTGCACCACCCACCTACTATGTCTGTAGTATCCCATTATCTTTCGAAATCTTAAGAACACCAATGCCACAAGGAATTGAAATGCCTTTATAATTCATTTCCAAGTTCATATGACTCCTAAAAAGACAATGGCTGATTTAATGAGGTGTAAACAAAATATGGATGAGAAAGTAACTAATTTCATTTCATGTTATCAATCATTCTATGCTCAAGTAGATGTCAAGCTTCTTGATTTACATCTCCAAAATATTTTTTTCGAAAACTTGCAAACACATATTCAAGATAAATTGACCATGATGAAATTTCCTTCTTTCATGCATTTATGCACAGCCCTTTGTGACTATCACAACTCGATTACTAGTCATGATGCAAAATCCACTTCTAGCTGAGTTAATAAATCTGAACAAAGCAACCAAAACAACTAACAAAACTTTAGAAAACCAAACAAAGGCTTCTTATAGTTCAATCCCCCTCCCCCACAACCAACTCAGCCCATTCATAATAAAGTGGCAACTATTATAGCAGTGGTGCCCTTTTCTTATGGGGACTTGAAGAGATAATTTACCCCCTTACCTGATACTCTCCATAACACAATGAATCAACTACTACAGCAACAAATGATTACTTTACCTACTGTTAAACCTTTAGATCCAACAAAACCTTTTCCTTCAAACTTTCAACCCAGCTCTTATTGCCATTATCATAGAAAAAATGGACATGACATAGAATAGTGTAAGCATCTTAAACACATCATGCAAGACCTCATTGATTTTGGCCATCTATCTATTTCAAATGTCAATGTTAAAGGAAATCCATTGGTTGCCCCACCCAATCAAAATTTACAATTTTTTATCAATCTGATGCCCAAACATACCATTTCATTTGTCAAAGCTAGTGAAACTCAAAATGCTGATGTGATGAATGTTCATAAAACAATTGAAACTTCTAATCCTATTCAATATTCTCCTTCTATTAATCATATGAATGATTTGGTAGGAGAGATAGATGTTATCCCTCGTAAGGTCCCACCTAAGAAAAATCTTGGTATTACTTTCTCCTCTACCAATATTCTTCCAAATCTTCATGATGATCATCTCTACATAGCTGATCGTATTTATGATAAGCCCACTAATGGGATGCTCATAGATCCCACGTATGGTGAGAACGTGATCACTAAGGAATTTTTGGTTTTACATGATCTTTATGAAGATATTTATGACAAACCATGAGTATGGATCAAACTCATAATGGTTTTGTGTGCCCTACAATAGGATCGGTCATCCTTCCATTACAGATAGGAACTAACATAGTGGATGTAACATTTTCCATCATTCCACAATCAGATTAGTTTCATCTACAGCTAGGTCATCCTTTGCTTCACTCAATGAAAGTTGTCCCTTTAGTTGCTCACAAATGCTTGAATTTTATGCTTGAAAATGAGATATTTACTATCCACCATAGTGGCTTTAATCCATTTTCTTCTAAAGGAAATTTTTCCTTAGAAGCCTTTTTTCCAAAGCCCATGGAACCCATAACACCTCGCAAATATTTCTTTTTCATTTCTTATCAAAAGTTTAAAGCAAAAAAAATTAACGAATTTTCCCTCTGCAATCCATCTGCATCCCCTTCCAACACCCCCATGCTCAATGAGACAATGCTACAACCTAAACCTGAGCCACCAACTTCAAATCAACCAAATATTAACACTTCGTCTTCCTCATCCAAATGTCTACAAGATAATGAAACCAACCTCATCATGCCTCCTCCCATAAAACAAGTGTATAAAGAAAAAGAGAAAGTGATTGACCCATCTCCTTTAGTTCCTTCCATTCTTCTCCCTTACGAAGAAAAGGTGCCTATGGTGGATCAACCTGGATCAACCTAATCTTACACCCACACAAATTCAAAATAGAATCAAAAGAAACCACAATGCTAGATAGCGTAGGTGTCGATGTCGTCTCCTTGATCATCAATTGCAAACTAAAAACAACAAATAAAATCAACCTCCGCCCTTGACAGAAGCAAGAAATAACAACTCTCCTCCCCAATCACAACACAATTTGATCCAATACAATAGCCACAAGTCCTGATACACCCTTCATTATAAATTTTCATCCACCCTCCTATCATCATTAATTTAGATGATGAGGAGGAGGAGGAGATCTCTAAAATAGATGAAGAGGTGCATAATGATTTGAATTATTTATTTTCCTCTTCCGTGATCTTAAATGAAAAAACTCCTACACCAAGTAAAGAACCTAGTACTTCCCCTAGTTTGGAACTTGCAATTGTCCCTTTAGATCGTCAACCGCCCTTACAATACACTGAACATGATTGGGATGTGGATAACTTGCTCATTGGTTGAGTTGCATCCACCTTAATAGTCTTTTGCATTTTATTTTCTTTTTCTTGTATGTGTGTATCATGTTCCACCATAATGTGATGTTTGATGTTCCCCTCTCTTTGTGCACTTCATCTATTTGTACCTCCATTATTCTATATGTCATACATTGCTTTTACTTTTTGTGTTTTCCTTTTGGGGATGACACAAAGCATAGAGACAATGTATGTCTCTTCCATGTTGACCCAAAAGGTCCTCTTTTTCTCTTTTTTTTTTGTTTTCCTTTTGTGGATGATGCAAAGCATTGAGATGCCCTATGTCTCTTCCATGTTGACCCAATAGGTCCTTTTACCTTCTTTTTTTTTGTTTTTTCCTTTTGGGGGTGACACAAAGTGTAGAGATAACCTATGTCTCTTCCATGTTCACCCAATTGGTCCTTTTACCTTTCTTTTTCACTTTGACTTGTGTTTTTTCCTTTTGGGGATACCACAAGGCATTGAGACCGCAATGTCTCCTTCATGTTGACCCAAAATATTTTCCTTTTCTTTTTCCTTTTTGTTTTCTTTTCGCTTTTTTTTACCTTTTGGGGACGATGCAAAGTGTTGAGACTGCATTGTCTCTTCCATGTTGACTCAAAATGGATCTTTTTTTAAATTTTGTTTTCACTCTCTTTGTGTCATTATTCTAGTTCTATGTATTTGGGTAATGATGACAATTTTTTATCTCTTTAATAAAAACATTGCAGCAATGAACATACTGACCCCAAATCCATAGATCCATTATGTGTTTGGTGTGTTTCGTTTGGTGGAAACCCCTCTTTCTTTTGTTCCCTTTTCCTTCACATGATGTATCCTTACTTAGAAACATATGACTTGGCATAGGGGCTTTCCATGTTGGCTCTCATGTCTTATTTCTTTTTTGCATTTTTCCTTTGCTACTTTAAAGTAATTGCTCATAGAACAATGTGTAGCAATTCCTTTAAAGTGCAGGCATACATTGGCATTATAATTTTGAATTTTTCTCTTTTAGTTCTTATTGCAGCCTTGTTACTTTATACGATGTGTTTGTCACTTTGTGGATGACATTGGGTGTGATTTATTTCATAAGCGTGATCTATCTTAGCATATTACATTCCTCTTAGTGGCCTGATGCAATGCACTGCATCCCCTAAGTTGCAAATATTTTATCCTTTGATTGGCCTTCTCTTGGAGACATTAGACACAATTTTCCCTTTGTTAAGACCTCGCATAAACTAAGCATGACTCATTTAAAAATTTATGTTGCATGTTGCATTTTGTATTTACATGGCCACCTTGCATAACATAGCTTGCATGCATGTGGTTCCATTGCATTTGTTCATGAGTTCTAAGCATATGAAGCTTTACTAGTCTCATGAAGCACGAAATGACATTTTATTTTGTGGTACCTTAATTAATTTATCAGAAGGTATAACTTTAGTATGGTTGAGCGGGAAATCCCATACTGAGGTATGACTTTTCCCCATAGCCACCTAGTGGATTTCTCACCCCACGGACAACCAGAAGCTTTGTGGCCCCAGAGTGAGTATACTTGGGCTTTCTCACCTAGTAGAAAGACATGAATTTTGTCACCCCAGAGTGAGTACAAATTTCATGTTCCAAACAAACAACCTAGATCTAATCCATAATGAGCTAGACAGACAATCAAAGCTTCATTCTTTTTCATCATTTTCATGTGTGTTTCTTTGTGCTTATGATTTATTTTCCATGGGATCTTCATCTTGGGGGCTTAATCATCCCTCTTGATTATTTTTGTCTCATCTTATCAAGCATTAGTGCATACAAACCCCTCCTGAGATGCATTTCTCTACTTTAGTGTGAGTTTGAAGCAAGTTCATCCTCTCACTAGAGTGGGGGCTAACTATGGACACAAAAAAAGTAACCCTTTTTCTTTTTCTTGTTTTTTCCCTCCTTGTGATTATTTGGATTGATTTCACCTTGATTTAATGTTCTAGTGTAACTTATACATTCACATTAGGTCTTGAATATTTAAATTATTAAGACTTTATGATGTCTTGTTAAGGTGTTGTGAAGTTTTGTAACACATTTCTATAGTTTTCTAGACTCTTCTTATTATAATTCATCTAAATATTCCATTTTTATCACTTATCAAGTCCTATTTCAAAGTGTTGTAAAGTATTGTAACAAACTTTCACCCTTTTCTAGGCTTGTCATCACTAAATACACCTTTCTTAAGCTTTATTTGGCCCCTTTATGCACTTATAAGCCTTAATTAAGTGTGTTTTTGACTAAAAACCAAAAAAATAGCATTAAAATCAACTTAATCCCCAACACCCACTCACATTCCTTGAGTGGGACCCATTCTCCATGGGTGGAAAATTAGTCCCTCTTGGCACAAAATTCAAAATAAATTCAAATTGCTTTTGAGTTTTTATTCATTAAGACCTTATGTCGGTCTGTGATGTTGTGTTTTTGGGTAATTATGGAATAAGTGTGTATAAATAAGTGTTTTTCCATCCATTTTAACCCCCATTCATTCAAGAATTCAATCATCCATTCAATTATCCTTGCATCCATCTAAGCACTTGAGCATCCTTTAATCAAGCAATTATCAAGCATCTTGGAGCAACCATTGAAATATCTTCATACTTCAACAACAAGGGTTTGGTGAGTTTAGGACACTTTCATGTTGTTTATTCATCATTCCTTTCATATTTAATTTCATTTATTTATCAAGGGTTTGATTACCAAAGTGGGATTTGACCAAGGCAAATCCCTATACTCTAACCCTTAACCATTTTTCCCCTCTTTGCATGTGTGTTTGTAGGTCTTGTAGGAATATTTGTCAAATAGATAGGTTTTGAAAAGTGGTCAACAAGTCATCAAAGCAATTCAATTCAACAAAGACCTAATTCAAGCTTGGAGACAACATTCAGCCTGTTTTCTATAGATTTGATTATGTCAACCCAACAAGAAGACAAGTGTAGATCTGGACCCACAGAGTTGACTTCAAAATTTTTAGATTTTTTTGGAAGGATTGATGCACCATTAGTGGTGAATGAGTTCCATTTCCAGGCTGGAAAAGGTGTTTTGTTCATTTTTTAGCTCCCAACACTTAGAAACCAATTTTAGCAAAGTTTACCAAAAGTAGGACTAATTCACCATCAATAGAGAATGAGTCCCATTGGTCATCAATAGTGATTTATGAGAAATTATAAAACCTTCTAGCATCAGCATTCTACCTCTAGGTGCACTTTGTTCAACGTCATTAAGTTCTAATTTCATTTGTGCATGTTTCTAGTTCATTTCTGCATATCACACTGTGTTTTCAAACAAGTTGCATTTCTTAGTTTTTCATACATAATCAATAGTATTTTTTAGTTTATTGCATTTAGTTTACTTCATTTATGAATATTACATATATATCACATCCCTCTTTGCATGTAAACACTGCATTTTGGCTCCAATCTTTTCTCCTTTTAGGTGAAAAACCCTAGGAGCATATAGCATTCAGGTGCCAAAATATTTGTTTCCAGCTTCGATAGTAAAGGGTATCACCTAGGATCACAAATAGAGATGCATTTTTAACAAAGGTATTTTTAAGGTTTAAGGTGATATCATAAGGGAGGATTACTCAACTTAGGTAAGTGAATATGTTTTGATACCATGGGGATCCAAGACCAACAATGACACACATGAATTCATATTCAGGGATTTTGAAAGTTGGTAGGAGAAGTTGTTCTACCAAGAATTCACATTGGAGGATTGTTTGGCATGTCTAATAGTGATCTGATCATTTCCATGGCATCTGTTGCTTTATTGTTTAGGTGAGGTATCTACTCAAAAGTTATGTCTATGAAAAGGTCCTTGAGATTCTCCACCATTTTCTTGTAAGGAGTAAGCTTGTCGTCTTTAGTTTGATAGTCGTCATTGACTTGGTTGATTACTAGTTGTGAGTCTACATATACTTTCATCTCTTGAATCTGCCACTGAACTACTATCCTCGGACCTGTGATTAGGGATTTATACTCAACAATGTTGTTAGTATAGGAAAATGATAGCCTATATGATTTTGGAATGCAATCACCTTGAGGGGTGAAAAAGGGAATTCTTGCTTTAGATCCATTTTGGGTGAATGATCCATCAAAATACATCTTCCACTAAGTTGTGATATTGATAAGGAAAACTCACTACTGAATTTGACTCAATTTTCTAATGAACGTTCATCGGTCATTCGAAAAATATTTGTTAGAAAAGTGACGAAATGAAATAAACAATTTTGTCACTATTTTTTTCCCAAAATTATGACAATGCATTAAATGTCAAAATAGCAGTGCAGATTTGTCAGTCATCAACATCATAAAATGACTTGGATGTTTGTCAGAATATCAACAAAAATTTTGTTGCAATTTCAATGAAAAGTTTGTCACAATTTCAATGAAATGGGCAAGGAGTTACAACGAAGTCTTCATCATAGCTAAGCAACTTCGTCGGACCTTTTATGTGATTCATCGGTAGAGTTCATCAAAATTGTGATGAAATGGGCAAGGAGTTATGACGAAGTCTTCGTTGCAGCTAAGCAACTTAGTTGGACCTTTTATGTGATTCGCCAGTGTCCTTCGTCGAAATTGTGATGAAATGGGGAAGGTGTTACAACGAAGCCTTCGTTGGACCTTTTCTGTGATTGGTTGCTGGACTTCATTGAAATTGCAATGAATTGGGAAAGGAGTTATGATGAAGCCTTCATCGCAGCTGTAGCAACTTCGTCGGACCTTTTAGTGATTCGTCAGTGGTTTTCATTGAAATTGTGACGAAACAATACAATTTTTTTCTAAAAAATATTCGTTGAAATGTACCATTGTGGAGACTCTTGGAGATGACCACCGAAGCCAAACCATCAGTGAGAGATCAATCATCGGTATAGGATAGAAAACTCACTCTGATAGTCCATGTCTTACAGATGACTTCTGTCAGCAAGATAGATCCAATGTCACACCAATCTCATCAAGAGAAAAAAACTTCTAGAACATATTGTTGACCTAATCAAGCTATTGAACAACTTAAACAAAATTAAAATTCTAACACATACATGAGACATGTAATGAACTTCCAATATCTGCTATCTTTTCTTTTTTTTTGTATTGAAAATAGTTTAAGTTCCATTACATATCATGAAAATGCTTATCAGACATTAGGATTAGTACAACATCAAAGCATTTCCATAATAGGAAATATACTGTATCAGTACTTTACATAGCAAGAAAGAAACCAAAAAGCACCAGTTGTTTTCAAAGCCAGCATAGACAATACAAATTGTTGTTAATAGCACCATAGGTTACTGCTATTCAAATCAGTGTAAACAATACATAGTGTTGATTACATTCTCCTCATTGTTGACTTCTTCAATATCAAGGTTCGCCATTGTTTCTCCTTGGGGGTCCAACTGTTGGGGGTTGCGCTACCTTTATGGGCTTGCAGCTTCATCAATTGCTCTCTGGAACTCATCAAATGTCTGTTGCAACAACACAGTCTCTTCCAAGCTCAACCTATAGGCAGGTCCACTTCTTAGATCCTCTCTAGTATTGTTAGTAGCACCTTCAGTTATTGACTTCAAGAAATTCTCCATTGAGATCTCCACAAGAGTTGAAACCTACAGAGCAACAGAGTAGAAAGTGACTCTCTTGCAAGACTCAATAAGTAACCTCTTGATACCCTTAAATTTATCATCATTTCTCGCCTTCCACAAATGCCCCATGATCTCATTGGATAAGAAATACCAAAATAGCTTACAATCAAACTTGAGCTTGAAATTACAAAATAGAATATCATGCTAATTAATTTTACCATTGTTATTCTAGACCTTTAGCTTATGGCAGAATAAGTACCAAATTTCTTGAGCATAAAAACATTCAAAAATAATATGTTTGATAGTTTTCGGAGTCCTACAGATACTACAGATTTCAACACTTTCATGGTTAGATTTATAGGGATCTATCTTTTTCATTAATGCAAAGGTAGGTAAAGGAAATATAATTATAATTGTAACACTATTCATAGTCCAGTAAATTATGTTCGTAATTTGTGTTCAATGGACCTCAGTTTTATCATTATACTACCCATCTAATACCATATTTTAATCCAGGGTTCAACTATCTCAAATCTAAAGAAGCACCTTCAATTAACCATTTAAAGTACTATAAAATAAGGTAAGACTTTTACTTGAGAAAGATTGGGTACACTTGTAGGATTAAAGTTCTCGCAATCATTAGGATTTATTGGCACACAGACACAACCTGCAACATATGAAGTAATGGATGACTACAAGTTAGTGAAATGGTCCTTAATATGTGAGTGGTTTGCAAATTGATTGGTAGAAAATAAGGTTACAAACAGATCTACATGAAAAATTATGAGGACAATCTACTGTAATCATCAAAATAGATGAAAAGTGCAAAGGAAAATTCGAGCTACATCTCTAGAGCCTAAAAAACACATGCAAGAAACATAAAAAAAGAACAAACCAGTTTTTGGATGAATACAAAATGGTGCCTTCAGCAAGTGATTCATATGCTTTCACACCTGATGGGATATTAAGAAGATTTTTCTTCCTCTGTGAAATTAACTACTTACAGAAAAAATGCCAGAAACCAATATTATATACTTCCATGTCTAGCCAAGGGTAGGTATAAGAGAAAAAAATTTCTTCAATGCAATGCCAAAAAATATCAATGTGTGTGTAGGTTTGTATTACTCAAAATATCATTTCACTACCTAAGGAAAAATACCAAAGTGATGTTTTAAATTTCAATCTTCACATAGGCTCCCTTATTGCTACACATGCATATACAAGAATTATTCAAGCTCTAAACTATTCAAAAATTAAGGATTTAATTAGCTATAAGATGGGAAGTTGTTCTTTAGACATAATCCATCATCTTTTACATATCTTTATTCGCTCCTAGGGCTTCAGATAAATTTGTGTAAATGAGACAGAAATGTGAATCTTTTATGACAAAGAAATTTTTTAAAAGGAGGGGGAAGAGAGAAAAGGGTAGGGGGCAAGAGAATGCTTGATTGTATAGCAAAGTATAACATTTTGATCATTATAACAATGAAACGAATCTTAAGTTTGAAGCATTAATATCATTTACAACATTTATGATCAAGAATGAATGTAAGTAGAGAAACTTTTGCATACCTGCAGATGGTACAAAATTTCATGGTTAAGTCGAAGCCTCCCATCAACAACAAGATCTAAATATCCATGTATCTATCTCAATCGAGCCTCTAAACCCTTCAGAGTGTCAATTTTTCCACTAACTTTTTATGCACAAAAGTCAAATTTTAGAGTTATGTCACCACTAAAAATAGAAGAAACAGAGCTTTGAAACCAAATACACACACAACACAATGTGGTATTCATACAAAGCCATACAAACAAACTAAACTCAGAACATTGGAATGGAAACAACTTCAAATTATGATGCAGAGCATGGATTCAAGGTATAAAGAATCATTTTCTGCCACCATAGTGAAAGTTAGCACTTTCTTTCATCTTTGCATATTGGTTTGATGCTTCAAATGATGCATTTATTATATTGAAAGTGCATTACCTTATTGAGCTTCTCTTTGTTTAGATAATAGTTTAATATTCTCTACTTAACAGGGCCAACCACGTGACGGTGGAAGCTCATTTGGCCCTTCACCTCACATCACTCTCAATTCCCCATACCCAATCATATAACATTAATCATTCATTCATCCATTAATAGCATATAACATTCATTCATTCATCCATTAATAACATATAACATTCATTCATTAACATATAACATTCATTAATTAACATATTCACATTCATTCATTAGCATATAATATTCATTCTTTCAGTTTTTACATATTATCAAAAATATGGTTGTCATGATATATGATTACAATCAATTTTTTTTGTTTCTTTTTTAAAGCTAAAAAAATATGAAGTGGAGTATCATTTTCTAATTCATCTGCCCCCCCTTTAGTTGTTCTGCCCTTTGCTTTTGATCTTAATGTATGCCTAGTTGTCTACTCACGATGTGGATGCCACTGCAAGGGGGGTCTGCTGCAATAACAAAGAAATGTTAAACTGATATGTTTTATTATTATTGTTACAAGTATTTCATTAATTAAAAGAAAATTAGAGTGGTTATCTTTACCTAATGGGTCCAAATCATGTTCCTGAACTTCTGTTATAGACTCATGCTCAACATGTTGAACACCCTCTAAATCCTAATCTGCAGTTGAAATGTGAAAGGTTACATTAATTAATACACCAATTGAAATTAAATATGTTTAAAAGAACATGAGAGTGGTCCTCTTTACCTGATGAGGCCACATCATGTTCCTGATCATGCTCTACACCTTGATCATGCTCTACATACTCTAAAGTTGAAACATGAAAGGTTACATTAATTAATACACCAATTGCAATTAAATATGTTTAAAAGAACTTTAGAGTGGTCCTCTTTACCTAATGGGGCCACATCATTTACCCGATCTTCTCTAGCCTAATTATGCTCAACATGTTGATCACGCTCTACATGCTCTAAAGTACTGTGATCCATACCATGACTTTCATCTACAGGTTGTGCTCCACCCTCACTAGGCTATATTCCAATGTCATGTGTAGTATTATCATTGCTTGAATGTTTAAAACAAATAGGCATGTAATTACTTTATGGTGGAAATTAATATTGAATAGATTGCACAAGTATTAAATTTTAAATAAAATTTATGGAGTTTATTTACTTGTGTGTCAGATGTAGTGGAAGGTTGTATTTTCCCAGTCAAGACTCTTAGACATTCAGCCATGACTCCATAGCCTTGCCGGAAAGCAATCTTCAGGTCATCTTCTGTGGGAACTCTGTTGAATTTAGAGCCCTAAATTTTTGCATAAGATCATGAATTTTGCTTCTATGGTGTGATAAAACCAAAAATCAATTCAAATTATTATTTGGATACTACATTTCATTTATTGATACTTACAATTCATGCGGCTAATTTCATATAACCACCAGAGCCAAGTTTGTGTTGCCCGTGTTTTTCTAGTCTTGCCTTTGCTGCCTTTGATGTGTTCGGCAGCCTATGAAAAGTTTGAAATACATTAGATTATGTAAAAAGAAAGATTAATGAGTATATAATTACATTATTGATAGTATCACATACCTTCCTTGGCCCGGTGGTGTCTTTCCTTTTTTTCTTTTCAGCCTTCTCCTTTCCATCTGAAACCAGGTCCTTCCACTCCCTCTCTAGAATCATGGGGGGATGCTTGTACTTTTTTTTCTCTAAATGTGACCTATATTGGTCCCTTGCATACTTTAGATAGGTACCAGCTTTCTTAAGGACCTTGTTTCGGTTGAATTTTTTATCACCGAACAACACAACTAAATGGTTAATGAGCTCATCCTTTAAATCTTGATTTTGGCAATTCCACCGTGTATGTATGGTGGGCCTGAAGAGCTCCAATATAATATCACTTAGATGTTTATAAAAAAACATCATTTCCTACAAAA
This sequence comes from Sequoia sempervirens, assembly GCA_007258455.2. Taxonomy (NCBI): domain Eukaryota; kingdom Viridiplantae; phylum Streptophyta; class Pinopsida; order Cupressales; family Cupressaceae; genus Sequoia; species Sequoia sempervirens. The sequence goes on along the minus strand of VDFB02105785.1, from coordinate 157,570,482 downwards.
TGATCATGGGATCAATAGTTTAAAAAGAGCAATCAATAAGTAAATTTCAATTGGATTATATATAATAATAATTAAAACATTTTAAAGTACCTGGGACCTTCTCTATCTTTATGGGAACAAAATCCTCGGTCACCACAAATGTGACCAGAAATGTTCTCATACTAGTAATACGGGAAGATCCAGGAAATGCTGCTAAAACATCACAAGTAATGGTGGCCTCTACATCCCCAGGTACATGTCCTGATGCATGTTCTGGCCTGTGTTCGCTGCCAGAGGGTACATTAACGGATGCTTGCATGGTATGTGTTGCCGACATTTCAGACGATAATATAGGCATAGATGATGGGGTCAGATGATGTGATGCATGCACAGGAAGATCAAGATGGACGCTTGTACCAACCCCTACTCCTCGGGCAGCACTTGCAATACCTTGATCATGGCCAAGAGCATCATGAGGAGGCAAATAACCCTATAAAAACAACACATATTTTAGTTCATGACATAAAAGAGTACAAAATATAAAACTATGAATGAACTTATGTTATAATTAAAGACCTTATTACAGCTTACTTGCAAGTTTTGTGATCTCTTAGTCAATATTTTAACCCTCTCTCTTATCTCATCTGTTTGAGGCACTATGAATATCAACTTAACGATTTCTTCATTGCATTTTTTTTGGATCTTCTTTATCATATCAAGAGGTTTTGTTGAATAAGTGATGTCATCATCACAAAATATTGACTACACCTCACTATGGATGCTCTCATCTATTTCTGGTACCTTTCCCCGATCAGTCGACTGCAACAAGAATATTAAAAAAATTATCAAAATTAACCCAATAAACTTATGAAAAAAACATAATAATAAAAAATTTTGCTCATATCTAATTTGTACAATTACAATGAGGTAAACCTGTTAGGTAGAATTACCTAAATATATATCATGACTTGTGCTCTGGGCCAGAGCCTTCTTCATATGATCAGTGTCCCGCTATGACAAAAATTAAATATAAAAAAATAGTACCAAAATGAAACCAATAGACTTATGAAAAAAAACATAAGAATAAAATGGTATATTGGAGTCATTAATTGTAGGTTGTGTAAAATGGTACATAGTACATACCACCCCCATAGTAACTATGTTTGTAACTAAGTGATTCAAATTGTAATCAATTAGCAACTCTTCCCTTGTATTTATTGGTTTTATCGCACATACAAATACACAGTTTCCCTCATGTGCCTCAAATATGCAATTGGGTTGCTTATTTGTTGACCCAGGTCATGTACTATTTATAAACCCTGCAATATTCCCTGATGTTTTTGGCCTTCCATCAATGTACATAGCCACTCCTTTATTTTTATCCTTATCTTTTAGTTGTATATAATTTGTTGACAGTGCATACCTACGCATACTTCGTGTATATCAAACCAATTGCATCCAATCTTTGTAATTGTAACAGGGTCTGACATACTCCATCAATTTAGTAACCTTTTCATAACAGACCTTTATGTCATCCATGAAAAATAGGCCCAAACCATGTAATGATGAGGGTGCTATGCGATATATCCTCTCGTTAACACAAAAATTATTGTTTATTGGAGGAAGTTCCTTGGGTACCCATTGTTTCCATAGATGTTTGTACCTCAAGGGAACCTCGACGTCGCCTATGCTCTCACCATCATAGGAACATGACCCCCCTTTAGCAAGAAAAAATTTCATGTGTTTACAAAATTTTCTTCTAATCTTTTGACCTCTAGTTGATCTCCCTCTTTTAGACATACTACATGTCTCGCTTTCCTCTTCTCTTCCTAAATTTCCCTCGCTCAAGGAAGACAGATCTGACAAATACCTATTTGGTGGTACCTGCACTCATAAGGATGTTGGATGAATTTCTTTCATGGTGATGTGATCCCAAGCTGACATTATGATTAATCTATCATTTCATTGCTAGAATTTCACAGGTTATAAGGCAATCAAGTCTTGATAGATTACAAGTTATTGTTACTACCATCAAAATGTGTCCATCACAAATCAAATCTACTTAATGTTTTAACTCCCAAACTTTGTAACAAGTGTTAAATGTGACTATGGTCCACCAACTACACAACCAAGGCTTCAAATGTATTCTCTAATTATAATCAAAGGAATTTTTCTCTTCATTCAAGTAAATAAACTTGAAGGAAAACACCACCAAGTGGTTTATTGGACACCTACATGACTAAAAATAGCAGAAAATTTACATTTAATTTCCATATGTCTAAGTGATTAACGGGGAGGGAGTGTGTACTAGGCCCATTTAAGTCATCATAAGTTTATGCTTTGGCAATAAAAAAATTTAAGTCATCTTAAATCTTCCTATGTCTAATTCATAGGATACTTTTGGTATGTTTTAAGGTAGGATGATTGATGAAAGAGCCCCAAGAGCCTTTCTCCATGGTATCCAGGTACACATAGTAGTGGTCTTTTCTTATACGATTGGACATGATTTAAAGAACTTAGCTAGGAATTATTCATTTAACCTAAGGTTTTCTCATAATTCCATCATTGGAAAAGTATGATCAAATTCTTCTATTATGAAGAATTGGTCTATGTGCCTCTAGTAATCACTATAAATATTTGTAAGGATAAAATGACTAATTGCATCAAGTAGGAGAGTTCTTCAAATATTATATTCCTCTATTCATAACTTTTAAGGGTTGTGTGTGGACGAGGTTATCACTACCAAGAAGGGAGGAGACCTTTCCTTGTATTCTTTTATAATTATCATTATTTTTCTTTATTTTACACTTACATTTACAAATACACATACATATGTGTATATGTCTAAAAATGGTCATGATTAAGCTTGTTAATTAATTAAATATGAATTATTTAATTAATTCTCCTAAAGTCATCTACATATAAATAAATTAAATTATTTATTTATATTGCTCATTTTCTAATTCTTCTACTTTAATTAAATAAATAATTTTATTTAATTATTGACATTTCCCACATTCCTCTTAATTAAATTAAATAAAAATTATTATTTATTTTAATTATCATATCATTCTAAAGTTTGAATATTTGAATATTCAAATAATGGAATATTCTCTTCATCCCATGATCAAATTAAATATTAAATATTTAATTTAATATTTTCCTCTCACTCTAAATTCACTTCTAAAACATAATTAAATATAATTTATTTAATTATGCGAGTTTCTATATCCATCTTCACTTACAAATTAAATAAATTTATTTTATTTAATTCTAACTCATTCTTCGAAATGGCAATTTCCCTTTGGATCTCAATGACAAAAATTGAAGGAAAAGGGAAACCTTCTATCTCCCTCTCCACTTACGAAAAATCTTCCACCATCCATTCGAACAAGCTTAATCCGGGCTGTTAAAACATATTAGCCAATCGAATCCTTTCTAAAACTCTATAAATACTAATACAAATCCAAGCTTTGGTTACCTATGCATACATACGAAAAATGCACGAACATACATGCAATTAGCTTATGCAATCATGACAATACTTTCATCTTAGCATAGCCTTGCATTTAGCATAGTGTGCATTTTAAAATCTTGTTCTTCAACTGTTCATTTTGTTGAGCTTGATCTGTTGATCTGAGAGCCATTGGAAATAACAAAACACTGGATTTAGAGAGAGATAAGATGATTTTGGGGAAGCTGCAGTAATAGTTTTCTTATTCTGTTTTATTTTTCATTTTTCTTGATTTAATGTCTTATTGATATGTGTTTGAATTTCATTTAGATTGATACATTTTTCACGCACACATAAATTGGTGCCCACCGTGGGGCTCTTGCCCCAATTCTAACATATTTTTGTAGTTTTTCCAACAAGTCACGTCTAAAATAGTGTATTAGCGCAATAAACATGCAGCACAATTCACACCCAGTTCAGTGCCCGTGACATATCCTGCAGTGCTCGTGATCCATCCTACAAGGCCCCTGATAGATTATGCAGCACTCGTGACATATCTTGCAGCGCCTATGACCCATCCTACAACACCCCTGATAGATTCTGTAGTGCCTGTGACATATCCTATAGAACCTGTGACCCATCCTGCAGTGCCCATGACCCATCTTGCAATGCCCATGATAGATCCTGTAGCACCCATGACAGATCCTGCAGCGCCCATAAACTCAGTTTTAGCACCCATGATGTTTGTTTTAGAAAATTGTAATCTATAACTTAAATATGATTTGAATAGATCCGACGTGACCGCGGCCAGTAGGAACTTTAAATGAATGAAGTAATCCTAGGATAGTCACTTCATTTTCTATTTTAGGCTAAAAAGAACTCCATGTCTTTGTGAAGCAACATCTTCACCTAGTATAGAAAATTGTTTATTTGGGTTTAAAATTGAACTCTTGTTTGCTTTGCTTTAAACGGTGATAGGCCTATGCTCTCCCCTTAACTAGGTAATCAAAATGCCAAACTCATCTATTTCATTTCATGCAATTTTAAGTTTTTATAATACCTTTTAGAGAGCCTTCCATAGTGGAAAAAAGTACTCACCCTACGAGAATGACTCAAGTGGGTTCAAGCCAAAGCCAAGCTATTCTGCCCCACTATAAAATTTAAAGCAAATCTAGGGAAACCCTCTTTTGTCGGTAGTGTGCAAGATAACCATCCAAAAAACCTTTGTTCTAAAGGTTAGGAGGTCTCCTGAGGGAGTTTATTATTGCCGCACTGAACGGAAATCCTTACTACGAACCTAGTGTAGTGGCCAACCGAAGTTAGTTTCTGAACATTCTAATAATCACAGTGCAAGGGGAGGGAAGAATCTACCCCCAAGACACTCACCATATAACTGCCAAGGAGCATTTGCTCAGGGGATCCGGTATCCACTTCTATAACTCTAAGTATGCACCTGGAAAAGACAAAAGCACGGGTGCCCCTTCGGGTGTGACACGGCTGTGTGAGTTGACGCAGTTCTAAGATGTGGGCTATTGATTACTAGAATGACCTACTTGAGTATTAAGAGTGAGCCTGTCTAAATTTTCTTTCATGTGCAAAACCTATGAAAATATTTGTTGAAAACATTTTCTTGATCAAACACTTCATGTTAGTGTAGGGCCTTTAAAACAACTATTTTTCCAAAATGTTCGTTGTGACTTCCATCACATTAAATTAGATAAAAGATCATCTGAAATGAACATGAGGAACAACAATTGAAATCACTCAAAAAAATTCATACCATTGGTCCAATAATATTCCCAATACTTTTCCCATGCTTAGAGATTGGAAATCAACAAAATTTCCCAAGAAATTTGTGTCCAAAAGGATCAAAAAACCCAAGAAAACATTAGGATACAAGAAAACATTGCAAAAGAGAAAATTCTTATACAAAATTTGACATGTCTTGCTTCATTACCAAGGATTTCTTCATAGATACCAAGACTTTATTAGAGGATTCACTGATGAGTATGTTGTAGATCCCTTAGATTCTTGAGCTTATTATTAGAGATTAGCTCTATCACAATGGCATAATCATAATCAACCTTTTGAATTTCACAACATACCACAACCTTCTATAGAATATCCTTCACATCCCAATCAAATCCTTTAGTGACTTTGGAACCTTTCTTCGAAAACAAAGATCAAAAATTTAAGAGTGCATCTCTCAAACAAATTTCTAATTATTGATTCAACTTCCCCAACAGGATACTGACATCCTTCATCATTAGAAGCCACAATCAAAAATTAGGAACATCTTAGATCATATCATAAGATTCCACATCTTATTAGATCAAGATATCATCATCATCGCACTTGTCAAAACTAGGATCTAAGTTTAGAAGAATTTTTCAAAATCATATGCCTATCTTCACAAGATCTCAATTCAATAAATTGAAGGACGAAATCCAACAAGAAGGTCATATTCAAAACATTCAAGAAGAGGGTGAAAGCAGCAATCCTCTTTACCTCATGAATCATAATCCACTTTTTGACAAAGATACGGATAACAAAGAAGAAAATCCATTCTACCAATACAAAGACATGAACAAAACACATATAGATAGTGATGAAGAACAAGATGAGAAACATCTTAGAGAGGCTGAGCAAGATTCAAAATTTCACAAAGCCATAGAAAAGATCTTGCAGCGAGATAAAGAAAAAATATTTTTGCTCTCTAGCCGAACAAGGGGCTAAATTTCCTCATGACTTTAATACTGAGAATTTGAAAACCAAACTTGAAGAGACACCCTTGTCTGATCTTAGTGCTTTGACTCAACAAATCAAGGCACTTCAAGGACAAGTTAAAGAGTTACAAGGGGGAACAACCACAAAGAAATATACTCTAGAGGACATTTGTCCTTATCCTTTTGATCAAAGTCTTAACATGATTCCTTTTCCCAAACATTGTGAAATGCCAAAATTTGATCGCTATAATGGGAAATTGGATCCAATCGATCATGTTAGAGACTTCTGAAACATGACATTGGAATTCGCTCATGAAGACACTTGATGTGATTATTTCCTAGGAGTCTCGGAGTTCACTCTATTGAATGGCTATCTAAGATTACACTCCCGTCAGGACATTTGAAGAATTAATCAACCTATTCATATCACAATATGCCTACAACATACAACACTAGATCACCATGATAGATCTTTGCAAAATTGCACAAAAACCTAGCGAATCTTTCATTACATTTCTTCAGAGATGGAGAAGAATGTTCACCAGATATCCACGTCATGTTCTGAAAAGGAAAAGATGGTTACCTTCATTAATAGTTTAAATTCATAAATGAGCTATCATTTGAACTTACATTGTCCTCCTTCTTTTGAGAAAATGATTGAAGATGCCATAACCATTGAAAATGCTTTGGTCAAAAGAGGAATAATAAAACATGGCAAAGACAATCCTAGCTCATCCAACCATCACAATAATCAAGACAAGTCCAAATTCTAGACTTGCAACAAAAATATGGTGAATGATGGTGTTGTTGATGCGAATCATGCCTCGACCAAGCCATTTGTCCTCTTTACTCCAAACATTCACAACAACAATGTCAACTCAATTTAAAATCATGGAAATAATCCTCTTCCTCTAAGGAGCAATATAAATCAACACTCTACTCCCAATAAAGGGACTTCCAACAACCAAGGTTACCGAGGAACCAATAACAATCACAATTCCTTAGGGAACACCTCGAATACAAATTCACAAAGATTTTCATTCTTCTCTAAAAGAAGAACTCTCACTTCATTGGGTCAATCTTTAGAATCCGCATTCAAAGAGTTGATGGCCAAAAATGTCATTACTTTGTCACCTCAACGAAACTATGAACTCGGTGTAAAGCCTCCATCATGGAATGAGGCATACTATTGTGATTATCATCGATGTAAAGGTCATCGCACAAACAACTGTCAAGCCTTGAAGAATACCATTCAAGATTTAATCAACAATGACATCATTACAATAGAAGGGCATCAACAATCCAACGTAGACCACCAAGCATTCTGCAATCCTTTGCCTAACTATCAAAAAGATGTCTTCTAAAAAAAATGTGAATCATATCAATGATGATCATATAATCAACCATCTCTACATGGAGAACTAGTGGGTAAATGTCATTAAAGTCAACAAGAAGGTGGAATATAGAGAAGTCAATGTGACAATAAGGGTGCAAACTAAAGTTGTCTTAAAAGGCACCTCTTCAAAATCCACTAAACCTCAACCTCAACATCAATATGATTTCATCAATCAACTTCGGAAAACCCCTGCTCAAATTTCTATTCTAGAACTATTGAAGGTTTCCCCAGTCCATAAGGAAATTTTTTTAAAATCACTCATTGAAACTAATGTATCCACTGACCTGGATGTGAACCAATTTCAAGCCATGGTAGGACACTTGTCCTCACCCACTTGCCTTTCATTGTACTTAGAAGTTATGGTTCACAAGTTTTGTATCAGATGAGTTCTAATAGATGGAGGTGTTGGTTTGAACATCTGTACCATGAAGTTGGTTAAGGCTTTAGGATTTTTTGAGGACTCCATTGATTTCAAAAGAAAGATTACCATAAAAGCTTATGATGATGAAGAAAGAGCATCCAAGGGTCTAATCATGCTACCAATCAGAGTGGGCCCTATTGTCAAGAATACTTTATGTCAAGTATTTGACATTGATCTAGTGTACAACATCTTGTTGGGTCATCCTTGGATCCATGAAATGCAAGCTATCCCATCAACCTATCATCAATGTCTTAAGTTTCCTTATGACGGACAAGAAATCCTGATACCAGCTGATAATTCCAATATTCAAACTTGTGCCAACATAAAATCCAGTCAAGATACTTTGGTTCCTAACAATCGAGAAGCTCATGCTAGGACTTCTCTAAAGATTGACACACAAATCAGTCAATTAACCAATAGTTTTGACAAGAAATTAAAATTTAAGGACCATGGAGTCAGAGAGTACTCTCTTTGTCTTACCAATTTACCTACATCACCTCGATCACATGGACAACCGTCTATCATAGAACATCAAATATCAGCAGCATCAACATCAAAGCAACCACCAATAGAGCCAATCACAAAGTTTAATGGACAATTCATAAAAGAAAAATTCCCCATGGAAGATCCTAAGGATACAAAAATTCTAAACCGGCTCTATAAAGATGAAGATGAAGTAGTCTTTAATGTCAAATTACCCACAGACAAATATGGAAAAGGGTATTCAATCATGCAGAAGATGGGCTATGATAAAGGTCATACTGGAAAAAGGAAGGAAGAAGCAGTTGAACCTATTCACCTTTGTGGACTCGCTGCAAAAGAGAAAACTGGATTGGGCTATGATACTCACTCCAAAGAAAGCACATCCAAACAACTACATTGCACTATCTTCGCATTGCAAGAAGGCTTAGATTCACGAGAAGCATGTTTGACAACAGTTTAGAACTTCTTGGATAACAATTCTGACACAGACTCCACTAAATATGAATGGGACACCATTTACAATGATGAGTTCTGGAGGGACAAAGAGGTTGATGTAATAGACCAGTATGCCCCAACTCTAATTAAAGGTCAAGGTTCAGGGACCCAAAAATGAGAATTTGAACTACAAAGTCACCATGATTCTAGTGATGCTAAGTCGGATCTAAACGAACAAGACTATCATGAGGATAGTATCGTCATTGACCCACCTCATACGTTGGATCCTACGGACCACTCCATTATGACAATAACCATAGCCAATTTCACACAATCTGACGATCCACTATCTTTAATTTATCCTGATCTCATTGATTGGGATTCAACTGAACCTATCGATATACCTATGTTTCCAAGTGACGAATCTATCATAAACTTCCTTTCTGAAGAGGATACAAATGATTGTTCCACCAGCGATTTTCGACATAGAGTTTTTGATTAGGAGAGTGTCAAGTCTCCTAGCTGCAAAAGTAAAAACAAAAAAGAAAGATCTAATGGTGAAAACCAGAATCTGGTAGTATTAGATCAAACAAAAGATAAAATAAAGAGCATATCAGATGGTGAAAACCTCTTTGAGGCACCAGACGATGGGAATCTTGACACTCTCCCAGAGCATTACCATGAGCGATCACCTATTTTGACTGAGCCTACAAATTTTGTCAATCTTGAGACTTCTAACAAACCAATAATTTTACAGTTAGCTACATCAATGACAGAGAAAGAAATATCAGAGTTCATGGAATTCCTAAAAACAAATCAAGTCAATTTTTTGTGGTCTTACGCTGATATGCCTGGTCTTGATCCAGATCTTATCATGCATCACTTGTCTATCAAACTAGGGGCCAAGCCAGTGAAACAAAAACTCAGAAAGATGCACCCTCATGTTGCATTATTGGTTAAGGAAGAACTGAGAAAACTCCTTGATGTGGGTTCATAAGACCAATCGACTATGCAAAATGGATCTCCAACATTGTTCTTATATCCAAGCCAGATAAAACTATTAGAATATGCACAAATTTCAGAGATCTTAATAAAGCATGTCCTAAGGATGACTTCCCATTGCCAAACATCGACACTATAGTTGATCTGATAGCTAGCCATGCCATGTATTCATTAATGGATGGTTTTTCTGGCTACAACCAAATCAAGATTGCACCTAAAGACTAGGAGAAAACAACTTTCACATGTCCATGGGGAACTTATTGTTGGAATGTCATGCCTTTCGATCTAAAGAATGTTGGGGCTACTTACCAAAGAGCCATGACTACAATCTTTCATGACATGATGCATATCTTCATGGAAGATTATGTAGATGAAATATTAGAAAAATCATACACCAGAGAAGGACATCTTGAAATATTGTCCAAAATATTTGCAGGATTAGAGAAATTCAAAGTTCACCTCAACCCCAAGAAATGTGTTTTTGGGGTCAAATATGGAAAACTCTTGGGGTACATTGTTTCAAAAAAAGGAATCAAAGTAGATCCTACAAAAGTACAGGCAATTATGGAAATTCCTCCACCAGGGAACATCAGTCAATTGAGATCATTGCAAGGATGACTTCAATCTATACGAAGGTTCATTACACAATTGGCTGACAAAAGTTTACCTTTCACACATCTACTACATAAGAATGTTCCTTTCAAGTGGGATGACAAATGTGAATTGGATTTTCAACAAATCAAATAGTATTTAATGACTCCACCAGTTCTCATACCACCAAATCCATACAAACCCCTAATCTTATACATTACCGCAACAAACATCTCTGGGAGCACTGCTAGTGCAAGAAGACTCTACAGAAAAAGAACATACAATCTACTACATCAGAAAAACACTAAGTCATGAGCTCAACTACACTTCTATTGAGAAGGCTTGCCTGGCAATAGTCTTTGCTTCACAAAAATTTTGGCATTACATGTTAACTCATACAATTAATCTGGTTTCAAAGATTGATCCACTCAAGTATTTGTTAAGCAAAGCATCATTGATAGGAAGGTTAGCAAAGTGGGTAATGATTCTGAGTGAGTTTGACATACATTATATTGATCGCAAGGAAATCAAAGGACAGGTTATCACTGATCAATTAGCTGAAGCACCATTGCAAGTAGACCATCCCCTGCACATTGAATTTCCAGATGCTAATGTCTTTGCTGCAGAATATAAACAACCATGGTCTTTATATTTTGATGGTTCTTTCACTCAACATGGATCGAGGGTAGGAATACTTTTCATCACTCCTCAAGGACACACCATTTCGCGATCATATAGGCTAATGTTTCCATGCACCAACAACATAGCCGAATATGAAGCATTGATCACTGGTTTTAAAATAGCACTGGAATGGAGGATTACAGAACTACAAGTATATGGCGACTCACAGCTAGTCATTAATCAGATCAATAATGACTATTAGACCAAAGATGACAAACTAATACCATGTAAAAAGATGGTGGATGACTTCAAGAAATACTTTGTGGACATCAAATTCACACAAATTCCAAGGCTCGATAACAAGGCAACTGATGCCATGGCTACGATAGCATCATTATTACAACTCCTAGAAACTTAGAATCGCTATGAATTTCTGGTGGAACAATCATTTACACCTACTTATGATACACCTGAAAGCCAAATCATTTGCCACTTGGTAAAATCTGATTCACCTTGGTACGAAAAAATGTATGCCTACCTCAAAGACGATGTCTTACCACCTGATTTATCTCATAACCAAAAACGTAATTTTATCCGCCAATCCACTCACTACACTCTTATTGCTGACACTCTTTATCACCGTGGTCTTGATGGTACTTTACTTCGATGTCTTGAACGTGAGGAATCTGACAAAGCTTTACAAGAAGTTCATGGTGGCATCTGTGGTACTCATTTGAGTGGATTGACCTTATCCAAGAAATTGATTAGAATGGGTTACTACTAGCTTACAATAGAGAGGGAATCATTCAATTTTGTGAAAACATGCTCAAAATGCCAAATTCATGGGAATCTCATTCATGCTCCTGCACAGGAACTTCAACCATTCATTCCAACCTGGCCATTTTCTCAATGGGGGTTAGATCTAGTGGGCAAGATTCATCCTTCTTCATCGAATGGACATAAGTTCATCATCACAGCTACAGAGTATTTTACCAAGTGGATTGAGGTAGTCCCTCTTACTAAAGTTACTGGAAAATAAATTTCATCATTCATACTCAACTATATTATTTGTCAGTATGGCATTCCAAACTCCATTATTACAGATAATGGATGTCCTTTCAAAAATCAGGATGTTGATGAACTTTGTGAGAGATTTCACATTCAGCATAGATATTCAACACCTTACTATCCACAAGGGAATGGCCAAGTAGAGGCCTTAAATAAAACAATATTAAATTTTTTTAAGAAGACTATGAATGATTCAGGGAAGGATTGGCACGTTCAACTCAATCCCGCTCTATGGGCCTACAGAACCAGTATTTGCACGCCAATAGGAGCAACGCCATTTGTTCTTTTCTATGGAGTAGAAGCTATACTACCTTTAGAAGTTGAGATTCCCTCACTCAGAATATCATTGAAAGGTCTTACAATGGATGATGAATACAGAGTTTCCCGACTCCAAGAACTAGAACTCCTAGATGAGAAGAGACAAAGAGCAGCTAATCATTTAAAAGCATATCCATAGATGATGTCTCACAACTATAATCACAAAGTAAAGCCATGTACCTTTCAAGTGGGTGATCTTGTTTTGAAAGAAAACCCACGCAATCAGCAAGACAGAGAGAAGAAAGGAAAGTTTGAACCAAATTGGCTAGGTCCTTATGTGGTTATCCAAGTCTATGGTTCAGGAGCCTACAAGTTATCAACACAAGAAGGGGATTTGTTTGACAAACCTATCAATAGCATGCACCTAAAAAAGTATTATGTCTAAAAGTGGTTATCATCATCAGAAAAAATCTTGAAGAAATACAAAAAAAAATAGAAAAAGTCCTGAAGAAATACAAAAAAAAATCAGAAAAAGATATTGAAGAAATACAAAAATAAAATAAAAAAAAAGTCCTAAGGAAATCCAAAACAATAGAAAAAGTCCTGAAAAATTGGTTACCCTGGTGAAAACCTGGCAAACAAGCACCTTAGTAGCACACCAAAAAAAAAAAAAAGGAAGTCATGGGGTGAAAATCTGGCAACAAGCAGTCTATTGACAAGAAAATGCAATAAAAAAAATAGTGAAAATCTGTCAAACAAATGCTATTTGTAGGTCTCCATCTATTAATTCATGTTCTGCACTTAACTTTTCAGCTTTCATTTTCATATATCTTTTCCATCATCTTAGGGCCATACCAGCATCATGCTATCATCATTTTCCTAGAACGATAATGTCTTATCGTGGCTTGACTTATTGTACATATTCATTTCAACAAATACCGAGGGAAAACATTGGCATACTGGGGGAAATTGAATTTCAGTTTTTTTCCGAAACAACGAGATAATGACATCGAAGCCAATCATGAAAAAAACAAAACAACCAAATCAAACTGTATCGCTAAAAAATACAATCATTGTTCCATATCATAGTAGCTTTCAGTTGCGTACCCTATCATGACTCATATCAGGATGATCTATAATCTAACTAATGTGTGGAATAACAATATTTCATTTTTGAAAAATGGTTGTTTAATTTTTGATATCATCTCTCTAGAGCAGACTCGATGATGTATTGAACTAGAGTGGCAAGGAAAGAGGATGATTTTTTCTTTGTCTACTATATTGAGGATAACTATCCATCTATTGCAATTATGTCATAAGACATGATTTCCAAAGTTTATCATTGATGACAGTTCCAAATTTTCATCAGAAGGTAGTTAGTTTTTGTCTGTTCGTGCAAGAAATGCTCAGGTCATCTCGGTTCAATTATACCTAGATGCTTGTGTTCACTTGCTATATCAAAAATATGAAAGTTGTACTCAGGTCATCATTGGTGCTAATTTCCCCTCTGATGCTTGTACACACTTCCAACATTTTAAAATGCTCTATGATGATTCAAGAAAGGCTCAACAAAATGGTTGGTTTCATTTAGTTGCATTTCATTTTAGGTCATTGTATATAACTGCATATTGGATTTGCATCAAGAGTTTTGAAAGGCCAATGGTTGTCATGTTTCTTTGGACTATTTGTGGTGGACAATGCAGACATTTGGTTCATTATCATTTCATCATTTCATTCATTTCCATTATCATTATCATCATTTCATTCATTTTCATTATCATCTCATCATTGCATAATCATTATCATATTATAGTCATTTCAACATTTCATTTCATTATCATTATCATTTCATCATTTCATTATCATTATCAATTACATTATTTTCATTTTCATATCATATCATTATCATTTCATTCCATTATCATTCATTTCATTGTCATCATCATTTCATCATTTCATTATCATTATCAGTTACATTATTTTAATTTTCATATCATATCATTATCATTTCATTCCATTATCATTCATTTCATTTTATTACCATTATCTTTATAAATCCATTATTATTCATTTCATTTATCCATTCATTTTAATTACAAATCATTATATTTTCATCACATATCATTTTATCATACATCTCATCACTATTTACTTATCTCACTTCATATCGGTATTCATATCATTTTACATCATATCATATCATTTTATCATACAAATTCATAATGCATATCATGAACACAACATTCATTTTTTTACCTGCATTGGAAAATCCAAAAATAAACATTCCATATATACATTTTCATATCATTTTAATAATTACATAATAATTCATCCACCTACATGGCATCATTAGTACGCATCATCAATCATCGTCATAATAAACACATCATATCAAATCATCCTGCATAACATGTTAGTCATTAACTCATTCAAATGCATACTGAAATCCATAACACAGAAATAAATGCATATCACACCATCATCTCATAAATGCACATCACATCATCGAAAATCATCATGCCTCTGTGGTGGCATTCCACTGCCTCTTGTACCTCCTACCCCAAGATCTCTGTGTGGTCCTGACACACCTTGACTATGAAAAGGTCAATCAAAATCTCTATATCTATCAATGCCTCACATCATGCAATCACGACCCATATCAAGTGACCCATATCAGTGACCCATATCAAGTGACCCATATCAGTGACCCATATCAAGTGAACTATCTCAGTGACCCATATCAGTGACTCATACCAATGCATCATATCAAAGACCCATATCACCCAATCAATCATATCAGGCAAACCAATACACAAATCTATCTAGCTGGATATCATAGTAATCTACTCTACCATCAATTCCTATTTGTTTTCTATCACAGAAATAAAATTTATCAGAGGTCATATCAATCATTTATCCGACATTTACTCTTTGTTTTTCATTCATGAGAAGCAAAGTTATCAGTTCAATCTACTCTTTTTTTTCTATTTTGGGGAAACAAAATTATCACTCAGGCACCAAATTTTCCATCATTTCTATCCATATCAGCATAATGAAATGACATTTTACCTATCTATTGACTAAGGAAGCAATATATATCATCATCTTCACATTACTATTATCAAATCATCAATTCTTCCTTTTTTACCGAAAGCACTACTCTGTGAACTTATTTTTCAAACAAAGGTAAATTTACTGCCTTTTGACTTTATTTTCATAATGGGACATTCTTTCCATCATTTTTCAAGAGCTAAATCACTCTCTCCTCTATAGAATATCATTATCTAATCTTGATTTTTTAGCAAAATTTTCGCAATCCATATCCTTGTCCGTGATTTACCTCCCGAGGGGGCATCATCAGCATCAACATCGAAAGCATATCAAGGGAAAAATCTTATTTTTCTTTGAAGCAATGTGTTTCACACATCACTTCAAACAGGGGAAAAATGTATACGTCTAAAAATGGTCATGATTAAGTTTGTTAATTAATTAAATATGAATTATTTAATTAATTCTCCTAAAGTCATCTACATATAAATAAATTAAATTATTTATTTATATTGTTCATTTTCTAATTCTTCTACCTTAATTAAATAAATAATTTTATTTAATTATTGACATTTCCCACATTCCTCTTAATTAAATTAAATAAATATGATTATTTATTTTAATTATCATATCATTCTAAAGTTTGAATATTTGAATATTCAAATAATGGAATATTCTCTTCATCCCATAATCAAATTAAATATTAAATATTTAATTTAATATTTTCCTCTCACTCTAAATTCACTTCTAAAACATAATTAAATATAATTTATTTAATTATACGAGTTTCTATATCCATCTTCACTTAAAAATTAAATAAATTTATTTTATATAATTCTAACTCATTCTAAACTCATTCTTCGAAATGGAAATTTCCCTTCGAATCTCAATGATGAAAATTGAAGGAAAAGGGAAACCTTCTATCTCCCTCTCCACTTATGAAAATCTTCCACTGTCCATTCGAACAAGCTTAATCCGGGCCATTAAAACATATCAGCCAATTGAATCCTTTCTAAAACTCTATAAATACTGATACAAATCCAAGCTTTGGTTACCTACGCATACATACGAAAAATGCACGAACATACATGTAATCAGTTTATGCAATCACATCCTTTTAGCATCACAGCAATACTTTCATCTTAGCATATCCTTGCATTTAGCATAGTGTGCATTTTCAAATCTTGTTCTTCAGCTGTTCATTTTGTTGAGCTTGATCTGCTGATCTGAGAGCCATTGGAAACAACAAAACGCTAGAGTTAGAGAGAGATAAGACGATTTTGAGGAAGCTGCAGTAATAGTTTGCTTATTCTGTTTTATTTTTTAGTTTTCCTGATTTAATGTCTTATTGATATGTGTTTGAATTTCATTTAGATTGATACATTTTTCACACACACAATATGCATTTATTGTTTTCATTTATTTCTCATGTAGTTTAATAGTTTGATTGATTTCAAATTATATGTGTTGAAGACTTTAGAATTTCAATTACATTAATTTATGGATATGTTGTATCTATAACACTACGAAACCATATGCTCTTTGCATTTACACTTGCATTTAGAAATACACATTTATATACATAGATATAGATTTCTTTAATGATATGTTGCATTTATTGTTCTAGGAGAGCATCCGATTGCATTTATATTTACATTTAAAATACATATACATATAAAATACATACATATATTATATATATATGTATATGTGTGTGTGTGTGTATATATCATTTATATTCTGTTCAAAAACAACCCATTAGGTCTCACATGGATAAAAATTCATAAAATCAGATCTCCCATACATCTTTTGTTGAAACCTAGGCTTGAACCTCTCATTTCACATGCTTTTCTTCACAAAAATATTGAGGAAAACAACTATACCTTCTTTATTTCTCATCCTACACCCTATTCATGCATCCTACAATTACAATAGTATCCATGGGGCCTCTTACACAAGCTACAGTAATCACAAAAAGTGTAAAAGCCCCTTTATATCATGTTTCGACTACAAAACCCTCAAAAATAGGGTAACTCATATTATGATTTGTTGGTGAGCTATATGGACAAAATCATTAGCACCAGCTCATTCTTAAAGTCTTTTGAAAGAGAAGCAAATCAAGTGGCAGTTAAGTACAAACCTTATAGTGTTAAGGTGAATGAGGTGATGAATTTTGATTGGCCAGCTGATGAAGAGTACCAGAAATGGGTAAATGTATATTTAACTGAGGAAGAGTGAAAAGAAGTAGGCTACTAACGGTTGACAAATTAGATGTTGCGGTTACAATAGATTCCAGTTTTTTTTTTGGTGACAGTCTAGGCACATAATTCTTGAATTTTTTTGTTGCTGCATCAACCATTCTCAGCGGGCATGATGAAGAAGAAGATTCTCTAGGGAGATTGTTGTTGTAAAAAAAATTTGGAATATCACAAGGTGGTCCAATTGGCTGGTGACACATGTGCTTTCTGGCCCGATGCTTGTTTTCTCCTTCTTTTTCTATAAGAAGGATTTCAAGGCCAAAAGTATGGGTTAGCAAGTTAGATATTTTTGGTAGAGTCTATATGAAGTTGTAGAGCAAATTGTAAAGTTTGATGGTTTTAGGGAAAATGCAATTTAGGTTTTGAGTCATTCTATAGTAGGTTTTGAATTCATGGGGATTTGATGTTTTATGACAGTACTGGCATTTGAATTGATATGATTAATTTTAACTCATGTCTCTCCATTGTACAAGCATATATGAATTTTGAATAAAATGATCAAGGGTTTTTTCGTTCATCTCACTGTTGTGGTGTGTATGATTCTTGTTTTAGGTTTCATTCAAGGAATTAATTAAAATGCTTGAATGGGATTGTAGGTGGATATGTTCTGTATAAGGATTTGATGAGTAGTATTGGGTTAGAATAAATATTGATGAGATTGTAAAGAAATGTTAACAAGTATCTTATATGTTATGTGTTAAATCTGTCATAAACCCTTAGATGCTTATAGATTTGACTCCTCAAATGGATATATGGCACTGATCTAAGTTGTACTTATTCATATGGTTCAGTATTTGTTTTCCTTTACCTAGAGCTTGCTACAAATTGAAAATCAATGACTATCTTATACTATGAAATGTTGTAGTTATCTCATGCTCCAAATAGTTGATATTATTGATAAACAGCCAATTCTATTCGGTATTATCCAATTATTT
Source organism: Sequoia sempervirens (assembly GCA_007258455.2). Taxonomy (NCBI): domain Eukaryota; kingdom Viridiplantae; phylum Streptophyta; class Pinopsida; order Cupressales; family Cupressaceae; genus Sequoia; species Sequoia sempervirens. Next base: position 157,551,807 of record VDFB02105785.1, on the reverse strand, counting down.
TGAGCTATTAAATGAGATTATTTGTTGTTGTTAATGTTGTTTATGATGATGGTGCAGAGGTTGTAAATGCATTAAGGGATCACCTTCCCAAGTCTTGCAAATCCCAAAGTGTAGGAGGTCTTTCAAATCCTCGTCAGTTGGTCCAGGTCCTTCAGGTTTCCCTTTATTGGAATATACAATTCCATAGGTAGATTAGAAGATCAACCTGCTTACTATAAAAACAACCAACACCTTGCATATGTTTTTGGTGGAGGTATTAAAGAATAATTTTATGCCTCTATTTCCATTCATTAGATCTACCTTAGCCTAGCATATACTTGGGATAAGTCTACAATTGCTTCAGACTCATGCGATGAAGGCTATGTGTGATGAAATCGTAGACCTCAACCAATATGTGGGTAGATTATGGGAGTTTTTCCAAGAGTTGAGGCTAGTGGATAAAAATGTGAAAGACTAAGCTATTTTACTTTTTGTCTTATCTTTTACCATTTTACGAGAATGGGGGTGCCAATGTACGAGAAGATATTTGGAAACTAGATATGAAAATTGAAGGTTAAAGATAATGGGGGTGCCAAACTTACAATACTCATTGCCCCTTGGTCGTCAATTTTCCTTGAGTGCCCTCAACCTCATCCTTGGCGCTGGTATTGACCTTGTTTTCACTCCTCCAAACTCTTCCTCGGCATTGATATTGACAATTTTTTCACTCCTCCAAACTCTTCATCAGTGTTGGTATTGACCTTGTTTTAACTCCAAACTCTTCCTCGGTGCTGGTATTGACCTTGTTTTCACTCCTCCAAACTCTTCCTTGGCCTTGATATTGACCTTGTTTTCACTCCAAACTCTTTGTCGGCACTGGTATTGACCTTGTTTTAACTCCAAACTCTTCCTCGGCGCTAGCATTGACCTTGTTTTCACTACTCCAAACTCTTCCTCAGCGCTAGAATTGACCTTGTTTTCACTACTCCAAACTCTTCCTCGGCGCTAGAATTGACCTTGTTTTCACTACTCCAAACTCTTCCTCGGCACTGGTATTGACCTTTCACTTCTCCAATTTGATGAGCTACAACCTGGTTTCATTAGGTTTTAAAGTTTGTTAATTAAGTTGAAAATTTTGGCACCATTTAGCTAGGTTTTAATATTCTACAATATAATTAAGTATATATTAGCTATATTTTACATAATAAATAATATAATTATTCAACTTATTATAATTATATATTATATTCTTTAACAAAATAATTAAATATGTGTAAAATTATTATAATTAATAATTATTAATAAGTATATTTTTATATAATACAAAATATAATTAATATAATATATATTTAATATAATAGTAATATATATTAATATGAGAGAGAGAAACTAAATTTTGATTGGTTGTTTCATGTCAACAATCCAAGGATGGCATGTGTCCTTGGGGAGTTATGCTCAAGGTATTATTCCATTTGATTAAAGATATTATAATTCTCCTTTAAGACCTCTTCAATGTACCCATTGCACACTTAAGGAGACAAAGATAAATATAGGGAAGAAAATATAGAGAGAGAGGGAGATAATGACAAACATACAAATAGAAAGGGAGCAAAGAGATAGAGAGGGGTAGAGAGATAAAGAGATAAGGATGAATAGATAGAGATATAGGGATGGTGATTGATATATCTCTCCCTGTCGCTCTCTATATCTCTATATCTCCCACTATCTATGTCACTCCCTCTTCCCCCCTCTATCTATTGAGCTATCTCTCCCTCTCCCCCCATTATCATTCACTCCATCTCCCCCTTCATCTCTCTTACTCTATATCTCTATCTATATTTCTCTTTTTATCTCCCTCTCACTCCTCTCTCTATCTCTTTCTATCTATATCCCTTTCTCTCCCTCCCCCTCTCTATCTCCCCCTCTCTGTCTCTCACCATATATCCCTCCCTATCCCCCCTATCCATCGACTCTCTATCTCCACATCTCTTCCTTTCTCTTCCCATATATCTCCATCTCTCTTTCTCTTCCCATATATCTCTATCTCTCTCTCTTTCTCTCCCCATATATTAACTAAGAAGCCACACAAGCATACAATAGTATATGTTGGTAAAAAATATAATAGTGTTTTATTAAACTATAAATAACACTTATCTTTCTAATGTCAAGCCTTCTTATAAAAATAGGGGGAAGGGAGAGGGGAAGATTGTTGAGGGTAGAGGATAGAAGGTTTAATGGTTTATGGTTTAAGGGCTTATTGTTGAGGGGGTAGGAGGGAGAGACTTGAGAGAGAGAGAGGGAGGGAGTGGGAGAGAGATAAAGGAAGGGAGGGTTAAGGGTAGAGGATAGATGGTTTAAGGGTTAAATATTTAGGGTTAAGGGGAGAGAGATAGAGGGAGTGAGTGAGTGAAAGAGAGACCTAAGATAGGGAAAGGGGGTAGGATATTGAAGTTACTTGAGAGAGAGATAGAGAGAGGGAGGGAGTGGGAGAGAGATAGAGGGTAGATGGTTT
>VDFB02105785.1:157375569-157549216 GCA_007258455.2 Sequoia sempervirens | reverse complement strand
GTTAATATAATGTTGTAATGTATTTTACACATTCACATTGGTTCTTGTGCTTTTCTAGGCTGTGGACCTCATTTTAATGTTGTAGATTGTATTTAATCACACTTTCACATTGAAATTTGTGTCCCTAGCCCTAATTTCCCTTTATGTCATCATTAATAGGCCCCTATGACCCCATATTGTGCATCTTGAGGTTTATTTTGATCAAAAACTCGACTATATCAACATATAAACCTAATTTCTTCACTCCCTGACATCCCACTTAGCTAAAAAGCCCCTATGGGATCCATTAGCTACTTTGGGTGAATGAGTCCCATCTAGGTGGGACTAAGTCGTCCAGCTTGGTGACTTAGTCCCATTTGAGCCATTTTCGAGGTTTGAGTGGGAAAAATTGGGTTTTAAGTTTAATTTTCCTCCATGTCGGCCTTGGGGATAAAATTAATGGGAATTTTAGGTAGATTTCCTATATGAAAAATATTTTAAACCCTAATTCATAATTCATTAATCATTCATCATCCATCTCAAGTCAAGCAAGCTAGGGTTTTTAGCATCTTAAGTCATCAAGATAGTTTTCTAAGGCATTCAAGGGCAGATTCTTCATCTATTCTTGTAGAAATTCAAGATCTATCATCATGCAAAGTTTCTAATTCCTTATTTTCATGTTCATGCTTCATCTCATTTCTTCATTTGGTTTAATTACCTAAAAGGGGTTTGACCAAGGCAAACCCCTATTCCCTAACATTCAATATTTCTCTCTCCTTCTTTGTGTGGTTTTAGATTTAGGTACTTTGAAGGCTTGAAGATGATTGAAGAATAGGTTCTAAACTTTTTAAAGACATCTTCTTATTGGCTAGGTCAAAATATCCACAAAAATTCATTTATAGTGCTATAAATTAGGGTTTCGGATCTGGACATCTAGAGATACAGAAAGAGCAAACCGAGAGCTTCAGATTCCACTTTCAAATTTTTAGAAAAATGAAAGTGGACTCATACAACATTAGTGGCATATAATTCCCATTGTACATGTTCAAAGATTTTCATAGATTCAAATACCCATTTGGCTTAAACCTGCTTAGAAATAGTTTTCCAGTTCTAGGACTAAGTCACCCAGAATGGTGTATGAGTCCCAATAGGTCAAAATTCCAGAATGAATAGCATTTATAGTCTTCATTCTATCCTCTACAAGTTTCCAGGTGCACACTTCCTATTTCGTGGCTTTTTGTTTAGTTTTGTTTGCATTTCTAGGTCATGTTTGCATATCACATTGTGTTTTCAAACATCTCTCATTTTCTAAGTTATGCATTAATAGTGAACCCCTCATTTTCTATTACTATTTCTATAGAACCTTCCCTTTATCAAATTTCAATCCCATTTGTCATCATTAACAGACCCTTATGACCCCATATTGTGCATCCTGAGGCTTATTTTAATTAAAAACTAAACTATATTAACATATAAACCTAATTTCTTCACTTCCTGACATCCCAGCTGGCAAAAGAGCCCTTGTGGGACACATTCACCACTTTGGGAAAATGAGTCCCATCCATGTGGGACTAAGTTACCCAGAGTGGTGAATTAGTCCCATTTGGGCTATTTCCGAAGTTTGAGCAGGAAAAATTGGGTTTTAAGTTTTATTTTCCTCCATGTCGGCCTTGGGGATCAAATAAATGGGAATTTTACATGGATTTCCTATAGAAAAATATTTTAAACCCTAATTCATCATTCATTCATCATTCATTATCCATCTCAAGTTAAGAAAGATAGGTTTTTAGCATTTCAAGTCATCAAGATAGTTTTCTAAGGCATTCAAGGGAAAATTATTCATCCATTGTTGTAGAAATTAAAGATCCATCATCATGGAAAGTTTCTAATTGTATCATTTCATGTTCATGCTTCATTATTTATTTTCATCATTTTGTTTAATCACCTAAAAGGGGTTTTACCAAGGCAAACCCTTATTCCTCTAACAATCAACAAGTTTTTCCCTCTTTAATGTGTGATTGTAGGTCTATAGATTGAAGAAAAATGCCAAAATGAAAATTTGCAAATGTTTTCATGAAAAGTTGTCAAGACTCACAAAAACTTAGATCTAGGGAAAAATATCCATCCAATCTGCATGAAATTATGGGAAAGTGCTTATTTCATCCATCTTCAAAGGCTTACAAATTTTTAGTTTGAGATTTATCTCTTGTGACGCTTTTCAACAAAATGGGACACATTCCCCAATAGTGGCATATGAGTCCCACTATAGGTGTTTTTCAGATATTTTCATAGATTTAGATACCCATTTGGATGAATTAGGCTCTGGTGCAATTTTCCAAATTTGGGACTTATTCGCCCGCAATGGAAAATGAGTCCTAGTAGGTCAAAATTTTAGGATTATCAACATTTCCAATCTTTAACACATTTCCAAGTGCACACTTTCTTTTTCATTTCATTTGCATTTCTAAGTCATTTTCTAGGTATTTTTGCATATCATAGTGTGTTTTCAAACATCTTACATTTTCTAAGTTTTGAATTCATAGTGAACCCCTCATTTGTTGTTATTATTTCTCTAGAACCTTCCCTTTGTCAAATTTCAATATCCTTTGCATTGAAATCTCAGGGGTTTGTTCTTGAATGAAGTGTTGGTCTTTGTCTCTCTCCTTTTAGGTGCAAAACCCTAGAGGTGCAAGAGGTGGCAAAAATCTTCGTTTCACTTTGAATTCTTGGAAGCCTTACAAATATTAGATATCTTTTGGCTATGCTACTATCTTTCTTAGTTTATCCATATCTATTTAGAAATCTTTAATATTTTTTATTATCATTGTCTTTAGGCCATATTTACATACTCAAGTAAAATATGAGGGCATTTATTATTAAAGCAAAATGGAGAAGTGCAATGAAGGTTAATCATGGAGTGCATGAAGACTTTTTGGTGAGATTGTTCTTTGGTTTATGCTTTTTACTCCTTTGTGCTTCATTGTTAGCTAGGACCTTTAGTTTATGCATGTTGTTTATTTTCTAACTTCTAATTTTCCCTCGCTACATGTTCTTTTGTGCCTACGTTGGTTTTCCATAGGAGCTTGATCCTGGGGGCTTGATCAACCCTCTTGATTGTTGTCATCCTCTCTCACTATAGTTTAGAAAATTGTATGCTCTTGAAAGTAGTGCAATTGGACACCTAATTTGGACTTATTTTAGCAGCCTTTCATTAAATACCCCTTTAAGTCATCATTAATAGTCCCCTAAGACCCTTTATTTTAGATCTCGAGGCTTATTTGAACTAAAAACTCAACCAAGTCATCAAAAAAATAAAAAATATTTAACAACCCACCCCAAAAATCTAGGGTAGGACTCATATGCCACCTTGGGCATATGAGTCCCCCTAAGTGGGACCCATACACTAGAGGTGGCGTATGAGTCCCATTTGGGAATTTTTTATGGTTTGAGTAGGAAATTCAACTTTTTAATTCAAATTTTTGGTTGATGTCAGCTTTGGAGATCTGAATAATGGTAAATTAGGTGTAAATTCCTATATAAGCAATCTTCTAAGTCATTATTTCATCTAAGCAAGCATTTTTAGAGCAATTTCAAGATCGAAGCATTCAAGAGTCTTCAAGGATTCTTTCACAAGAGCATTCAAGTTTCAAGAGCAAGCAAAGTTGAAGTCTTGGAGCACCATTAAAGTATGTTTGTGGTTCTTCAAGCTCACTTTAATTCAAGATCTAGCATTGTAAGGGTTGATCAAGGTTGTTTATGGTGAATCATGATGGATTCTAGGTTGGGGAGATGCAACTAGCCGTCAAGCCAAGCCTAATGAGTTGCTTCCTAACTGATTCCATCCTCCATTTTCACTCCACTTTCATCTGAAGGAAGGTACATGCATCATCATGGCTTATGAGAGTGATTTGACATCTCTCAAAGTGAGTCATTACATTCAAGCTTCATTCATACATCTCATTCTTACACATTAGAATAGGGTTGCATTGCATTTCTGATTTGTTAATCTTAGACACACTTAAGGTTAGGATTTATGTTCACATTTGCATCCAAGTTTCATTTTTTCTATCAAGGTTTAACTACCAAACTAGGGGTTTGACTGAGGAAAAACCCCCATAAGCAAATCAGGTATATATTATGTTTTGTAGGTCTGTTTATAGGTTTAGATTCGAAAATCAATTTGGGAGAAAGAGCAGGTGTTGAAGTGTAGATCTGAACTTTGAATTTCTGAAAAAGAGAAACAAGACTGATACGACAAAAGCGGCGTATGAGTGCCACTACAGGTAGTTTTTCCAAATTTTTGCAGTTTTAGACACCCCTTTGTTAGATTTCAGTTTCTACCCAAAAACTCAGATCTGAGATGGATATACCCAAACTGGCATATGAGTCCCAGTGTGTGAAAATTTTAGTATTTTTAGCAGTTTGAAGCTTCCTTCAGCCTTCTTCAAGTTTCCAGGTGCACACATTTCATCTTGTCATTCTCTGTTCTATTCTACATGCTTTTCTAGGTCATTTAGTGAAATATTGCATCATTTTAGGGTTAAGAATTGGATCTTTTATTTTATTTTCCTTTCCAAGCCCTAGCTTGGTGGTGAACCCCTCATTAATTTATAATCATACCCTAGGATAGGCCTATTGCAAGATCTCTTTCTCCTTTGCATACTTTAGATTGAGATCTTTAGGGTTTCCCTTCAATGGAATGATTGTGAAGTGTGTTTCCCTATGTCCTAAACCATAAGAACCAAATCAATTTTCCATTATTTCATTTATGTGAACATGCATTTAGAACATCATAATTTTTATTTGGAGTGCATTGTCATCCTAGATATTTCTTGCACTAACATTTCATTAGGGTTTGCATTAGTTAATTGGAATTCTAGGGTTTCTAAATCTTGCATTAGTGAAAGGTGCATATAGCTTACATTTTTCCATCTCAAACCATTGAAAATTATATGAAAAATATATTTTCACTTAGTTTACATATCATACAAACTAAAAAGCATAAAAATAACTTAAAATTTTCTAAAACTTTGGCAAAACACCCTCACTAGGACTCATACGACCATCTGGGAAATTTAGTCCCAATGCAGATTCTAAACTACATTTTATAGAATTAAATTCCCCATTTCTGGGCTTTTGTTTGTTATTGGTAGCTTCCTATTTCAGTTTATAGAATTTTTGTTACATTCAAATAATTAGAATTAGCATAATTTACATTCATTGCAATTGTGGATAAAATTAGATTCTTGAACTTTTCATTTTCACCATTAGTTCATAGCTCAATTACATTAGAGTGCATTTGGAATTTTCTTGAAAATAAAATCAAAAGCACCTATAAACCGATGAACACCTTGGAGAAAGCATAGTTATTTGACTATGTCAAATCTCTTTTTCCATGCTAACCTAACCCTCAAGCATTTTAGTAGTGATGAATTTAACATGTTAGATGAAGCCCTTGAGGAATTCATCTCACAAGGTTCATCCACTAAGGCTTGTTATGATAAACTGAAACTAAGATAAGTTAATGTGATTCAACCTTGGCTTATCCTTTACCCACCTTCACACAAATATCAACCTAAAAACAAGATTGAATTTACTCTTTACCCACCTAAGAATAATTTTTTACAACAATCAAGTAATAATACCATTTCTCATACATACAACACTTGAAACAATCCACAACCAACTCTGACAACCTTACCTTTGCCTAGTCCCATTTCACCTAGTGCTCCTCATTTTCCTTCGCATAGTGGGAAGGAGTATGATCTTGTTGAACAACTTAAGAATACTCCTACAAAAGATATCCCTATGGGACCTAATTCAAAATTCACCTAATTATCACACTATGCTTCAGAAAACTTTACAACAAGTAGTGGTTCCCCCTAGGACAAATGAAAATGATGTAGCGGCTCTAATACAAGGAATGAATATAGTTAATGTAGACATTACCTTTCATCAACATGAGCTCCTCCCTTTGGAACTAAGAAAGAAAAATTATGCCTTCATGATAATAACCATCTATAAGAGATTAGGAATAAAAATAACCCTTGTTGATAATGGTTCTGCTCTTAATGTGTGTAGTGTGACACTTTTGGATAAAATCGGTGTGGATAATTCAAAAATCCAATAAGATTCCTTATCGATTCATGGATTCAATAGCATAGGAAAACAACCTTTGGGTGTGACTAATTTACCTTTTACAGTTGGAAAGTCTACCTTGCAGACACCTATTCCTGTAATGCCCAATAAGCTTTCATATAACCTTCTTTTAGGGTGACCTTGGATTCATGAAATGCATGTAGTTCCTTCAACTCTTCATCGTATAATGAAGTATGTCTACAACAATAAGATATACCAACTTGCAATAGACCCCGAGCCTGAAAGTTGTTTACAAATTGAAAAAGCAACAAGTCCTCTAAATGCACTGATTCCAACATCGAACATATCTAACCTATAGAAGAAGATCAACAAGAAATTGAAATAGTGTCAAAGTTATTGGAAGATGATTGGGGTGTTGTAGGAATGGAAAAAGGAATGAAAATGTTGTCATTGATGTCAGCTGGTCAATTGGTTATCTACTAGTTGTTGTTAGATGTATATGTTGAGGATTGATCGTGGTAGGATATAGACTAGATTGCAGTTTAAATGCTTAAACTTTTACAATGCTTTACAATGATTATTTCAAGTTAATTAAAATGAAATTAACTTAAGGAAATAACATAAAGAACGTAATAACAAGGTGATTATAACAGAATGAAAAGAAATGAGAGACAGAAAGAGAGAGAAGAAGAGAAGTGCAAACAATGCTTGATAACGGAGTTCGTCACAGAATGTGACTACGTCTCCGGGTCCACTCCAATAGAGAGACCGATCCGATTAACTCCAAAATCGATTACAATAGCACCACCATTCTTCAAGCAATTCGGCAGCGTAACGATGCTCTGATATGCAAGAATGATTTGAAAACTCTTCAACAAGACTCCTCTTTCGTCACTTCAGCATCAGGACTTCATCACCTGAAAAAAAACTTGATTTTCACTCTCTCCTTACACCCCTTTTTATACAAAGAATTTGCTCAAATTGGTCACTAACCAATTGATTTGAAAATATTTTCCAAATCTCCCAATTTTACATTTTCAAACACCAAATCCCCTTACATAGTAAAAATATTTGAAAAATCCTCCCCATTTCTTCATAATAATCCCTTATAATTATTCTAAGCCCTTCAATTATTCATTTTCGGGCTAATATTGTTTTGGGGGTTCGGATTTAATCCTTAAAAAAGGATTATAGTTGGTTTTAATTTTATCTTATAGAGGAGTTTGTTTTTATTTAAAAAGGCATCGGTTTTGAAAAGCTAACAAAATGAAACTGAGCCACACATGTTTCAAAACCGTTGAATGGGCTAACGGTGGTTAAAGATTTTGGTGGCCAGCGGGTTCCGGGTTCCACTCCCGGCCGCTGGCTTTTAAACAGCCATCCGCTAATTTAAAATAACAAAAACAACCGTGAGCTATATATAGTAAAGCCCGGGGTGACTGGTGCAACGGTGAGCCGCTAAACTTGCCGGAAGTAGGTTGGGGGTTCAACTCCCCCAACAACCTCCTTTTTCTTCTAACAAAATGAACAACTAACTCGTCCAACCGCGGGGAGAATGTGAAGGCCATGTGGCATGCCAGCGAGGTGCCACGTGGCAAAAACCGATTCGCCGACTCTGATGACTGTATGCTGACTCACAGACGACGTGTCATTGACTAGACCTTACTTTGCCAACTCATCACGCCAAGTGTCAAATTCTAACTCGCCCAAACTGCTGACTGGACTGATGACAACGCCGCCACGTGGATGCTGACTGTGTGCTGAGTGATGACGTGGCATGCTGACTGGGTGTACGGACTGCCATGTGTCACTCTGTGATTGGTCCGTACAAATGCCACATGTCACACTTTAATTTGTCCACATTAGATTTCGTACCACATGCTGACGTCATCTATACGGATGATGACGTCATCACTGTACCTTCAGTCCACAAGTCAAACCTAAAACTTTGACCAGCTGTATCTTGAGCCTCCGATGTCAGATTTTGACGAAACGAATTGCGTTGGAAAGCTTGCGATGAGCTTTACGCGATGATACTGAATTCAACAACTTTTGATGACATCATTTTTTCGCTTCCTGGACGTCCCCTGATCCAGTTTGACCGAAGGTTTGAATGGCCATAACTCGTGCAAAACGGACTCTTTTCGCCCGCTCGAGTTGTGGAAATCAGACGCCGAGCCGCATGGTGCGATTTTGGAGAAAAATGAGACACTTCAATTTTCACTGAAAAATGTCCACCGATCAAGATGATGATCTAGTACTTCTCCCTATGGTTGTGTAGTTCATATATGTTAGTCATGGTTGTTGAAGGTTGCTATATCCAGATTATTATCTATTGGTTCTTTGTGAAGTTCAAGTTGTGTTCACCAGTTGTGAACTATCATTTTTTGTGTTTTGGTTGAGGTCCGACAGAAATGTTGCTCGTTTGAATTTCTCTTTGATGAAGTATTCTGACTTGCAGTTCTAGAGATAAGATGTTTTGATTGTATTAAAGATATTTTTGGTTTCTATAAGTTTCAGGCTTAATTGTTCTATGTGTTTTACACTGGTTTCCCCGACCATGTGTTAAGCACTATCTTCAAAGTTGATGAAGCATGTTGGATCTGTTTTGGGTCTCAGTGAAGCTTGTGTTTGGGTCACCCTCATTCTAATTCTACCCTAGTATTTTTTGGTTCTGACCTAATTTGAATTTGAAGTTGGATGGCTGACTTTTTATCTTTTCAAGGTTGGAGATAGTATAAATAGAGGATGAGCTAGCAATGAAAAATGTACAAGTGAAAAGAAGGAAGATAAGTGAAAGAGCAGACACAAATTTGTTGCTATTCAGAAAGTGTGTGTGAGTTATGTGTGTGGTAGATCAGTGTGAAGATTAATGTTGAGTTTCTAGATGCAGTAAGTAGAAGGTGAACTCTATCATTCATGCAAGTTGATCAATAATTGTGGTGGAATCCTCTGTTTCATTGTGATTATTGTCTTTGTGTAACAAGTATTCTTTGTCTTCTTTGTATCTCTATGGTAGTGAGCCCTCAAGTTTGTAGCCTTGTTGGATAGTGAATCCTTATTTTAGGTAGTGAGCCTTATCTTAGGCAATGAGCCTTTTCGTAATCACTTTTGATATTCTCTATAGTGTGATTTAATCCTCACCATGGTTTTTCCCTCATTGGGTTTTCCATGTAAATATAGTGTTATTGTGTTTGTGCATTGGATTTTAGTTTCTACATTGGCATTTTATGATTAATCATTTAAGTAGTTTATGTATTAGTTCTGATAATTGAATTGAAGGTTAAAATATGTGAAAATTGATTCACTCCCCCCCTCTCAGTTGTCCTATCCAACAATTGGTATCCGAGCTTAACCGCTTGAAGAAGGTCTGGGATGGCTAGCAAAATGATCTTTGATTATGTGAGGTTTGATGGAACTAATTATGGTATCTGGAAAGTATTAATGGAAGAATAGCTAGAGTATTGTAGATATGATGTGGAGAAAGCTTACAAGAATCCTTACACTCCTCTTGCTAATGGTTTGAGTAGACCTGAAGAAATCAGAGCACATGAAGCAAATAATAAGGCGAAGTTCATCTTAAAGAATAGTCTGGTACATTTTTAGTTGATTAAGGTTTAAAATTTGAAGACAACTAAGGATGTTTGGGATGCTTTAGAAAGAGCACATGATGGTGATGAAATATTTAAAGAGGAACAATTGTAGAATTTGGAAAAATAGTTTCATCTTATACATATGTCCAAAGATGAAAATGTCAAAGCTTATGTACAGAGATTTGATGAGGTAGTGGCTGGTATGCAATCTCCTGGTACTACTATATATGAAACCAGGATTGTAAAGAAGATTCACAGAACCTTTCCTAATGCTTATAGTGAAAAGTTGAGTGTTATTGAGTAGACAGTAGATTATAAGACCTATACTAAGGATTTGTTGTTAGGATTTTTGACATCTTACGAAACAAGGAAGTCGAGTCTAAGAAATGGAGGCAAAACCAAGATTGCTTTTAAAGCTACAATAATTGAAGATCTGAATGAAGAAAACTTCAATGATGAAATAGAAGCTAACTTTGTAAGAAAAATGAAAAAATGCTCAAGTATGAAGTTAAGTTTCCCTTTAAGTGCTTTAGGTTGTGGAGAAATAGTTCACTATGCTGCAAAGTGTCCGAAAAGAGCTAAAAGGAATAATCAAAGATATGAGAAGGAAAAGAAAGGAATGAAAATTAACAGATCTTACTATGTAAATGAGAATGCTAGTATTTGGGTATGTGCAGGATCATGATGGGCCAAAAAATGGCAATATGATGGCTATGTGGTTGACGACTTTTTTTTACCCAAAATTGATGAAATGAAAAGGGTTTTTAAAGGAGATTCTTAGCTTTCCACCAATATAAATTATTCTTTACTTTGAATTTAATAAATAATTATCATTCATTTTCTATTTGAATTACTATTAAAGTCTGTATTGATAGGCTAATTGAAAAACATCTATAGCTTTCAAACAATATCACATTTTTTGAATCGAAAACATGCGTCACATTCTATGCTTTGCATACTATAGGATTAAAAAAATAAAAATTGAATTTCATGAAGTTTTGACAAAGTTAAGGTGCTCAAACATATGAGCTTTTTATATTTTTTAAAAGTTGTAATAAAAAAATTATAATTAATTATTTACTTGAAAAAAATTACAAAAAAATATGTGTCACATGGAACATGAGTCGCCTACTTATATCTAAAATACTATAAAAAATATTATCATTTTATTGTGGTTAGGGTGGACAGACACCTACTTCTTATTTTTTTCCCAAATTTATGTACTAATGCATTGAATTTCAAATTTTCACCAAATAGATTTAAAATAAATAAATAAACCTAGTAGTGTAGAAACTACATTCAATTTGCTACAGATTTTATTCTTACATATTTTTGAAATAATATAGATAACTTATTCAAATTTTTATGTCAAGTTGCCTAACTCTGGTTTTTCTAAATTTTTTGCCACTTAAGGGCCTGTTTTTTCCATGATGATCCTGCACATACCCATTTTAGATAAAGTTTCAGAATATGAAGGTCCAGATGAAAATGAATTCTTGTTCTTGGCGATTAAGGATGAACCTACTTCTACTTAATTCAAAAAAATAGGTAAAGGAAAGTCCTCCGAAGAAGGAGAAGGAGAAAAATGAAGGTACAATTATCTCTTCCCTACATGATAAGCAAGAATTTAGAATTTTTGGGTAGTTGATATTGGTTTATCACATCACATGACTGGTGAAAAGAGTAAGTTTGTGAAGCTTGAGAAATATGATGGAGGTCTGGTTATGTTTGTAGATGATACTGGTGCAAAAATATGTGGGATAGGTTTAGTAAGTTTTGATGGCAAGCATCATACAGACAATATTTAATCTGTTAAGGGTTTAAGACATAATTTATTGAGCATTGGTTAGATGTGTAGAAAATGATATGATCTTGTGTTTAAGGATGAGAAATGTGAGATCCGGAGAGGATCTGAAACATTGATTGCTACAAGAAAGAAATCTAAAGGGAATATTTATCAGCTTAAGGGTGCAGATGGAAGATACTTTATGGCTCAGATAAATGACAATTGGTTATGGCATAGGAGAATGTGTCACATGAATTTTGATAACTTTGCAAGGATTAGTGCTATTCAGGCCGTGAGAGATTTACCAAGAATTACAAATCTTGTAAATGCTATTTGCAAGAATTGTCAGTTTGGGAAGCAAGTAAGAAGTCATTATAGATCAAGAGAACAATTTACTACTAGATTACTAGATTTGGTTCATACAGATCTCTGTGGTCCTTTGAGAGTGTGAAGTCCACTTGGTGAAAGGTAATTTATTCTTTTAATTGATGATTATTCTAGATATACAATGGTTACATTTCTTAGAGAGAAATCAGATGCATTAGATATATTCAAGGCACTCAAGGCTATGACTGAAAATGAAGTGAATTTGAAGATAAAATTATTAATATCTAACAGAGGTAGAGAATTCACCTCCCATGAGCTCAATATGTTTTGTGAAGTGCATGGAATATAGAGACAATTATCTACCCCGAGAACTCCTCAGCAGAATGGAGTTATTCAAAGGAAAAATATAATATTTCAAGAGGCTGCCAGGTCAATGATCATTGAAGCCATATTACTAGAAAGAAGATATTCATACTATTGTATATGTATTCAATCAAGTACAAGCAAGAGAAAATAGAATAAAGACTCCCTATGAGCTATGGCATAGAATAATTCCTACAGTTAAATATTTCAAGGTATTCAGAAGCAAATGCTATAGGGTATGTGCAGGATCATCATGGAAAAAATAGGCCCTTAAGTGGCAAAAAATTCAGAAAAATCAGAGTTAGGCAACTTGACGTAAAAATTTGAATAAATTATTTATATCATTTCAAAAATATGTAAGAATAGAATCTGTAGAAAATTGAATGTAGTTTCTAAACTACTAGGTTTTTTAAAAAAGAAAAATTCTATTTGGTGAAAATTTGAAATTTCAATGTAGTGGTACTTAAATTTCAGGGAAAAAATAAGAAGTAGGTGTCTATCTGACCACCTTAACCACAATAAAATGATAATATTTTTTTTATAATATTTCAGATATAAGTAGAGGACTCATGCTCCGATGCGATGCATATTTTATTGTAATTTTTTTCCAAGCAAATAATTAATTATGTTTTTTTATTACAAATTTTTTAAAAATATAAAAACTAGTATGTTTGACCACCTTAACTTGGTCAAAACTTCAGGAAATTCAATTTTTCTTTTTTTAATCCTATAGTATGCAAAGCATAGAATCTGACGCATGTTTTGGATTCAAAAGGTGTGATACCATTTGAAAGCTATATATTTTTTTCAATCAACTTATCAATAAGGACTTTAGTCATAATTTGAATAGAAAATGAATAATAATTACTTATTAAATTCAAAATAAAGAATAATTTATATGGGTGGAAAGATGAGAACCTCCTTTAAAAACCCTTTTTGTTTCATCAATTTTGGATAAGAAAATAGTCATTAGCCACATACCCATCATATTGCCACTTTTTGGCCCATCATGATCCTGCACATACCCTATATCAGAAGAGATAAAGAAACTCTAACCTCATTGATAGGAATTATGAGATTATTCACCATAATGCCCACTTTTTCATACCATTCAAGGGAAGTGATCTTGAAATAAGAAAAAGTACATTGGGGATGTATTATAGAGCCCTTTCTGTCCTTTCTAAACATCCCATAATCCATAACATGAATTTTCCACATTAGTTCCATGAAAGCCAATCTGTCTAAGACATACAAGGGTAAACAATAGGGTGCCACCTTGGCTCCATAAACCCTGAACAAAGTATATTCATAATGTAGAAACCAGTCAGCCCAATTATGTGTTATTGTAGAGCTTGGTACATCCTTCGGGTGCATAAGACTTTTGATCTTTGGAGAAAGTTTGAATCTAGGTGCCACACCCAATGAATCTAAGATACCTTGTCTTACAACATTGGAAAACAAGATGTAATTGGAATTAGAGCAATCCTAATCCCAAATGTATGTACACATTTGCACAGGGATAGCCTTATTTTCACTATCCTTAATCTTTAACTTTAATTTCTTTTTCCACTCATAATCTCCTTCCCATAAGAGCATATGCATCAACAAAGAATAATGGGGGAAACATAGAGGGAGCACTTCCTTTTTCAAATTGAGAAAATCCTCATGGATTCACTCAACAACAAAGTTAGCATAATCAAAACCAGTGTTTCAATTATATTCTTGTATATCTGCCACCATCACCAACAAATTAGGGGCTATTCTAACCTCAAAATCCTGAGCTAACACTTGGTTTAAACAATAGTAAGTGTTTTTGAAATAATCCTCAAATTCTTCACACTCAAAAGGCTTAGCATCCTGAGTAGTAATTTTTTTCCTGCTCCTTCTATGTCACATAAGTATTGATTCTCTGAATGCAAATTTTCTCCTTTCGTATTCAACATACAAGTCAACACGCCCGAACTTTGCAGTGTAATTGGGATTTAACCCAAATACATCCAGTGTTTTATCCTTTGTCACCTCTATAATTACATCACCATTCACATTCTTGATTTTCCTGTCAGTAGGGTCATAGTGCCTTGCTAGCTCCATCATTAAATCAACTTCAACAAACACATTTGGATCCACTAACTTTCCTAGGTTCAACCCCCATAAATAGCATGTAGGCTTACTAGAATTTTTCCTATTGAAAGCATACCAAAAGAATTACCATCCACTTTGGGGCTGGGGTTTCTCACCAATTTTGTGAGCATTATCCATCAACCTAGTGGTAACAACAACTTGTCTTGTGGGCCTTTTACCAATTTGTGACACTCCCTCTTTGAAACATCCAAAAGTTTCTTGCATGAACTTTTCTATTTCTTTCTTTTCATTTTTGGATCTAGTGGAAGCCGCAAGGGTACTAGGAAAAGGGTTAGACACAGTCACTAGCTGAGGCTTAACTTCAGCTAAAGCATGCTAAGTTTCAAGTCTATTAACCCTCTTTTGCTTTGGTTTCCTTTCCAGTCTAAAACTAGATTGACTAGGCTTTGGGTCACTCTTGCTCATAAAGAAAATGGAAACTAGGGTTTACAATTTCTTACAAACAAATAAAACCCTTCACAATTATGACAGGATAAAACACTACTGTTGAATAGGACACCTTTCTTTACAATTTAGACAGTTCTCAATTATCAAATTGAAATCACCAGAAAGAACTAAATTGCTAATTCCACCAATTTTCCTATCAACTTTCCATGGAATTCACCTTACTCGGTCTTAATTAAAAGGAAGTAATAGTATTGCCTACCTAGATGAAAGTAGTGTCACTCTAGTTGCTGATAATTTCTAGAGCTTTCCCCACAAATTCTTTAGTTTCTGGTATTATTTCCACTAGATAGTGAATTAGGATGCACAATAAACTAGATATGATCTACCTTTTGTTATGGTAGAGAGGGGAGCATCCCACCATTAATATTTGATAGTAAGCTCATGCGAGTGAACCAAAAATTAGCAGTTTAGTTTTAAACCTTGATCGTTGATCCTTCAACTTTAAAATTGTATCAATGGTTATTGATCCACCTTACCACCTTCCTTTATGCTTTATACCAAATCCTTAGGATTTCGCCACATTTCCTCTTCATGTTGTTATTGTCGCCAATCACTAATTTACTTCATTCTTATCCAACTTTATCAGTGATGCAAGTGCCTAATGTGATAAAATCTCATCCCTTAGATCTATGACCAATTTCCCAATCACATTCATCTCTATCACTCCTCGCTAAATCTACTTTGCACCTTGACTTTCATCAGTGACAAGAGATGTAAGCACTATAGTTTGACACGTACACCTACATAAACAATCAATGTCATAAAAGATATCGCAAATAGGATGTAATCAAGTTAGCGAGAGAAAAATCCTTAAAAGGGACAATATCGCTCATCACTAATGCTCCTCATAAGGTTTGCGAAGGATTAACGATGAGAGATTATGCTAATATTACTACATATCCCACATCGCTAATCAAGATCTTAGCACAAAAAAACAAATCTGTGAGATGCGATGCAATTGGAAACTCATCTTCTCACTCATTGCTGATTTAGAACAATCTCTTCATAATACATTTGCGATGAGCAATGAAACTATGATTATAAATTCAGAGGTCATCACTTATTTCTATTACAACTTTAAGAATTCATAAATCATTAGCGATAAGCAATCCCTTAAGAACCTCGTTCATCGTTGTTTGAAATTAGAAGTTCAAGGAACAATTCAGGATGAGCGATATCACCTCATCACTCATCGTTGATTTAAAACATATATTTCAAAAGTTATCAGCGACAAGTGATAAGGTCATAAGGCCGATTGAACTTAAGCAAGAACTTTTAGGCACATGCTCACAAGTTTTTTTAATGGACATGACTTCCTAGGATGATACAATAGATAGAAAAAGACTTAAGAACCCCAAAATAATTATAACAAAGGTTTTTGGACCCATGATGAGGGAACCAGTTCCCTGATACAAATTTTTAAAAAATGTGACCTGCAGCAGGCAATAGGGAGTCAACAAGAAAATAGAACGCTCAAGTGATTCAAGGAAACAAATTTTGAAACCCTCCTAAATGCAACAAGGGATTTAAGATGGAGAATGAGGATTCAGGTTCCATCAGTGGCTCCGACTGGGGATGTATGCCTCTTATAGGTATGGTGAGATCCCAAGATCTCAGGTTGAAGCAGACCAAAATGTGGATTAAAACCAAAGGACCCTAATTGGGGAACTACCTAGACAAGGTAGCAAGATCCAAAAAAAAAAACACACCTATATACACAATATACAAAATAGAACATACATGGAGGATAACATACTTAGGAGAAGTATGGCTTTAAGAACTATCCATGTACTGGCAGTTCAAAAAGTTCACCTGTTAGGCTCTGAAGAATATATGAATATTCTTCACAAGTCTTGACTATCAAATAAGGGCCAGTCCATAATGCTTCAAATTTCCCATGTTTTCCCTTATCCCGAGCTCTTGAATTCCAGGCTAACACCATGTTGTTTACTTAAAACTTCCTAGGAGAAGCTTTCTTATCATATAAGTACTTAACCTACAATTGCATCATTAAGTTTTTAACTTGAGCTTCCCTCCTAGACTCATCCAACTGCACCAGATTATTTATCATGTGTTGCATATCATCATAGATTTCTTCATCATATTCCTGCATAAACTTGTACATCTTGAGTAGGTTATTTTGTGGCAATCTTGCATCTAGACCATATACTAAGCCAAATGGTGAATAACTAGTAGCCTTTTGCACAGTGACTCTATCTACCCAGAGTGCCAGTTTTAATTTTGAATCCTAGGCCTTTTTGTTCTTCTCCATAACTCTCTTGATTATCTTCATAAAGTTCTTATTACTAGACTCATCTTGACCATTTCCTTGATGATGGTAAGGTGAAGAATAAGAAACTTGTATGCCATGTCTTTCACAAAAGTACTTGAATTCATCTAACCTAAAACACATAGCATTGTCTGAGATAATTCTCTGAGGGACTCAAAATCTGATAAGAATATTTTTCAATAGAAAATCAACTACCACCTTGCTCGTTGCCTTCTTTGTAGGTATTTCTTCCACCCATTTTGTAAAATAATCAGTGGCAATAAGAATCCATGAGTGACCTCCACTAGATTTTTTTTGTATTTCCCCAATGAAATCAATTCCCAATTGTTGGAAAGGGGCTTCAACCATCATAGGTCTGAGTGGTAAATTTCTCGAGACCTTAAGTTTTCCTGAGAATCATTGGTAGGCATCACAAGTTTTAACAAACTTGTGAGCATCTTTTAAAATAGTGGGCCACAAGAATCCAACTCTAAAAATCTTGTGTGCAATAGTATTTTCCATGTAATTACCACAACATACCCCATTATTTATTTCCAATAGAAGTTCCAGTGCTTGTTTTCCATCTACACACTTCAAAAGTACTTCGTCCAAGCTTCTCCACCATAGTTCATTTTCGATAATCACATAGTTGGTAGCATGCAATTTCAATGTTCTTTTTTCATTGTCAGCCATATCAGTAGGACATTGCACAGTTTGCAAATACTGGATAATTCTTCTATACCATCCACATGTTTGCATATCATAGAGAGGTGCAACATCAATTTTTTCAGCCTGATTAACTTGATTAGCTTCCAAATTTTCCTCTTCCATCAAATTGGCTAGGCCCTTTCCTCTTACTGACTTGGTATTTTTAACTTCAATGTTAAATTCTTGGATCATGTTGATCCATCTACACCTTCTTCCTGTTGTCTCCTGCTGAGTAAAAATGCTCTTCACAGCTGCACTTGGTACAAAAGCTATAACTATAGCCCCTTGTAGGTAAGTTCTGAAATTCTTTATAGCCTTAACCAAAGCATATTCTTGTTTTTTCAGTAGTGTCATATTTTAATTTTGTTGCTTGAAAATATTTGCTAAAGAATACAATTGGTTGTTCAAAACCATGCTCATTTTTCTATAGTAAAACAACAACAATAGTATGAAAAGAAGCAAAAGAGAAAATGTGCATTGGTTTAGAGAAGTTAGGAGACTTCAAAACTGGAGCCTCTTTAATATCTTGTTTTATTTTCTTGAAAGATTGACTAGGATCTTCACTCCAAAGTACCTTCTCACCCTTCTTCAACATTTTGGAAATAGGTCTTGTAATTTCTGCAAAATTGGTTACAAATCTTCTCAAAAAATTTATCTGCCCAAAAAAATGAATGGATGCCCTTGACATTTTTTGGCTAGGGAATCTTGTCAATAGCTACTGCTCTTTCAGGGTCTATCCTTACTCCTTCCTTGGACACAATATGCCCTAACAGTTTTCCCTTAGTGACCCCAAAGGCACATTTCTTTGGATTCAAAGATATTCCATATTCTAGCAACCTAATAAAAACTTTCTTTAAATGCATGCAATGATCCTCTTCTTTCTTAGAATAAGTGGTCAGGTCATCTTGATATACAACCATAAATAAATCAATAAAATCTAAGAAAGCTACATCCATAGCTCTCTGAAAAATGGCACCAACATTTGTTAAGCTAAAAGGCATCCTTGCATATACATAGGTACCCCAAGGAGTATTTAATGCAGTCTTGTACTTCTTATAATCCTTCACTTTTACTTGATTATATCCTGAGAAACCATCCATCATTGACAATAGCTCACAGCTAGTTACCTTTTGTAACATGGCCTCCATGTTTGGTAAGGGATAATTGTCCTTTAATGAGGATACATTCAAGTTCCTAAAATTGACACACAGTCTTATATCACCATTCTTTTTCCTCACTGGTACCAGATTAGATACCCATGAAGAATATCTAATGGGTTTTATAGTACTAGCCTCCCTCAACTTTATCAACTCTTCTTGCATCTTGGGAGCTAAGTAGTAGGATTAATTGGTCTTTGCTTCTTCCTGAAGGGTTTTGCATCCTCTTTTAAAGGAATTTCATGCTGAAACAATTCCTCCTTGTAAGCTTTCAAGTCATCGTATGACCAAGCAAAGACATGCCTATATTTTCTAAGAAAGGAAACTAGCATTGCCTTTATCTTTGGCTTCATCCTCTTTCCTATATAGAATTTCTTTGGGGCATTTTCAATTCTCAAGTTTACTTCTTCTAGGTCCTTTGGGTGAGCAGTAGTTGTTTTGGCCTTACTGGTATATTGACCATCAAAGACCCTTTCAAGAGCTACAAGGCCTTTGGGGATTTTATTTGTTTTTAATTTGATGACCTCTTTTCCAAACATTGTGTCTTTTCCATCAGTATTTTCTACAAATCCATTAAAATAAATCTATCGACCCTCATATTTATTAGCACAATTTAGGAATCTAAGGATATCCTCATCATCATTAAAAATCTGCCAATTGTATACATTGTCAGGGATAGAGGGCCTTGTTTGTATCTCAACCTTTGAAATTCCTATGAAAGTTATATCATCAGGGCTCAATGCAATATTAACTAGTAGATCAACCACTTTATTATGTCCTCTCTCCATCTAGTCAATTCTAAAAGCATCAAACTGTTCAATGGAATACCAGACAATATTCTGGTATTGCCTCAATCTATTGTTTTTGCAAGCATACTTAGTTCTTACTTTGGATATTACAAGCTCAGAGTCACCAATTACCATTATCTTTCTAATTCCATGTTTTTCAGCAAGTCTTAATCCCAATAACAAGGCTTCATATTCAGCTACGTTATTTGTACAAACAAAAGATAGTGTAAAAGAGAACTTATAAGTATTTCCAGTAGGTGGTGTAGACACATAAAAATGACCTAGGCTTGCAAACTCTATTTTTACCACTTTCGTTCTAGCATAATTATGACATTTAATTATGTCCTGGTCCACTTCCTACTATTAATTAAATAATTTATAATTATTTAATTAATTCATGTCTCTTATATTCTTCATGATTATTAAATAAATAAATTTTATTTATTTATTCAATACGTCTTTAATTGTCTAAATCTTCCCACAATTAAATAAATTTATTAATTTATTTAATTACCTTTGTTCATTTATGTCTTCTCGATTATTAAATAAATGAATTTTATTTATTTATTTAGTATGTCACTAATTTTGGTAATTAAATTAATTTATTAATTTATTTAATTATCGGTCATAATCCTCTAAATTAAATGATTATCTTTAATTATTTAATTACTTAATTTTAAATAAGTGAAATTATTTAAAATGATTTCATTTTATTAACTGTCACTTCGTTTTGGTAAATAATCTGAAAATCGATTATTTATTGTCACACAAAATCCATATTTTCAATTTATTTAATTCAAAATGGTAATCTTCTTCCAAAAATCAAGTAATTGAGCAAATTCTTGATTTTTCAAATCTGCTTTTCAGTTTAGCCTTTATCCTCTTGATTTTTCAAAACTTACAAATCAAGCAATCTTTATCTTTTTGGCTAATTATCACATTTATTCTCAATCGCTGATTCGATTTTCTCAAATTGCATCTTGGCCACTCATTTCATATTTTTTCCCTAACCCTAATTAGGGATTGTCACATGCAATATTGACTGTTGATTTTAGGTTTCCATCAAATTTTAATCTCATCCGTCTGTCCAAAATTGCATTTTCTATAAAATGTCAATTTTGCTCACAATTTAGGGGCCACTTCGTTATTTTGACACATTTATGCTTAGATATTCATTTTATACTTTGCACTTAGTTTATTGAATTGGCATTTCATAGGCATAGTCATTTTGTCATAGTCATAGGCATAATCTTATTTTTTCATTCAAATCCTTCAAAACTTGCATAGGACATAGTCATAGGCAATTGCTCACATATACAAATCTGAGGGCAATAATCACAATTGTTGCAATCTAGAAGGTGCTATGGAAAGGAATTATGGAAGCAATGAGTAACAAGCATAACTATTTTAATTTGTTTAAGCTTTCAATGTATTTCATAGATTCTTTGGGTTTTGTTTATTAATCTAATCTGTTAACCTAAATGAAAATAACCCATTGATACATTGGTGAACCCAACGCTTTTATTTTCTATATCCATACGGTTTTCTATTTTCTGTCAATTTTGCAGGTATAAGTATGGAGTGATGCATTTGAGTTTTATTGATCCACATATGTTGTGTCGGGATGCATTCAACAACTGAAATGCTGCAATCGCTCCGCTGCGCCACAAAAGTAGTCAGGAAAGCCACATTTGTCATACTGAGCTGCATTTGAACAACCAATTGATGCATCTGCTTGTTAAACTAGACTGTGGAACCAAGATGCATTTGTTGCATAGAGAGACGCATTCGCTCTGCTGTGATGCATTTTCCTGCTAATTTTTCTTTTCAAATCTTACATTTGGGTTTTTTTATGTTTTCTATTCTTTTTTGTTTTACATCTTGGTTTTCTTTTTCATTTTGGTTTTCTTTTGCATTCTGCCTAGCATAGGGGTTTTCGTGTTACTAATCTTTGTTTGTAGTGTGTGGTGTTTACATTTTGTGGGTCCAAGACTAGTTGATAAAACTCCTAACTTGTGCTTTTGTAGGTTTGAGTGTCCAAGATTCATTCCAAAAACATTGTGCTTGTTCTCTTTAAAATAGAAAACATTTCTTTTGGTGCATTTGAAATGAACATGCTTTTAATACTGTTTAACTATGTTTGAAAGTGGTAGGTGAATATGCTCTCACCTTGTGCAAACTAGGTGATCAGAAAGCCAGACCCACTTTGTCCCTATGTAACCTTGATGTAATAACAAAAGTATCCTCTCCTCTTACATAGTCATGTCATCCTGGGTGTAAGAGAAACAATTATTGCCTCTAGAAATTGGGCCTTCCAGGGGACTTCATCACCTCTAAGCAACTCAAACCGGCAACAAAGATTTTTGGCCAAGCTACCCCTGACCAATATATAAATGTGAATCTTAAGGGAAAACCTAAGATTACGAGTGCAGATGTGTCATATGGACCAAGTAGTACTCCCCAAAACCATGTTGAGTGTAACCTCTTCAGGCTGGAGTGCCTCCTAAACAAAGATTAATTTTGTGCCCCATGTATGGCAACTCGAACAGGGGTCCTTAATGTAGTAAGCCAAAAACCTTTTATTTGCTAGTACAACGCCAGTCGGTGTGAAGCCTTCCATGTCTTTGTAGTATTTAGTAGAGGTGATCAATCTTCCATGGGAGTTTCATGGGGGTTGGAAGCTTGGTTGGCCTAAAAAGAGAGTGCACTGTAAGGGGGAGCTCATGCAGCCAAGCTTCTAGATTCCCACACTACTGATATGCGGTTGGGGAAACCCATGTGGAGTCTAGCAAATATTGTCCTGGCTTAACCATAGGATTGTACTTCTCTTTTGTGTTTGAGTACACTCAAAATATTGTGTTTTCCAAGTGTTTGTTGGATACTAAAATGAAACAACCATCATTCAAACATCTAGAAACAAAATAGTCAAACTTTAAACAATTTGGGTTTTTGACCAAAACATCAGAAAAGTTGACTTTTTACATTCTACAACGCATCTGTTAAACCACAATCGCTCTGTTGCACCACATTTTTCATTCTTTGCAACACATCTACTGTGCTAAAATGCATTTGCTACTTCAAACACCACATTCATATGTCTTGCACCGCATTTGCAATCTATAAAGCTGCATATGATATTATGAGTCATAATTGAAATCTGTAAAGCTGCATTTGAAAAACTGCGTCCTATTTGCCATCTGAAGAGATGCATTTGATCACTGTAATGCATTTTCCACCTATTGCGATGCATATGTCTATCATAATAACATATGTCAAAACCCAAGCTCATAGTCTGAATTCGGCGATGCATTTTCATTGCTGTAACGCAATTGATACTTTAAACGACACATCTAACAAATTGCAACAAAATTGACACCTAAAATGATGCAATTGCCCGTGACCTCAGAAGACTTGAGGCTAAATAATTGCAAACATCTTCCAGACATCTTTTTCTGCAGTCTTTTCCAACAACTAGATCAAGAATTGCTCCGATTCCTCCATCCTTGCATTCTAGGTTGCAATTTTTTAGTTTTCCAGAGATCTATCAGTGCACTTCCTTAATTTCATCCTTAGGATTTACCATCATTGTGGGTCCTCATTTTTTAGATTTTAGGATAGGAATCCTTGCCACTCTTTGTCAAATATTTGCCTTCAAACTTAAATTTCCATTGGACTTAAACAAAATCAACCCTTTTATTCTTTGTCCTTTTGTGAGCCACTTCCAACTCAAAAGTCTAGTGTGGAAACCTCAGCTTGTCATCTTGTCATTTAGTCCTTCATAGAAGTCCCTTGATAATCCAAATTGAGACATTAATCAAAATTTGAATGGTTAATAAGCCTTTCCATAATTCTACCAAAATTGATTGCACCTTAGAGTCCCCTTAGACCTTTCATTTTGCATTAAAACACTTTAGTCATCTGTCATTCATTTTGGTCCGCATTATCACTTTGCATCCTTTTTAAACAACATCATGATATTCACCACCTTGTCTTCCCTTCAACAAACTATTGATAGGATTTCTAGTCAAGTTGAATACTAGTTACTCCGTAGAGGTCAATACCAACAAGCCTTAGACTTTAAGAGACAATTCCTCCAAACCAAATATCAATGTCCTTTGTTACAACAACCCATCAGTCCAAGTCCTCCATCCATTAACCCTCACTATCAAGAATGACTTAAAAAAATCCCTACCATTAATCTCCAACACACATCCAGTTATTACCCTTATCCTAACCTTGGCAAGGGAAACCAACTGTCCACTAGTCCATTCCAAGTCTCCACGTCATATTCTAGTCCTTCACCTATCAATCCCTTCCAAGTCTACATGCCTTATCAACCATCTGCCAACTCATGTCAAGTCCCCACATCATACCATATTGATCCAGTCCAAGTCTCCACGTCCCATTTTAGTCAACCTTACACTAATCCAGTCCAAGTCTCCATGTCATATCCTCATCCTTCACATACTAGACCAGTCCAAGTCTCTATGTCATATCCTTGTCCTTCACATACTAGTCCAGTACACGTCCCCATGTCATATCCTTGTCCTTCACATACGAGTCTGGTACACGTCCCCATGTCCTATCCTTTTCCTTCACATACTAATCTAGTACACGTCCCCATGTCCTATCCTAGTCCTTCACATACTAGTCCAGTCCAAGTCCCCATGTCCTATCCTAGTCTTTCATTCATTAATCCTTTTCAAGTCACCCCCTCACAAATCACATCTAGTCATGAAAATTCTGTCATTACTCAAAGGAACATCCCATTGTCTAAACTTGAGGATACATGTCAAAATGAAAGCCCAAAGCATGACATTATAACGTCACCCTCATGTTAAGAACAAGGTAGTCCATCCCATGACCCTATCTTAAATTCCATTCAAGAACTCCTTCAAGACAATCATGACATCCAAAATACACTGACCCTTGACAAAGATTTCAATCCCAATTATATCATCCATGACAACCCCATCTTTGACCAAGACCCTACCATTGACCAATAAGTCCAAAATGATCCACTCCTTGACCTTTATGCCATTCATGATCAAACACGTGACGACAACTTTATTCAGGCTCCGACTAGCAAAACTTGCCAAAATAAGACACTTGCCTCCATCAGACTCATAGTCGATATTCCTCAAGAACAAGAGTCTTCCATTATGCACATATTTGCAAATGATCAAGCTATAGCAAAATTTACTGGACTCTATGGCACTAACCATAACAATGGCTTCGACATTGACTTGGAAGCACCAACAGAATCATCTAAACCTGACATGTCACAAGATTAGACCAAACATATTAGTTAGAAATATGTCCAGCATGACAATGAGGCTAAGACACTTTATCAACTAGGGTCATCTATCTTTGTCAGAGCAGGCTTCCTTACAAACAAAAAAATTCCAGGTAACAGTGTCCACAAACACAATGATGGGTTAGCATCTTTCTTTCAAAACAATAAATACCCCATCGCAAACAGAATCTATCAAAGCATGAAATATCAAGGAAAAGGACTAGCTATGCACGAGCAAGGCATTCAAGAACCAATATAGCTCTAGGAAAATTACAGACATCAAGATCTTGGCTATTCTTTAGTTGGCAAAGAAAATGATGTCAGTGGAACCTCCTCGATACTAGGGGCAGCCTTGTCAGATACAAAAGTCAAAATGGAGTCCATGAGTATTCCTTGTCATAAGATTGTTGCCAACACCCCATCCACCCACACCATAAACCATCACTCTCAACATCTTAAACCTTCCCTTTGGAACCAACAAAAAAATAAATCATACAAATCCAAAGATCAAAATCAAATGTCAAAGGCCATTGAATCAAACAAAAGGACAAGTGGACAAATGAAATTAAAATGTATCCCAAAGCAAAGTGGATCAAGCAAGTCAAATACAAAATTCAATCAAAATGTGGAGCCACAAGACAAGAGAACTCCCACATATAAAAAATGTCCACCTCCTTCAAAATGGTCATCAAGCAAGGCATGTAAAGGTGTTGGTTCCAAATGCCATCCCTCCAAAATCCATCATCCACCATACCAAGTTTGGAAAATAAAAGTGATTCATCCAAACATCTAAACAATCCATCCACATCTACCATCAAAAGTCATACCCTTGCATCTCGCCTAAAGTCCAAAAATCCCACGTCAAACATCCATCACATCTTGGCAGCAACTCTTTATCGTAAGGACTCTCATGGAACTCTATCATGATGTGCATATTTTAATAAGGCCAACCCTAATATTGAAAAGGATCATGATGACATCAATCAGTTGTATACAAGCATTATGATCCTGACAAGACAACTACCTCAGAAAGGTCATTATTGTCATATCATGGCACCAGTCTTTATATCAGCACCGTTAGTGGATTCATAACAGTCAATGGTCATCTAAAGCATCAAGGCTATCTAGAAATATCAAAAATACAAAAAATTTGAAAAAATAAAAAAATTGTCACCTTGATGAAAACCTGGCAAATAGGCGTCTTGGTGACACCAAAAAAATAAAAATGTCACAAAAATAGTAAAGAGAAAAATTTCATCAAACGATAAAAACTTGGCAAATAGGCGCCCTGGATAAGTACCATGATGAAAACTTGGCAAATAGGCATCATGTGTAAAATAAATCGTATATGTGCACTTTTGCACTTGGGGGAAAATTGTCTCATTTCCCATGCCTTCCTCTTGACATTGACATCTGACCATTTCATTGATATCATTTTCATCCATTTTCCCACCTATCTTGGTCTTGACATAAAACAAACACACATAAATCATGCTTTGGGAAAACTATTGAAATGTCCATCCCTTGGTCATACACTATTCATGAAATGTCATTACTTTCATAACCTCATTATCCTATGTGGCATAGTCCTTGAAAATCATATGGAAATTCCCTTAGCCTCATGTCTCTCGTCCTTTACCAAAGCTCACCTCTTGTCTTTTCATGTT
The DNA here is from genome assembly GCA_007258455.2 of Sequoia sempervirens. Taxonomy (NCBI): domain Eukaryota; kingdom Viridiplantae; phylum Streptophyta; class Pinopsida; order Cupressales; family Cupressaceae; genus Sequoia; species Sequoia sempervirens. The sequence continues at coordinate 157,522,595 of VDFB02105785.1, read as the reverse complement.
TGTCACCTACCTTAGCGTTCCCTTGTCAAACGGTCTAAGGATACTCCATCACTCCATCGTCCCAACCAAGTCATTCCAAATGCAACGAGTCTAATCCATACAAGTGCATTATCCAAAACATTACCTGACTTTGTTCATAACTCGGTTGCAGACCTTAATCCTTTCATCACATTATTGTCATCCTCACGTTGTTTCGGGATGTGTCCTTCCCACGTCAAACAACGTTGTCATCACCTATCAATTGCTATTCAGCTTGACTAGGGGCACAATCATGTTTGTCCTTGGATTCTCATGTGTAGGCATAAGTCATATGCATTTGCTACGATCCTCTTAAACCATTCAAAAAGAAAAACATCCAAAAAAATCATAAACTGTCAAAAGATAAAAAAAAAAGATGAAACGAAAAAATCCAAAAACATTAGAAAAAGCCCTTAAAAAATGATCTAAAAATCATAAACTATCAAAAATAAAAAAAATCAAAATATGTCCAAAACACAAAAACATCCAAATAAATGTCAAAAATCCCAAAAATAGAGTCATTTCAAGTCCAGTCAGTCATGTTAGTCAGTCTTGGTCATTTGTCAGAACTACATTGTCTCTGTGCATTTGCTACGTAGGCAAGGTCATCATTCGATGAGTCCCTGACACATTAGGTCAGTCCTTTTAGGTTTTTCAAAATAAAAATCATAATTCAAACATAGTCATGTTGTTCAAATAAAGCAGACATAGTCAAACTCAGACACAAGTCAGCCATTGCAAACATCAACATTTTAATCGTGAACCAAAATCATACAACATAGTCCAATCAGTCATATAGTCAACTTGCCAAAACATTGGTCAAAATGTCAATCTCGTCACTCTTTGGTCCTCTTCAAGATGTGTCCTTAGATTTGGACCTCATCATAATGTCATTTTCCTTTTCAGGATGTTTCCTTCCTAACTTTAGGCACTGTCAAAACTGTCAAACGGTCAAAATACATGCAATTAATCTTTCGACAAACAAACATTGGCAAACACAATTAAATGGTTGTTAATATTTTTGGCCTATTTTGTCTTATCTTTTGAATATTTTTTCTATCTTTATCTTATCTTTTTATTGACTTTTCTTTTTGGTCATGTTACTAGCTACCTCAAGGATGTCCCATGAACGATTTAGAGGTGCGATGACGTCTTATGACCTATTTTATTTTTTTTGACTGTTGTATGTGAATTGTCTTGACAAAAAGACTAGGGCAACATGACCCTTAGTATGAGTTAGGAAATTCCTTGTTTGTGACTATTTGTTTTTCAAGTGCATGACCTTGCACACCTTGGTTTATGTCATACCATCATGTTTGTTGCCTATTTGTGTCATTTTTACCACCTAATGATGATTCGAGCAACGTCTATTAGTTCTTTGGCAAGTATTGAAGGATTATTTCCCATCCCACCCTTCTTCGTTTCCCCTCTAACATTTCATCTATTTTGCATCTTCATCATCCATATCTTTTGTACTAACATGTCTTTGTCCCTTCATATTCTAGTCTTCTCATCAATTTCAAGAGCACACCCGTGTTCTTGGAACCCGTTTGTCCTCTTGAGGGGGCATACCACTACCTTCCTCGTCATTCTTCCTCATCCTATTTTGCACTAGGGCATATTTTTGACTTATTTTCTTTGTCACAATGCGATAGGATACATTATGACAAAGAGGGGCAAAATGTAAACACATAAAAATGACGTAAGCCTACAAGCTCTATTTTTACCACTTTCGTCCTAGCATAATTATGACATTTAATTATGTCTTGATCCACTTCCTACTATTAATTAAATAATTTATAATTATTTAATTAATTCATGTCTCTTATATTCTTCATGATTATTAAATAAATAATTTTTTTTTTATTCAATACATCTTTAATTGTCTAAATCTTCCCGCATTTAAATAAATTTATTTACTTTTGTTCATTTATGTCTTCTCGATTATTAAATAAATGAGTTTTATTTATTTATTTAGTATGCCACTAATTTTCATAATTAAATGAATTTATTAATTTATTTAATTATCAGTCATAATCCTCTAAATTAAATGATTATCTTTAATTATTTAATTACCTAATTTTAAATAAATGAAATTATTTAAAATGATTTCATTTTATTAATTGTCACTTCATTTTGGTAAATAATCTGAAAATCGATTATTTATTGTCTAACAAAATCCATATTTTGAATTTATTTAATTCAAAATGGTAATCTTCTTCCAAAAATCAAGTAATTGAGCATATTCTTGATATTTCAAATCTGTTTTTCAGTTCAGCCTTTATCCTCTTCATTTTTTGAAACTTACAAATCAAGCAATCTTTATGTTCTTTATTTTTCAAAAATATTTAACTTTTTGGCTAATTATCACATTTATTCTCAACCACTGATTTGATTTTCTCAAATTGCATCTTGGCCACTCATTTCAGATTTTTTCCCTAACCCTAATTAGGGATTGTCACATGCAATCTTGACCATTGATTTGAGGCTTCTGTTAGCTTTTAATCTCATTCATCTGTCCAAAATTGTATTTTCTATAAAATGTCAGTATTGCTCACAATTTAGGGACCACTTTGTTATTCTAACACATTTATTCTTAGATATTCATTTTATACTTTGCATTTAGTTTATTGAATTGGCATTTCATAGGCATAATCTTATTTTGTCATTCAAATCCTTCAAAAAATTGCATAGGACATAGTCATAGGCAATTGCTCACATATATAAATCTGAGGGCAACAATCACAATTGTTGCAAACTAGAAGGTGCTATGGAAAGGAATCATGGAAGCAATGAGTAATAGGTATAACTATTTTAATTTGTTTAAGCTTTCAACGTATTGCATAGCTTCTTTTGGTTTTGTTTATTAATCTAATCTGCTAACCTACCTGAAAATAACCCATTGATACAGGTGATACGAATAAAATCCCTACACCAGATCCTTCTTTAGAGCTTTCACCATCAAAGTACATTTTCCATAGTCCTTTATCGAACATTGTTGAAACTTCATTTTCTATAGGTGAAGGACATCTTTCAATCTCTCTTGGTGCTTCTTCTACCTTGAACCCACCAATGTCGGTATCTATGAAAAGAATTTTGTCATCTTCAGGGAGACGTTCCAACATATGTGGGACCCTAGATTCTCTCATTACTTGGATATTCTTACCATCAATGGGCAATGTGGCATAAGACATGTCACACTGCATACTACCTCTCATAGATGCACTCCATTTTCGTGATAATAACATTCCATAATTAGGTGGGATATCAACCACTACCACACTCATTTTAAACACTTTGTCAGGGAAAGATGCTAATCTATATGGAAGCTCATTTATCACACCTTCCACAAGGACCTCTCTGACATCCATGGCATAACACCTACCATGAGTGCTATTGATGAGGGTGCAGCCAAAGACTTATAAAATAACCCACAAACAAGAGAATAATTTTATTATTCAAAAAATGGAGCTTCTTACATGCAGAGGATCTCAAATTCCCAAGTTCTACAACACATGCAAGTTACAGAAAGCTACAGAATAACCCTTTCGCAATATGCAAGCTTGTCCCCCAAAAAGTTTCCAAAAATTAGAAACCCACCAATAAATAGAGCTCCTCATTAGTTTGGAGCCAAAACAACATTCAAATTTGAGTTTAGGCGGTTTGGCGCCGAAAATTTACAACATGAAGTTCAAATTTCAAAAGAGCATTTGCAATTGTATCTTCTAGAAAGTGCGCCAACTTCCCAGGGCCATAACTTTTGATCTAGGACTCTGATTCGCGAACCGTTTGAACCGTTGGAAAGGTATCAAAGTCAATAATGTGCTCAAAGTCTACTATGTCAATTTCAGTAAGTTTTAGGGCCGTTTTGGAAACTCTAAGTGCCTCAAATCTCACTTGAAAGATTTTTAGGTGCAAATCTGGGAAACTAAAACTGCAATATCTTTCAACCCAGGAACATAAAATAAAAACCATAAATTAGTAATTTCATTATGACGAAAAGGGTATCCAAAAATGTAAAAACATCTAAAAAATAAGAAACTTGAAATTTAACTATTTTTGGGTGATGCAAGATTGCCCTTACACCACTAGATGCTCCTGCATCAGACACCCAGGATAATTTGAGAAGTGACCCCGTCACGTCTCAGATGGTTGAGGAAAACCCAACTGGGCAACTACTACCTTAGATAGCCAGGATGAGTCTTCCACAGGCCTTCCTCTCCATTTCACCAGATATTCTTCATACTACCTATTTCTGGTACTCCTTCCCACATGACTATCCAAGATTGCTTCAATCTCCTCCCTTTCTGAAGTAGGTGCTGGAATGCCATACTACCCTATTGCTGGTGCTTCCTCCATTCCACCTTCATGATACTCTATCAAATCTGAAATGTTGAACACAGGGGAAATGTTGAATCCATCTAGCAACTCTACCTCATATGCATTCCCTGAATCATGCCTCTTCAAAATTTTACAGGGACCGAACTTCTTCATCTTCAATTTGTTATATGTTCCCACTGGAAACCTTTCTTTCCTCAAGTGGACCATCACTTCATCACCAATCTGAAACTCCTTATACCTCCTCTTCTGATCTGCCTTAGCCTTATACTACATATTCATCTTGTTAATATGTTCTCTTACCTTCTCATGTATATCCTTGATGTATTCTGCAAAATCTTCGGCTTCAACACTTATTTTTCTCTTGGTCCATCTTCCTCAATTCTAGAGTTGTTCTAGGGTTACCTCCATACACAATTTGAATGGTGATCTACCGGTTCATGACATAATTGTTGTAAGAAAATTCTGCTGGTAAGATCAAGTCCCATCCCTTGGGTTTATCTCCTACCAAACATCTCAGTAGGTTACCCAGACTCCTGTTAACAACCTTGTCTGCCCATCTGTTTGTGGATGGTGTGCAGAACTGAACTTCAACTCTGTCTTCAGCTTCTTCCACAAGGTCCTCCAAAAGTACCCCACAAATTTGGTGTCACAATCTAAAACAATACTCTTTGGCAGACCATGTAGCCTCACCACCTCTTTGAAGAACAAGTCAACAATGTGGACTGCATCATGGGTCTTCTGACATGGAATGAAATGTGCCATCTTCAAAACCTATCAACCACCACAAAGACTGAATCATTCCCTCATTGTGTCCTTGGAAAACCAAGAACAAAGTCCATACTTATATCCTCCCATGGCCTCTCTGCATGTAAGGGATGATAAGTCTATATTCTGCTCACCCTTTAGCCATCTGACATACCCTAACTTTGTACAAACTTCTTCACATCCTGTGACAACTGAGGCCAATAATAATGCTAATGGCAAATGGTCTTATCCCGACCAAAATGTCCTGCCATTCCTCCACTATGCTTCTCCTTTATCAGGTTCTCCCTCATGGAACTCCTTAGGATACACAATTGACTTCCCTTAAATAACATGCCATCCTAGATTATGAAATCCAACCACCTTGTCCTATCCACTGTAATAGGTTCCTTGCAAGCTTTCCAAGCCTCTGCAAAATTAGAATCTTTAGCATACAGTGTCTTGAGTTCATTGAACCCAACCACTTCAATCTACAACTTTGTCATCAACGTATGCCTCCTACTTAAGGCATCTGCAACCCTATTTGACTTCCCACTCCTATGTTTCAAAACAAAGATATAACTCTATAAAAACTCTACCCATTTCATATGCCTCTGATTTAACTTTCCCTGACTATTTAGGTACTGCAAGACCTGATGATTAGTATATAGAAAAAATTCCTTCAGCAACAAATAATGTATCCATTTCTTTAATGCTTGAACTATTGCATAAAATTCCTGATCATATACAGAATATTTCTCTTGGCATCATTTAACTTTTCACTAAAATAGGCAATGGGCTTACCTTCTTGGCTCAACACTGCTCCAATGGCACAACCACTAGCATCACAATCCACTTGAAACACCTTGTTAAAATCTAGGAGGGCTAGAATAGGTTGCTCTGTCACCTTCTGCTTCAACAGTTCAAAAATTTTTGTTGCTCCAATGCTCCACTTGAATTCTTTTCTATCCCCTCTCATTGTTTCAGTTAGGGGTCCACAAATACTACTGAAGTTTCTAATGAACTTTCTATAAAAACTAGCCAAACCATGGAAAGATCTTACCTCAGTAGTAGTTCTTGGGGTAGGCCATTCTAGAATAGATTTCACCTTCTCTAGGTCCATCTTGAGATCTTCTACTGAGACAACAAACCCCAAGTACACTAGCTCCCTCTTCACAAAATTGCACTTCTTCAGATTAATCAACAGTTTCTCTTCTCTTAAATTCTCAAAGACTCTCTGAATATGCATCAGATTCTCATCCAACATCTTACTGAAAATCAAAATATCATCTAAATACACAATAAAAAAATTTCCCATAAATTCTTTTAGTACCTCATTCATGAGCCGCATGAATGTGCTTGGTGCATTGGTTAGCCCAAAAGGCATGACTAACCACTCACAGGCCCTCTTTGGTCTTGAAGGCAGTCTTCCATTCATTCTCCTCTCGGTGGATCCGGTGATATCCAATCTTTAGGTCAATCTTTGTGAAGTACTAAGCTCCACTCAAACAGTCCATCGTGTCATCCATCCTTGGTAAAATCTGACTTGATTGTTATCTTGTTTATGGCTCGGGAATCTGTACACATCCTCCACTCCCCATCCTTCTTTGGTGCTAGTACTGCAGGTACTGCACATGGACTCAAACTCTCCCTTATCAAACCCTTTCTCAACAACCTTGAACTTGTCTGTTCAACTCCTCATTTTCTGCTGGAGTCATTCTATGAGCTGCCTTATTTGGAAAACTAGCTCCAGGAATCAAGTCAATATGATGATTGATCTTCCTTATTGGTGGTAAACCCTCAAGTACATTATCGGAAACAATATCCTGAAACTCATCCAACATCCCAAAACTTCTTTTGGAACCTTCTCACTATCCTCCTTACTCACTCTAGGAATCACTGCATAACACACATGCTCATGCTTCATACCTTCTAAAAATTTGCTTCCATCTACATAACAAATTCTAGCACTACTGCATACCTTTTCTTCGGTCTCCTTCAGGGGTTTCAACTTGTGACGAACCCCATCCTTTGTCAAGGAATAAGTGTTTGCATGGCCATCATGTATAGCTCGCCTATCAAACTGCCATGGACCTCCCCAACAACATGTGACATGCATCCATGGGGATGATATCAGAGAGTACCTCATCATGGTAGCTCCCAATCTTGAACTTTACTAGGCACTGCTCATTGACCAAAACTTTGTTGTCTTTCTACAACCAAGCAATCTGATACGGATGCAGATGCCTTTTCCTCTTCAGCCAACTTTGTGACCATCTCCTTTGACACCAGATTATCGGTGCTCCCACCGTCAATAATGACATTACAACATTTTCCTTCACACTTGCACCTTGTGCAAAATAGATTCTTCCTTTTTCTGGTTCCTTTTCCTTAGTCACCAGGGCTCTTCTAATCACTAGGGCTTCTCCCTTTCAAGATCATCCGATGTTCAGATTGGGCCTCCTCATCTACATGTGCAACCCTTCCATGACTTTCTGGCCTTTTGTCTGCCCTTCCTTGGTGTTGTGGACATTCATAGGCTTGATTCCCTTCTTCACCACACTGAAACACGTTCCTCTAAAACCACCTCTTCCAAATCTTGTCCATATCTCCCTCGTCCTCTACCTCTTTGATCACCACTATTTTGATCATGAGGGCGATAAAGTTATCATTCCTTTGGCTCGGCTGGTACCCACATCTTCACTTTTCTTTTCATCATCATTTCGACTTCCGAAGGTCTTCCATTGCCCCTTCCACTTTGACCTCCTCATCCTTTTTGCTTGCCATCAAATCTTTTGTTCAACTTCTCTTCCACCTTGAGCAAACTGATACACATCCTCAATGGTGGTCATTCTGACTAGGCTTAACTCCTCTGAATGCTTGGTCATAACCCATTAAAATATCGGGCTACCTTCTCCTTATTGGCCTTTGTGACCCGGCTCGATGATTATCTTGTGAAAATATTCAATATTCTTTCACTGATCTACTTCTTGCTTCAACTCTTGCAATTTCTTCAACAGATCTAACTCGACCCACTCTATAGTACTTCTCTTCGTGAGTGATATTTCTTTTTATTTCTTTCTATTTTCCACCTCCTTCCACCAAAACTCAGCTTCCAATGCATTTTAAAATTAGCCTTATCCATTTTAACTCAAATACCTTCTATTCACTACTAATTCTCCAGTGATCAACTCTTCGAAATCAAACTTCAAAATAACTGGGACTTCTGCTCTGGGTCTTTTCCTGATCTTCAAAATCCTTTATTAGCCCTTATCTCTTCAATTGATTTTTCTTCTTCCTCTTTACATTGAACTTCCTCCTCCCTTCATCCTCACTTTCTGTCTCGGGTTTAACCCTCTTCAATTGCTCTTGTAACGCATCAATCTGTCTCTGGAGGGTTGCCAGTGCATCTCTTCCACCAACATTTCTGCCACCTCAACCACCTCTAGCACCACCATGCCTACCTAACACCACTCTTGGAGGCATCTTTCTTGACCTCGACCCACAACCACAGTCCTCGTGCGAACTACCTTACAATCGGCGATCTATCCACATGCTCAAGAAAACCTCGCTTTGATACCACTTGATGAGGGCGTAGCCCGAGACTTAGAAAATAACCCACAAACAAGAGAATAATTTTATTATTCAGAAAATAGAGCTTCTTACATGCAGAGGAACTCAAATCCCCAAGTTCTACAACACATGCAAGTTACAGAAAGCTACAGAATAACCCTTTCACAATATGCGAGCTTGTCCCCCAAAAAGTTCCCAAAAATTAGAAACCTGCCCATAAATAGAGCTCCTCATTAGTTTGGAGCAAAAACAACATTCAAATCTGAGTTTAGGCGGTTTGGCGCCAAAAATTTACAACATGAAGTTCAAATTTCAAAAGAGCATTTGCAATTGTATCTTCTAGAAAGTGTGCCAACTTCCTCGGGCCATAACTTTTGATCCGAGACTCCAATTCGTGAACCGTTTGAACCGTTGGAAAGGTATCAAAATCAATAATGCGCTCAAAATCTGCTATGTCAATTTTGGCAAGTTTCAGGGCCATTTCGGAAACTCTAAGTGCCTCAAATCTCACTCGGAAGATTTTCAGGTGCAAATCTGGGAAACTACAACTGCAATATCTTTCAACCCAAGAACACAGAATAAAAATCATAAATTGGGAATTTCATTATGACGAAAAGGGCATCCAAAAATGTAAAAACATCTAAAAACTGAGAAATTTGAAATTTAACTATTTTTGGGTGATGCAAGATTGCCCTTACACCACTGGATGCTCCTGCATTAGCTATCAATATTTAACCCTAATGCATCCATGATTTTAACTAGAATGATATTGTTTGATGTGCTAGAGTCAATAATATAATTCTTTATGAAATTTCCCCCAACTATCAAGGTAAGAAAAATGGGATCTATCTTATCTAGACAAGTGTTCATAGAGTTTCCAAGAAAAATATGGGGAATCTCAACAATTACTCCTCAAATTCCTTACCTTTCCTGTCCTTTTCACTTAGTTTAAAAGGAGCAGATTCCACTAAATCATTATTGGATATATGAACACCAGTGATAAGGGCCACTGCCTTTTGTTTATGTTCCTCTATCCTCATCATTTCAAGAAAAGGTATAGACACTTTAAATTGGGTAAGTAACTAAAACATATCAACAGGAGTATAGTTGGGAAATTTAGTTGAAGGAATACCTTGTTCATTGCTATTATCTCTCTATTGATTTTTGGTTGCTTCAACCTTGTGTTTAGCATCCTTCCTTATGGCTTCAAGAACTTACTTCTATGTCTTTTATTTTTCAGCAGAATTTTTTTGTCCAAGAGTAGCTTTTGACTTGCATGTTCTCTTGGCCAAAATTTTATCTCCCTTTCCTTATTTATCTTTGAAAACTTCTATTTTTTCATTAGGCTCAAGTATTTTTCCCTTAGCATTCTATTCCTTGATGAACAGACTAGCAAGATTACCTTGTTCACCTCCAACAATTCTATTTCTTAAGTGATAAGAACTCCTAGCTTGAGCAGCTAATACCGCAGTGTATTTTGTAATCTCTTCCATAGAAGGTCTTCTTAATGAAACACCATCTTCAATCACCTCCAAGTTGTAAGCCTCAAAATCACTAACATCATCCTTATCAGAAATAAGTTGTTGATGATATGCATTAGCAATTTAGCTTTGATTGCTGACATCTACTTCACAAGAATCTTAATTAGAAGAGCATTCACTGCAAGAAATACCAGAATCACCCATAATCATAAGTACATCATCCTCCTCTTGATATTACTGATCACACTACTTAGGTATGTTATCTTCTACTTCCACCATTTGTGCTACTACACACTACTGCGCGGAATGTGGCATTTGGCAAGTCATACACCAAGGAGTGTCCTCTATAAAATTTGTTGAATTCTTTTACAGAGGGTTTGGAGGAACTTTGTTTTTAGTATTTCTCTGATTATTTGAGACAAGCTTCCCATTATACCAATTGGTATTGTAAGGGTGGTCTTACAACCTAGGGGTTCTTTCATTCCTTTGGTAATTTTTTGGTTAGGCCTTCTCTTGCCTTTCAATTTTATCATTGATAGTTTTCATGAAGCTATCAAGCTTTTCCTCAATTGTTCCCCCTTTAGCACCTAGACTCATTTCTTCCCTCTTTGAACTTTTGAAAAGTTTCAGATCATCTCTTCTGCCAACTTTACTAGTTGTTTTGCTGATATTTTCAATATGTTTTGCTATCTTAAAAACTTTTCTTAAAGATTGAGGACACTTATCTAGCAAACGGTAACTCATTTTTGCATCAAAAGTATTGCAGTAATTTACCAAACATACATGATCATTTAAATGTAGATGAGGAAACATTTTTCTAGCTTTCTGGAACCTTATATTAAACTCAATAATAGATTCATTAGATCCTTTTACAATATTATTGAACTGATTCAACAAAAAATGTGAATCAGTGTCACCATATTGTTCTCTAAAAACCCTTTTGAACTCCTCCCAAGAGCCAATGCTCTCAGTAGGTAAACTCTTGTACCACTCTCTTGCATCCTCAACAAGAGATTGCATGAACAACTTCATCATGACATCTTCTTCCTCCACCTCAAAATCATCCATAACATTAGCGAATTATTTGAGATGGTCTTCACCACTTAAAGCATTATTTCTAGAGAATTTGACTAGAGCAGGCCTGAAATCTTTAGGAAATGGGTCAGAGTAGCCAGGTATTCCAGTGAAACACAATTGCTGGTATCTATCTACTTGGAGTGGCCTCCTAGTATGTCTATCCCTATGATCATCTCTGTTTTCATCACCTTTCTTACTATTAGAGTGGCTACTATCCTTTTCCTTTACACGTTCACAATCACCTCCTCCTTTCTTACCTCCCTCATCGTCTTCAAAATAATACTTATCATTTTTTTTCTTTCCTCCACCACCACCTCCCCCATCTCCACCACCACTTCCGCCAGGAGTTTGTCCATCAAATTTCCTCTTTTGCAACTCACTATCAATGTTTCTAGAGCTCGAAGCCTCTGGAATATGGGTGGACATTTGAAGGAATGCAATCTTCCTTGCCATTTATGCATTAGAATCTATTATTTCAACTTTCTTCAAATCTTCTCTCAGCTTTTCACTTTCCAATTGCAACCTCAATATCTTAGGATCTAGAGATGCATTAGACAGGGTCAGATCAACATTGGCTTTATTTGTGGGGATTTCAGTAGATGAAGTATTGTTTTTATCATTGGTTTTGAATGTATTTTTCTTGGGTTGGTCAATAGGTCTCTTTCCATGATCTACAAATGATGTTTTCTTAGTAATAATAGGAGAATCTGAGGCTCTAGTGGTTGAGATAGATGTTGTATAAGTATCAATAGCTAAAGTTCCCATTGAGACTGTTGCTCTAGGAATATCATCAGTCATTTTAGAAAGATTTTCCTCAGAGGTTCTATGCCTTGTGGCCTCTTCTCTCATTTTCTCCAAAATTTTCCTTCTAACATCTCTCTCAAGTTGCTTAGCTCTAATCCTATCTTCCTTTTCTTTCAACTCTTTCTTTCTTTTTTCTTCTTGTTCTTGGAATCTTAACTCCTCTTCTTCAATGGCTTTCATGTCATTATCTATATCTTCCTCATTTTCTAAATATCCCCATGTTCACTTGGGGTAGGAGTAAAGTAAGGTTGGTCAGTAGGGTCCCCCTCAAGAGAAAAGTGGACTAGCTCATCAAAGGATTTACCTCGTGGCTTAATTTTTTTTCCATTGAAAATGGAACCAATTCCAGGGGTGGAAGACTCAAAGAACTTCTTATTCTTTTCCCAAAAATCCCACCTATCTTCCTCTCTTGACATTTTTAACTCACTGTCAAAAACTTCTTCTACTGGAAAACTTCCCTGGTCTATGTTAGACTCTTGAACATTATTCCCTTCTTCATGGACACTAGCACTACTTATATCAACATGAAAATTAGGAGATACATCAGGATGTGAATCAATAGACTTACTTGATTCAAAAAAAATTCTGACCCATTTAGGTTGCTTTTCCTTTGTAGGTTCATATTCTTCCTTTTTCTTAGGGTGCTTCTTCTCATAACTTCTAGTCTTCCTCATAATGTGAAGTACTAGAAAATATTTCTTGTTATTTTCTTTTTGAGAACTAATCTTCACACTAGTACTAGAGAACACTAGGAAACAAAAAGTGATTGCAATTTTATTTTGTACTTGTCATTCTAGAAAAGACTTTAAACATTACCTTACAGAAAGTGGCATAATGAAATAACACCTGACGCATAAGACCTAGTATGATGGGACTAATGCAACAAACTTAGAACTGAATTATTCCTTAAACAGTAAGGAATATTCACAATGAAAAAATGACTCTAATTGTACCTAATATGAACTTAGAGACTTTGGACTTAACTAGTCCCCAAGAGAGTCGTCAATCTGTTGGTTATTTTTTAAGAACCAAAATGATCTCCAGAAATACCTATGGATTTTTCCATTTCTAATTATCAGTAATTCTAAATGGATTGGCCAACAAATGAATAGAGGTTGCTAAACTTCTATTCCTACTCTTTGGGCTCTGTGAAACCTGGGAGGGTGATCCCACAATGTATACCTAAAGACCTTTCACAATTAATATCAAATACATTGTCAATAAAAGATATCTCTCATGATATCACTTAATAGTAACAATGAATAAGTTGGTAGCTTATTATGTCAATGTTATATATATTTGATATGAGAGAGTAGACACTAAAACAAACAACAATAGTATTCCCTTGAGATTTTATGATTAAAAGATTGAGTAGTTAATGAATCAACACTGTAAGTGTAACACTAATACCCAACATGAACCAATGCCTTTATCCCAAGCATGGAGTCAATACCATTTGACATAACCTAATAACAATTCAGATAATAGCACCTATAACCCTAAGAAATATTGCATTACAACATTCCTTTGTGATGTTTAGGATTATCACTTCTTACAAATATCCTAGTACATAGTATTTATAAGTTATCAATTGCATACAAGCATTTACATCAATTCATTGAATTAATAAGAAAACATGAAACTGAACATCCATTAGATAATGACAGAGATAAATGAAATAAATCCTTAATTACTTTCAATCATAACTCATAACACACATACAAGGAGAGAGAATAACCACAAAACCGATATTACTCTGTATTATAAATGCTATATCATTATCAGTCTTACATGCATAAGTATGAACTCCAAAAGAAACTTAAAACAAAGACTCTAAAACTTGCTTCATATTGTCTTGAAAAAACTAACAGTATCATCTAAAAAAAATTCAACTCCCATGCTTTTGGTCCTGAATTCCTTCTTATATCTATGAAGGAGCAAACAAGCTTCAGACCAAATAACACACATGTTATGATCTCATAGGATCGCTTGCAACAATATTCCCTTTTTAGTTACACTTGAGTCTTCAGGAGGAGAAAATAAACATGAGGTAGAATTAACCTCAACTCTTCGTGGAAAATAGGTCCCGCCTTAAAAGACATCATTAGTTTGTTACAATAGTTACAAGATATTCTCCATGTGCTTAAAATTCCAACTGTAAGAAAATCAAAACTACAAAACTTATGAAGCAAGGCAAAGAAAGCAGAAAAAAGGTCAAAATGTGTTAATCCACATTAGCACCATGTGCTAATAACTTGAGTTTAAGGAGAGAATAATATTTTACCATGTTATATCAAAAGCCTAATATGTATTGTATTCAGGCTATGTATTATTCTTCTCATGTCCATTATTCTCCTTATTGACTCTATGTATCTCTCCAACCAAATATTGTATTCTTCTTTAGTGGGCCACTTAACATTAAATAAATCTTGCACCTTTGTAATATAATGGGAGTACCTTGCATCAATTAAAATCATGGCTTCCCTAACAAATATATCCATTTTTCATTTAATTTCCACCATTGTATCAATGTTTGAATTGAGCAAGATGTAATTGGTGATAGACGAATGCATCATAGCCGCTTCAAGAAATCCTCCCAAATCTTTCTTCTAGGTGTCAAATGGATGCAATTCACCTTTTGAATTCAATACTTGAGGCATACGATGATCCTCCATCTCCTTGAAAACTTTCAACTTACTTTGGAGTTGTATACCCAACTTTCCATGGAAAGTAGTTACCTCATTTATTGAGTCAATAGTTTTCAAGATGTCAGGAATATTTGTGGGTGCCTCGGGATCGTCATTCATTTTTGGCATCATTTCTTTCAAAGCACTTACCCTAGAAATCCAATTATTCCATTCATTCCTAAAGGCCTCCTGTACTTGTAGATACTTTGTATTTTCCTCATGAATGTTTTTATGCATGGCCCATACATCATTAACCCTGTGGACCAACTTGGTCACCTTGTGCTTAAGCACATCCTCAAAAATTTCATTGGCCACCCTAACTATCTCCAATTTTTCTTGCCTGACATTTTCCTTCTCAGTAGTTAACTTTTCTTTCAAATCATCAATTATGAGGGCCAAAGTCTCCCTATCTTGTGTAGACACATCAAATGAAGAAGAAGAATAAGAAGGCTAAGTCACTATTCTTTGAGTAGCTTGAATAGTAGCTCTCATTTGATTAAGCTCATTCAAGGCCTTATTATATTCCTTAACCAAGGATTCATAATTTTTCTAAGAAATATGTGCATTGTCCACACTAAGCATTGCAACATGTGCAATTAATTCAGCTGTTTGGATTGGAGTTATGTCAGTAGCTCTCTTGACCACTAGTGAACCAATAACCTCCTCAATAGTCCTAACAACCTCATGTTTGCTAGTATTAGGTGCTATAGAAAAAATTGCAAGGGTATGTAGCTTTGGACTATATCCAAAACCAAATAATTTATTCTCAAATTGATATTCAAATATCAAAGCTTGAGGATCTCTCCTAACTGAATCATATGCTATGGTAGTAGTGAGATTACACCCTGCTAACAACATGATTCCACTATCTTTAAAAATTCTTTGAACTTCAGTGGGAGTAATAGCTACAATTTCAGCCCTAATCTTCTCTTCCTTTGCTTTCTCAATTTCCTCCTGATGAGAAGGTTCAACATTTACTTGGGCTGATTCTAGTCTCTCTTTTATTTACTTACTCCACTGTTGAATCATAAACTCCTAAAATTCTTTAGTTTGCACAAATTTATCATCAGCCAAAAACTCATAACACTCCCTAATTCTAGGATCATCATAATTTTCTCTGTCATACTGCCACTAGACAATCCTATTAGGAAGAACATCAAAACTATGAGTCTCTTAAATATGAGGAAGGGGAAATTTCTGCTCAACCTCCTCATTTCTTGGTGCATGTTATGCCACTTGTTATTCCCCAACCTCCTAAACATCTTCAAGTTGTTCTAGGATATCCATAGCTTGTTGTTGTTGTTGTTGCTCTAAGAGGACCTGGGATTTGTCTACAACCTCCTTTACCTTTACCTTTAACTCACCAAACTGATAGTCCCTTATCATGGTAAAGGCCCTCTCCAAAGGGTTTGCAACTTCATTGTATGGACTGATGTAGAAGGAATTCCTTTTCATAATCCTTTCCTCAAGGTTTTTCATAGCTGTCCATTCCTTTTCCTAACCATGATAGCCTCATCACTTGTCAGATTCCTTAGTACATCATCTCTATAGAAGAATTCATGATGTATGATTCCTAAGTTCTTTTTTCTTCTTCTTCCTACCACAAATATTTCTAGATCAAAAACTCTAACCTCATTGATAGGCATTCTGAGATTATTCACCATAATGCCCAATTTTTCATACCCTTCAAGGGCACTGATCTTGAAATAAGAAAAAGTACATTGGGAATGTATTACAAAGCCCTTTATATCATTTCTAAACATTTAATAATCCATAACATCAATTTTCCACATGAACTCCATGAAAGCCAATCTATCTAAGACATAAAAGGGTAAACAATGGGGTGCCACCTTGGCTCCATAAACCCTAATCAAAGTATATTCAGAATGTAGAAACCAGTCAGCCCAATTATGTGTTGTTGTAGAGCCTGGTACATCCTTTGGGTGCATAAGAATTCTAATCTCTAGAGAAAGTATAAATCTAGGTGCCACACCAAATGAATCTAAGATACCATGTATTACAACATTGGAAAACAAGATGTAATTGGAATTGGAGAATCCTGATCCCAAATGTATGTCCACATTTGCACCGGGATAGCCTTATTTTCACTGTCCTTAATCTTCAAATTTAATTTCATTTTCCAATCATAGTCTCCTTCCCATAAGAGCATACAAATCAACAAATAATGATGGGGGAAAGATAGAGGGAGCACTTCCTTTTTCAATTTGAGAAAATCCTCATGCATTCACTCAGCAACAAAGTTAGCATAATCAAAACCAATGTTTCGATTATATTCTTATATATCTACCACCATCACCAACAAATTAGGGGCTATTCTAACCTCAAAAAACTAAGCTAGCACTTGGTTTAAACAATAGTAAGTGTTTTTGAAATATTCACACTCAAAAGGCTTAGCATCCTGAGCAGTAAATTTTTTCCTTCTCCTTCTATGTCGCACAAGTATTGATTCTCTGGATGCAAATTTTCTCCTTGCATATTCAGCATACAAGTAAGCATGCCTGAACTTTGTAGTCTAATTGGGATTTAACCCAAATACATCCAAGATTTTATCCTTTGTCACCTACAGAATTATATCACCATTCTCACTCTTGATTTTCCTGTCAGTAGGGTCATAGTACCTTGCTAGCTCCATCCTTAAATCAACTTCCAAAAACACATTTGGAACCACTAAGTTTCCAAAGTTCAATCCCCACAAATAGCATGTAGGCTTACTATAATTTTTCCTATTGAAAGCATACCGAAACAATTACCATCCACTATGGGGCTGGGGTTTCTCACCAATTTTGCTAGCATTATCCATCAACCTAGTGGCAACAACAACTTGTCTTGTGGGCCTTTTACCAATTCATGACCCTCCCTCTTTGACACCTCTAGAAGTTTCTTGCAGGGGTACTAGGCAAAGGGTTAGACAAAGTGACTAGCTTAGACTTAATTTCAGCTGAAGCATGCTGAGTTTTAAGTCTTTTAACCCTCTTTTGCGTTGGTTTCATTTTCGGTCTAACATTGGATTCACTAGGCTCTAGGTCACTTATGCTTATAAAGCAAATGAAAACTAGGGTTTACAATTTCTTACGGCCAAATAAAACCCTTCACAATTATGACAGGATAAAACACTACTATTGAACATGACACCTTTCTTTACAATTTAGATAGTGCTCAATTGTCAAATTGAAATCACCTGAATGGACTAAATTGCTAATTCCATCATTTTTCCTATCAACTTTCCAGGGCATTCACCTTACTACCTCAATTAAAAGGAAGTAGCAGTCTTGCTTACCCGGATGAAAGCAATTTCACTCTAGTTGCTGATAATTTTTGGAGTTTTCCCTACAAATTCTTTGACTTCTAGTATTCTTTTCGCTAGCCAGTGAATTAGGATGCACGATAAACTAGATATCTACTTTTTATTACAACTGAGAGGGGAGCATGTCACCATTAATATTCAATAGTAAGCTTGTGTGAGTGAACTAACAATTAGCCATTCAGTTTTAAACCTTGATCATTGATCCTTCGGCTTTAAAACTATATCACTGTTATTGATCCACCTTTCCACCTTCCTTTTTGCTTTATATGAAATCCTTAGGATTTTGCTACATTGCCTCTTCATGTAGTGGTTTTCGTGAATCACTGATTTACTTCATTCTCATCCAACTTTATTAGAAATGAAAGTGCCTCATGCGATAAAATATCCATCCTTAGATCTATAGCCAGTGTCCTAATCACATTCATCTCCATTGCTCCTCGCTAAATCAACTTTGCACCTTGACTTTCATTAGCGACAAGAGTTGTAAGCACTATAGTTTTACATGTACACCTGCATAAACAATCAATTAAAAAAAAGATATCACAAATAGGATGTAATCAAGTTAGCGAGAGAAAACTCCTTAAAAGGGACCATATCGCTGATCGCTAATCCTCCTCATAAGGTTTGCAAACAATTAGTGATGAGAGATTATCCTAATATTATTACATATCGTACATCGCTAATCAAGATCTTAGCACTCAAAGCAAATCTGTAAGATGTGATGCAATTGGAAACTCATCTTCTCAGTCATTGCTGATTTAGAAGAATCTCTTCATAATATATTTGTGATGAGCGATGAAACTATGATTATAAATTCAGAGGTCATCGCTTCTCGCTATTACAACTTTAAGAATTCATAAATCATTAGCGATAAGTGACCCCTTAAGAATCTCGCTCATCGCTATTTGAAATCTGAAGTTCAAGGAACAATTCACGATGAGTGATATCAAAGAGATATCGCCTCATCGCTTGTCGTTGATTTAAAACATATATTTCAAAAGTGATTAGCAATGAGTGATAAGAACATAAGGCCGATTGAACTTAAGTGAAAACTTTTAGGCACGTGCTAACAAGTTGTTTTAATGGAGGGGTCTTCCTAGGATGATATGATAGATAGGAAAAGACTTAAGAACCCAAAAATCATTATAACAAAGGTTTTTGGACCCATGATGAGGGAACCGGTTGCCTGATACAAATTTTTTAAAAAAGTGATTGGCAGTGGGAAATAGGGAGTCAACAACAAGATAGAATGCTCAAGTGATTCAAGGAAAAAAATTCTAAAACCCTCCTAAATGCAACAAGGGTTTTAAGATGGGGCATGAGGATTCAGGTTCCATTAGAGATCTTCAACTTTTCTTCAACCTATGAACTTGCAAATCTGCAACACACAAAGAGAGAGGGAATTTTTTTTTTTTTGGGTGAATGGGGGTTTTCCTTTATCAAACCCCATTTTGGTAATTAAACCTTTAAATAAAATAATGAAAGAATGAAAGGAATGAAAAATGAACAATACTATGTTGCAATTCAAAAAACCCTTGAATAAACCTTTAGAAATTTGAAATTTTGATGTTAATCTTGCATGAAATGGCTTCAATGGATGTGGATCTTGATGATTTAATCTTTATTTGAATCTTTGACTTGAATGCTTGGATTAGATCTTGAAACCTACATCATAATGTTAATTGCAAAAATATGCATGAATGAACATAACTTTGACATGATGCTTGAGATATTGAATGCTCCAAAAAATGATAAAGATATCTACTCTTGAAGGCTCTTGACAATAATCTTTTCCCTTGTTAAGTTCACCTCTTGCTAGATGTTTTGAATTGATGAAATAACCTTGTATTTATAGTCATTTATCCTTAATTTCCTAAAATTAAAACATTACAAGCCAACCTTTAGAATTTGAATTTGAGATGATAAAAATACCACCAAAACATGTTATAAAAATGGGTTCAAGGTCTTAGGGAGAACCCATTCACCCATGGGAAAATGGGTCTCAGGTCCTAATTCTTGGAACACACATTGCTCAATGGGAAGTGTTATGTATTGGCATTAATTAATGTTGGGTTTCCCCTTCTGGAAATGTAATTAATTAGTCTTGTAAATGAATTGAAGGGCACAATAAGGCATAATTAAGCACAATTTAATTAAGAGGGCCAAAATAAGTGTCTAAATGTAAAGGGGTGCATTTAACAACACTAAATTAAGGCGTTAGTTTATTTTAACTACGACGGCCCAAACAAGTGAGAAAATGAATAGCGATACATTTTTCTACACTACAGTCTAAAGCATTACCTAGTGAGGTTATGCTTCAAGTTAGTGGTTGCTCTTGATCTCAACTTGTGGATTACGAGGGAATCTTGTTTTGTTGCAAGCATTGAATTGCTACAAGACACTTGGCTTGTGACTATCCCCATGGTTCTAGCAAATCATCTTCTTCCACTTGGTGGAAGAAAGCTCTTCCTGACCATCATACTATGTGCCCTAATGATTCTATTGTTGCTAGTGAGGATTTGGAGCTTCACTCCCTTTCTGTGTCTCATCCTCCTGCTCATACAACTAATAATCTTATTGCTCGAAACTACGTTTCTCCTATGTTTCTTTATGCTCTAGTTTTGGACAAGGTTGTTTCTTCTCCACCTTGTTATTCTATCGGTATTGTTCCATTAGTTAGGCACTCTAAGGGGGCCTCTCTCGCTTGTCTAAAGGATACACATTTGGTTGATGACTCTTCTTGGATAGTTGTAAAACAGAGGAAGAAAAGTCTTCCTAAGATAAGAAGGACCCCATCTTGCATGTCAAGCCATTGGAGGCAAGGATGCTAGATTCAAGCTTTGGTTTTGCTTGATCTATTTCTATTTGCTTTATTGTTTCTATGTTAGTTCTGTTTAGTTACAGATTCATAGCCCTTCTCTTTTTTTTAATCATAAACAATTTCAAAAATAATTAATTATAAATATAAGATGAAATGGTAGGTATGCACTTTTCTCATCTCCTCTACACTTAAAAATTTCTTTAATTCCTTAATTTTACTGACTGTTTGAAAAATGTTACGACAATTTTATTTGTCATTTCCTTTTTCTTTTCATAAATTACAATACGAGCCCATCTAGATACATGCATGTAAACAATTTCTTTTTTCTTTTCACTAAATCACAATACAAGCTCATCTAGATACATGCATGGAAACAATTTCAATTAAAAAAAAACTTTCTTCTCACTAAAATCTAAAATGGTGTGAGGAACTCCACAAGGGGAAAGAAAAAATGAGCTACAACAGCCCTGTCCTTCAGAGGTCAAAGACTGATTTCCATCACTAAAATGTAGTCCTCCTCGAGATGCCTATATAAAACATTAGAGATGTATGGCACATTGATACCTATGCAGAGGCTACTTGTTTATGATGTACACATAGCGTCACAAGCAAATTATTTTTAAAGGAGGCAAGTAAGCCACGTGCGTGAGCTGTGAATATAGCAACTTCTAAAATCCAGATCAATGAATGGGCAGTTAGTTTTTAAGTTAAAATTCTATTTGTAAGAAAATGAACGACAGAAGTTGACAGTGACAGTGCTATCGAGAATCTGTAGTTGTCTACAAGAGACTTAAAAACTGAACAGTGAACAAGAAGTTGCGTTATAAATCTGCAAATTAGACTACATTATTAGTCTATTTAAAATATTAAGAACAGATCTCTGCTGCTGTGATTTGGATTTGATTTGATATTCTTAAATCCTAAGCTGTCCATTAAGTTGATTTAGCTGCTGGAAATATCACAAAATTACAGTTGTCTCTTCAGTTTAAAACTCACATTAAGTCTGTTTTACACGTTTAAAATACATGGGTATGGACCAGAAACACGATGGGTGAGTCCCATGGAATCAAACAAAGACATTTTTTATCAACCGACACAATTTGGAATCACGCAGCTTTGGTTGTACCATTTACTGTAGTTTTTTCGTCTCGAGTATTTTATTGGAGTATGATTGATAGCGGTGGGTAAAGTATGAGAGCAATTTATATTTCTATCACTTTAGATTTCATTTGATTGAAAGGAATGTTTGAGTTATCTTTATTTTATTGGTAGAGTTGCATAGCCGCTCAATTTTACCTATTAAATCGAAGGAAGTCGATTATTAGTGTACTGAAGCACCGTCCCAATATCACCATCCTGCAAAAAGATTCAAAAGTTTATCTAATTCGATTAGATTTTAAGTTTGTTTGATTTTTTTATTAAAGTAATTCAACGCCGGTATATATGAAAACAAAGCAGATATTCCCTAGGGTTTGCTTTTTAGCTTATCTTTGCGTAAGCGAAAAAAAGGAGAGGATGGCACGAATCTTATGGACCACTTGATTTTGATTTTATTCTTATCATATTAATTGCATTGTTTACTTGGGTCACCTCTTGGTCTGCAGCAATTTTATCACAATATATTCGCGACGGTGGTGGGAGGAGTTATTGGACACAAAGGGTTTGATTCAACAGGGATATGATTGCTTTCCTGATAAGCCGGTTACTCATTTTCTAAAAAAGCCTTGTTGAAGTCGGCACTATGTGGTAGTGTTGAAGTTTGTGAAAGTTACAGATGAAGATAAACTAACACGTTTCTTAAGTTTTGTTAGTTTGATTCTAGTTTTAGTCCGTTTGGGATTTGGTTGTGTTTGAACATGTTTTTTTAAAGTTTTGTTAAGGATTTGGTTGTATATTTTAACATGTTTTTTAGTTTTGTTAGTTTGATTTATAGGTGTGGTTTTATGTTATGTGTAGTTTTAGTTTGTTTGGGTTTTGGTTGTGTGTTTGAACATGTTTTTTTCTAAGTTTTGTTAAGGATTTGGTTGTATATTTTAACATGTTTTTCTAGTTTTGTTGTTTTGATTTGCAGGTGTGGTTTTATCTTGTGTGTAGTTTTAGGATTTGATTGTATGTTTTAATTTGGTTTTGGTAAATGATATTTATATGAAAAGGGTGCAATAAAGTTGATTTGGATTTGGATTTGATTGTTTTTGTTTTTCATATTTTATATTGTTGTAAATATTTACTTTTATCCGTTGTCATTAGGGTCAATATTAATATTTTAGTTTTTAATGATATAACTTTAAGTAAGCACCTTATTTTACATCAAGAAAATGAATTAAATATTTACTTTTTTCACTTTTCTATGCCATTAACCCCCTTTTTTGACTTCATGTCTCATAGCCTATCTTTTTCTACTTTGAAATGTTGTGTTTTTATCTAGTATGAAAAAACTATTACTTACCACAAACAAAAATTGTGAAACCATAGTGGTAGTTGTTTCATGATTATATCCATGCATTGATGCATGTATGTAGAAATTCACACAAATATATATTAGTGTAATGTCATCTTCTGAATTATATGTATTTGATTAAAGCGTCACTTGTCTATTGCTTGGAAAAATAATTTTTATTAGTACTTTGTGTATTTTTGTAGCTCAAATTATGTAAGTTAGAGATCATATATGTGATTATCATACTTTTACATGTAATATTTGCCTCAAGTTCAATATATATGAGCATATTAGTTTATTGGATAATTATGCCTCAAATATGATCTCATTAGTTAATTGTATATGTGTCTTGGGTGTGCAGATTGCATACATATTTATTATGAATAGACAATATATAAATGAGAACACCATCGATATCACTAAATACCTAAGTTTTGCTATTTTAAGTTCTAATGTCTCTTTCCATATATTTATCATGTTTATTTATTTTCATGGTTTGGCAAGAAATATTGTGGAAATAATTGGATTGTCACCTCTTTTAAATTTATATTTAATCCTCTTTAATGGTTTTATTTTAATTATGAATTTTATAAATTAGAAATTGAGTTTCTATTTAACTGAATAATTCTTAAAACATCTTGGGATTACTTTTAATCCTTTTGGTGTTGATTTGGTTTATCTTTTAATATCCCTCTTTAATTAATTTAACCTTATAGAAAACTATCCCATTCCTATAGTTCTAGTGGGCTAAGTGTAATTTGCAAATGAATTATTTATTAATTCTTGGTTTCAAATAATTTACTATTTCTCAAGGTCAGGGGGGCTCACTTGATTGGCTAAAGCATCTTGTCGTAGGAAAGAGGTCATGAGGTCTAGTCTCCCCCATCCTCATGGTACCAGATGGCATGTTGCACTAGTGTCACTGGTCCCATGAAAAAAGTTTACAAGGAAAACTATAGTTTATAGGGTGGTACCTGATTCATACAATTTAAAAACAAAATAGTATTTCTCAATTCTAATAAAACGAGCCATGGAATTAATAAATTATTATTAATTAACTCAGAGAGCCTTATGTTAATCCTATCGATCACCAATGCTTAACAAAATTTGTTTCGTATGGTCCATAGGACGGTTGTCCTGAATTCCTCAAACACTTTAATGTTACCATTCCTTGAACGAGGTCCCAAAGTATACACTTTGAGCTTAATGCCTACTAGGCGCATGTGTGGTGCAGGAGCACCAAATTCAACTTTTGTTAAGTTTGGTTCACTTAGGTCTTGAGTTAGTGTTTTCAATCTAGATAGCATTGAATAAGGTCATGTTAGACCATTTTATGATGTAATAGGTAATTTTAGTTGGTTTTGAGGTCATTAGGTGGTTAGGGGTTCAATTTACAAAATTGGCAAATATTGCAAAAGTTGTGAAAATGTAAAAGTTGCAAAAAGGAAAAATAGTTGGAAGTTGTTTGGTCATGTTTGTAATGTCTTTAAAAGGCCTTGTGAACATTGGATGAAGGATTAGCCATTGAGAATTTGAATTTTTGAATAGAAAATCACTATTTTCCCTTGAAATTTTCTAGTAGTTTGTTGTTCATTAGATCTATACTTACCCATACAGGAATTTTCTTAGTTTAAAAGAGGTTGAATTTGGTGGAGGAATGTTGTAACTTCCATTTGCATCCAATTTTATAGATTCTCATTGAGTTTAAAGCATCTTGGAGGAACCTTACTATTAATAGGAATGGGTAACTAGTTTTAAGGGTTTGAAGACTTCAAAATGAAATATTTGGCCATTCCATCTATTGTATTTGCTTTGGCTCAATGAAATGGCCTAAATAGGTCCGATTAGCTATTTATATGTCTCTTTTGAGTAGGGTAGGCAAGTTGAAGGGTTTTGTAGGATGCCCTAGTTGCCAAGTGTGAGTATTCTAGGTGAAAATGAGTGGTTTGAGGGTGTAAATGATATAAATTTGTTGGGGAAGCAAATTCTAAGTGTTTCAAGTAGGTGTAGGCTTGCTAGGGTGTGTTAGAAGTAGTGCCAGAGTTTGGAAAGGTTTCTAATGGTGATTTTCAATAAACCCCACCTTAAAGTAAGCAAAATGAGGGTTTATTATTAAGGCAGCTTGGAAGGTGTTTCACCTAGTAATGTTGGTTAATTCAGGGAATTTGATGACTCATTAGTTCCCAATTGAGTTTTGGGATTGAGGGAGTGATTACATGTCGGTTGTTTTGTAAAAGTGGCCTAATTAGCTAAGGAGGATAGTCTACTTGCTTGATTTTGGAGGAATTGGTCCAAAGTGACCTATTGATGTTTTGTAATATGTTTTTGAATTCCCTAATGCGTATCTATAAAGGTGTTGGTCGTGGGTTGAAAGGGAATTATCTAAAAGATATACTCAATTCTCTCGATTGGAATTACTACAAGGAGATAGTGAAGGTTTCATGTGATAAGGAGAAGTTGAAGTTTTATGACTTGTTGATTTGTTGTTTTTGATTGAAATTGTGTTGATTGGTTGATTGCTTCCTTGCTCTGCATCAATTGGTATCAGAGTTTAAGGATTAGATCTCTTGAGAGTGGAAGGTTGCTAATTGAAGAAAGGAAACTTCCAAGATAAAAAGACAAAGTGTCAAAATGCCTCCAAAAGGGAAAAATATGGTTAAGGAGATGAATGAATTGAAGGATAAGCATGCTAGGGAGATAAGAGAGTTGAAGGAAAGACTTGTAGCTTTGAAAACAAGCAAGAGAATACATGAGGATGAAAGTGATTCTGATGAAGAATTGGAAGAAGAATTTGAAGATGTGGATGAAGGACTCGATCCTAAAGACTATTTCAAGGATGGAAAAGTTGTTAAGGGAAGTCAAGAGTGATCAATATAAGGTGAAGATAGGTGTTCCTAAATATGGTGGGAATCTGAATGATGAAGAATTGTTGGATTTGATTACAGCCTTAGATAATTACTTTGAGTGTGAAGATGTTCTTGTAGAGTAGAGGGTGAAGTTTCCAAAGACCAAGCTTAACGGTCATGCACTTTTGTGGTGGGATTATGAGAAATCAGAGAGGAGAAATATAGTTAATTCCAAGATTGTTTCATGAGACAACATAGTAGAAAAAATGAAATGTAAGTTCTTGCCAAAAGATTATGAAATTTAATTATTTAAAAAACTTCAAGGTTTGAGGAAAAAAGAAATGGACGTGAAAACATATATTGAAGAATTTTATAAATTGAATATAAGATTAGGGCATAATGAGAATGAAGTTGAAAAGGTTTATAGGTATCTTGGGGGCTTGACATTCAATATTCTAGGTGAGTTAGCTTTGGAAAATCCTAAGACTGTTCAAGAGTATTAGATCAAATGATAATAAGGGTTGAAGAAAAGATGAAAAGGAGGAAAGATAAAACAAATAGAGGAAGAGGAAACACCTCTATGGGAAGAGGATCTTTCTCTACTTCAAGAAAAAAAAGTGAGAGCCAAGAATAGGAAAACAAAGGACAAGAATGAGTTGTAGATTTCAGAGTTGGATTTAGAGGCACTAGAGGTAGATTTGGTGGAGGTAGAAGTTCAAACACATTTGCGGGTAGGTGCTACAATTGTCAAGATTTTGGGAATCTAGCATATAAGTGTCCTAAAAGACAAGGATCTACATCAAGTGGTGGTGAAAGAAGAGGTGAAAAGAGAGTCCAATTTGTGCAAGAAGATGAAGGTGAAAATATTACTTCTCCAAGTCATGTTGCTACTCCAGAGGTAGGAGAATCATTGTTGCTGAGAAGACAACTCTTGAATAAATACAAGGAGAAGGAGATGAATCAAAGGAAGGGCTTGTTCAAGACCACATGCAAATGTAAAGGTAAGGTATGCAAGATAGTCATAGATTCTGGTTGCACTGATAATATGGTATTAAGTGAAATGGTAGAAAAGTTGAATTTAGAGAAAGTTCCTCATGACATGTCCTATAGGGTATCTTGGTTAATTGATGATTAGTCTGTTTTAGCCAATGAACAAGCCTTGGTTGAGTTTCAAATTGATGGTTATAGGGATAAAGTTCTTTCTGATATACTACCTGTAGACACCTAAAAATGACCTAGGCCTGCAAGCTTTATTTTTACCACTTTCGTCCTAGCATAATTATGACATTTAATTATGTCCTTTGTCCACATTCGACTATTGATTAAATAATTCATAATTATTTAATTAATTCATGTCTTTGTATTCTTCATGATTATTAAATAAATAAATTTTATTTATTTATTAAATACGTCATTAATTGTCTAAGTCTTCCCTTAATTAAATAAATTTTTAATTTATTTAATTCCCCTTTATATATTTCTTCTGATTATTAAATAAATAAGTTTTATTTATTTATTTAATGTCACTAATTGTCATAATTAAATAAATTGATTAATTTTTTTAATTATTTGTCTTATCTCATAAAATTAAATAATTATCTTTAATTATTTAATTGTCAAAATTATTCCTCTCATTTTAAATAAATGAAATTATTTAAAATGTCATCACTAATCATACCCATTTTGGTAAATAATCTGAAAAATATTATTTTATTGTCTCAAAATCCATATTTTGAATTAATTTAATTCAAAATGGTAATTATCTTCTAAAAATCAAGTAATCGGCAGATTCTTGATTTTCCAAATTTGATCTTCAGTCAACTCTTATCTTCTTGATTTTTTGAATCTCACAAATCAGTCTTTATCTTCTTGATTTTCAAAAATCTTTATTTCTTTAATTAATTTCCTCATTTATTCTCCACCGTCAATCTGATTATCTGAGACATTATTTTGACCATTTGATTAAGGATTTTTCCCTAACTTTGATTAGGGATTCTCAGATTTAATTTGGACCTCTCGTTCTAGGTATTTCTTAGAATTCAATCTCATCCATCCACTCAAAATTGTGTTTTCTATAAAAGACAATTTTGCTCATAATTTCGGGATCTGACAACTTCATTTTTAATTTAATAGTCATTATAGTCATTTGGCATTAGAAGTCGTTATTTTCATAGACATTGTCATAGTCATAGGCATTTAGACATTGCATAAATCCTTCAATGCTTGTTGTAGGTCTTAGACATTTGCAGATTGCTCGCACGATGAATCTGAGGGCACAATATCATCCAGCAAGCAAGAAGGTGCTATGGAGGTAATCATGAAAAATGCGATTTACAGGTATAACCATTTTATTGCTTAATTTCCTTTGTACTTAATAGATCTTTGGGTTTTTGTCTTTTATATTGATTTGATTGATTTAATCTAATCCTTAGAATAAATCCTTAGTTACATTGGTGAACCCAACATTCTATAGAAATATTTGTGTGTTTTTCTTTTTTGCTTTAACTATTTTGCAGGTTACAGCCAAGAAGTCATACAAAATCCCGTCACCTTCTTTTGAGCACAAAAAAATGGGCGAATAGAATCATTTAAATTTTTTTTTGAGTTTTGTAGATCTCGGTCTCAGCTTTCCAGAACTGCAAACGGTTTTAAATTTCATTAAGAGTTGAGAAAGTTATGGCTATTTTACTAATCGCTATTTTTTTTAATTTAGCTTTTGAAACCCGTGTTTTTTTTTGTCTATAACATTTTGTATGTGCAGAATTATGGAAAATACTTTCTGGGTTTTGAAGGTTTGATTTTCAGCTTTCCATGGATATCTACCACTTAAAATTTTGTTAAGTTTTGAGCAGATTATCGCTGTTTTAAGTTGCTACTGTCAAATTTTTTTATTTTATTTTTTTGTTACTAATGAAGATTTGCAGCGTGTGGCGGTTATTATTCATGTGTCAAAGATCATTTAATAAAGAAACTACTAATATTTTGTTTGTAGATTCGAATGTCGAAGACGGAATAAAACAAACATTGTGCTTATTTTTTCATAGATTAGCAAACATTTAATTTTGGTGCACATAAAAAGAACATTCATGTCTTCTTTGCTTGATTGTGTTTTCAAAATGGTAGGTGAGTATGCTCTCACTCGGTGAAAACCTATTGATAAAAAAAATAGACCCATTTTTATCTGTTATTACCCTGACTTGGTATATCGGAGTATCCTCTCCCCTCGCACTTTCAGGCGATCTTGGGTGTAAGAGAAACGGTTACCAACTCTAGAAATTGGGCTTGCCTGGGGATTTCATCACCCAAACATGACTCAAACTGGCAATGGAGCTAAAGCCAAGCTACCCCCGACTGGTATATAAATGTAAACCTTAAGGGAAAACCTAAGGTTGCTTGTGCGGATGTGTCATACGGACGGAGTTGTACTCCCTTAAACCCTGTTGAGCTTAACCTCTTCAGGTTGGAGTGCCACCTTAATGGTGATTAATCTCTTGCCCCATGTATGGCCACTCGAACGGGGGTCCCTAACTAAAAACTTTTGTGTAGTAATCCAAAATCCTTCTATTTGCTAGCGCAACACTAGTCGATGTGAAGGCATCCACACTTTCACAGTTTGTAGTAGATGTGATCAGCTCGCCATGGGAGTTTCATGGGGGTTGGAAGCTTGGTTGGCCTAAGAAGAGAGTGCACTGTAAAGGGGAGCCCGTGTAGCCAAGCTTCTGAATTCACACGCTACAGATATGCGGTTGGGAAAACCTGTGTGGAATCTAGTGAATATTGTCATGGCCTAACCTTGGATTGTACTTATCTGATGTGCGATTGGTTACATTCAAAACATTGTGCTTGTCAAGTGCTTGTTGGATTACTCAAACATTATACACAACATTCACAAATTTGGACACAAACAATCGACCTTGGACAACTCATACTTTTCAACAAAACATCAAAAAACAATCTCAGTCCCCATTTTGAACTTAGACTTTGCATTGTTCATCTTAGTCATCATTTTGAACCTAGACTTGGCATTTATAACATTAAGTCCTTAGTCAAACATCATCATCTTAGTCCTCATTTGGTACTTTGGCCTTGACAACCTTGTCATCTTGCATTAATCATTTCCTTAGGAAAATGTCATCATCATCTTGCATTGTCATCCTTTATTCCAAAAATACAAAAAAATTAGTGACATAACTTGTCATCTTAGTCTTCATTCTCCTTTGGCATTAGTCATTTTCTTTAGACAACATTGTCATATTGCATCCCTAATTGTCAAAAATTGAAAAAACATAGTCTTGCATTGTCATCCTTTATCCAAAAAATCCGAAAAACATAGGCTAGTGTCATCCTTGCATTTACTTGTCATTCTCATCATCCTCATTTGAGAAAATACCTTTTACGGTTGAGACTAGGCTTCAAAGACAACAACGAAAAATGGCAAACTTTGGACAAGATTCCAATCCCAATATCAACAATAACACTTATGACAAGAACAAACATTGGACCTTTTCTGACCCATTTCACAACATGAACATGCAATCTTCCATGAACATGCCATCTTCATCACAAAACATTTTTGAGCCATTCATAAAAAGAGACCAAAATGGACAAGTATATGTCAAAGACTTAGAAGCTGCATCGCAAAATCCTGATATATTCTCCTTTGTAAAAAAACCAGTCTTACGTGACCCTCAAAGGTATCTAGCCATGATTTTGGATGAAGGGGCTAAGTTACCATAGGGCTTTGACATAAATACTTTGCCACCTCCATCCATCTACCCTCACCATCAACAGTCACTTGACGCAAATCCTGTCATTAATTCACAACACATGTCCAGTTATCATCGTTATCCTAACTTTGACAAGGGAAACCAACTATCCACTAGTCCATTCCAAGTCTCCACATCATATGCTAGTCCTTCACCTATCAATACTGTCAACATCTACATGCCCTATCAACCATCTATCAACTCATGTCAGGTCCCCACATCATACCATATCAATCCAGTCCAAGTTTCCACATCATATTTTAGTCAACCTTACACTAATCCAATCCAAGACTCCATGGCATATCCGGTCAAAGTCCCCATGTTACATCCTATACCATCACATCCTAATCCAGTCCAAGACTCCATGTCATATTCGGTCCAAGACTCCATGTCATATCCGGTCCAAGTCTCCACGTCATACCCTTGTCCTTCACATACTAGTCCAATGCAAGTACCCATGTCATATCCCAGTCCTTCATATACTAGTCCAGTCCAAGTTCCCACGTCCTATCCTAGTCCTTTGGTCATTAATCCTTTTCAAGTCACCCCCTCACAAGCCACATCTAGTCATGAAAATTCTATCATAGTCCAAAGTCAAATCCCATTTAATAAACTTGAGGATATATGTCAAAATGAAAGCCCAAAGCATGACATTATAATGTCACCCTCATGTCAAGAACAAGGTAGTCCATCCCATGACCCTATCTCAAAGGCCATTCAAGATGTCCTTCAAAATAATCATGACATCCAAAACACACCTATCCTTAACGAAAATTCCATTTCTGATTATATCATCTACGACAACCCCATCTTTGACCAGGACCCTACCATTGACCAAGAAGTCCAAAATGATCCACTCCTTGACCTTTATGCCATTTATGATCAAACACTTGATGACCCTATACAAGCCTCGACTATTGACACTTCCCATAATGAGACACTTGCCTCCAGGGGACACATAGATGATATTCCTCCAGAACAAGAATCTCCCACTAGGGGCATGCTTGCATATGATCAAGTTATAGCTAAAACCATTGGACTCTATGACACTAAACATAATGATGGATTTGACATTGCTTTGGAAGCACCAACAGAATTATTTGAACCTGACATGTCACAAGATCAGACCAAAGATATCAGTCAAAAATATGTCTAGCATGACAATGAAGTCAAGACACTTTATCAACTAGGGTCATCTATCTTTGTCAGAGCAGGCTTTCTTATAGATGAAAATATTACAAGTGACAGTGTCCATAGACATCATGATGGGTTAGCATCTTTCTTTCAAAACAACAAATACCCCATCGCAAATAGAATCTGTCAAAGCATGCAATATCAAGGCAAAGGACTAGGCATACACGATCAAGGCATTCTAGAACCAATACAGCTTCAGGCAAATTACAAACATCAAGGTCTTGGTTATTGCTTAGAAAGAAAATCAAATGATGTCAATGGTACCTCCTCGATACTGGGGGCAACCTTGTCAGATACAAACGTCAAAATGGAATCCATGAGAAATCCTTGTCATAAGATTGCTGCCAACACCCCCTCCACCCACACCATAAACCATCATTCTATCATGAATCAACCTCCCCTTTGGGACCAACAAAAACAAAAGTCTTACAAATCAAAAGATCAAAATCAAATGTCAAAGGCCATTGAATCAAACAAAAGGAAAAGTGGACAAATGAAATTAAAATGGATCCCAAAGAAAGATGGATCAAACAAAGACACCAAGTCAAATACAAAAGTCAATCACAATGTGGAGCCACAAGACGAGAGGACTCCCACATATAACAGATGTCCACCTCCTTCAAAATGGTCATCAATCAAGACATATAAAAGTGTTGGTTCCAAACACCATCCCTCCAAAATTCATCATCCACCATCCCAAGTTTGGAAAATAAAAAGTGATTCGTCCAAATGTCCAAACAACCTTTCCATGTCCACCATCATTTGTCATAATCCTACATCTCGCCTAAAGTCCAAAAATCCTATGTCACAAATTTGTCACATCATGGCAGCAACTCTTTACCACAAGGAATCTCATGGCACTCTATTGTGATGTGCGTATTTTGATAAGGCCAACTCTAGTATCAAAAAGGATCACAATGACATCGATCAGTTGTATACAAGTGCTACAATCCTGACAAGACAACTCCTTCAGTAAGGTCATTATTGGCATATCATGGCACCAATCTCTACATCGGCACCGTCAGTGGATTCAGAACAGTTAGTGGTTATCTAAAGCATCCAGGCTATCCACAAAATCAGAAATACAAAAAAAATTAAAAAATTAAAAAATCGTCACCCTGATGAAAACCTAGCAAACAAGCGTCTTGGTGACACAAAAAAAATAAAAAAGTCAAGAAAATAGTAAAGAGAAAAATTTCATCCAATGGTGAAAACCTGGCAAACAGGCACCCTGGATAAGTACCATGATGAAAACCTGGCAAACAGGCATCATGTGTAAAATAAATCATCTATGTGGACTCTTACACTTGGGGGTAAGTCGTCTCATTTCCCATGCCTCCCTCATGACATTGACATCCATCTAAGCCCTATCATTTTTGTCCATTTTCCCACCTACCTTGGTCTTGAGATAAAATTGGCACACATAAATCATGCTTTGGGAAAACTCTTGACATGTCTATCCTTCGGTCATACACGATTCACGAAACATCATGTCATCAACCATCATAGTCTTATTGTCCTTATATGACATAGTCCTTGAAAATCATATGACAATTCCATTAGTCTCATGTCTCTCGTCTTTTACCAAGGCCACCCCATATCCTTTCATGCCTGTCACCTGTCTTGGCTTTCCCTTGTCAAACGGTCTAAGGATAATCATCATCCCATCTAGTCCTAACCAAGTCATTCCAAATGCAACGAGTCTAATCCATACAAGTACATTATCCAAAACATTACCTGACTGCATTCCTGGCCTGGCTGTAGACAACGATACTTCCATCACATTATCGTCATCGTCCTCACATTGTTTCGGGATGCGTCCTTCCCACGTCAAACAATGTTGTCATCACATGTCAATTGGTATTCAGCTTGACTAGGGGCACAATCATGTTTGTCCTTGGATTCTCATGGGTAGGCATCAGTCATTTTCATTTCTCACGATCCTCTTAAACGTCAAAATCCAAAAAAATCATAAAATGACATTAAGACCAAAAACATCACAAAAAGTCCTGAAGAAAGACCAAAAAAAATCATAAAATGTCCTGAAGAAAGACCTAAAAATCATAAAACGTCCTGAAGAAAAACACAAAAACATCCAAATCAATGTCAAAATCCTAAAACATGGAGTCAAAGTTAGTCATGTAAGTTAGTCCATGTCATTGTCGAACTACGTTGTCTCTGTGCATTTGCTACATAGGCAAGGCCATCTGTCGATGAGCCCCTGAGGCCACACTAGGTCTGTCAATTAGGGTTCATGGCATCACACTGGCACACACGTCAAAAAGTCTTCAAGACAACACGAATCTTTCCCAAACAAACAAAACTCATCATGACAATCATTATCACAATAAGACAATCTCATCGGCACATATCATCATGACAATATCGACATATGGCCAACACAAGTCAAACTCAGTCAAAACAAGTCAAACTTAGTCAAAACAAGTCAAATTATCACAACCAGTCAAACTATCAACTCTTGGTTACCTTTCAGATGGGTCCTTCTGAAGAATAACCTCTGTCATTTATGCCTTAGGATGTGTCCTTCCTAGGAATCAGCATTGTCATCTGACATTTTCAAGGGATCCTTTCTGACACTTAAGGATCATTCCTCTCAACAACAACGTTCTTTCAGATGTGTCCTTCTGAAGAACAAAACTTTGACATTGGTGCCTTAGGATGTGTCCTTCCTAGGCATCATCCCTATCATTTGACATTTTTGAGGGATCCTTTTTGACACTTAAGGATCATTCCTTTTGACGTCAATGTTCTTTCAGATATGTCCTTCTAAAGAACAAAACTTTGACATTGGTGTTTTAGGATGTGTCCTTCCTAGACATCGACATTATTCAGGATGTGTCCTTCCTAAATATGGCAACCTTCAGCATTTGTCATCTTGGCATCATTTAAATTTACATTGACACATCAATGCACTCGGCATCTAGACACACTTGGAAAACACTTGGCATTTGTTTTTGGATTTTTATCATGTTACTAGTTTTTTAGCGAGATCCTAACATTGGGATTTAGAGAAGCAGCAACATATCATGACATTTGTCTTGTCTTTTGACACTCATGTTACTAGTTTCTCAGCGAGATCCTGACAAAAGGATTTAGAAAAATAATGACATATCATGGTAATGGCTTTATTTTGTTTCTTTTAGGCAGTCATGTTGCTAGTTCCTCAAGGATGTCCTAGCAACAGGATTTAGAGGAGCAACGATGCTTCATGA
Source organism: Sequoia sempervirens (assembly GCA_007258455.2). Classification (NCBI taxonomy): domain Eukaryota; kingdom Viridiplantae; phylum Streptophyta; class Pinopsida; order Cupressales; family Cupressaceae; genus Sequoia; species Sequoia sempervirens. The sequence goes on along the minus strand of VDFB02105785.1, from coordinate 157,487,251 downwards.
CTTGTCCTTTTTGTCTTTTTCTTCTTGTGGTTGATTATGACAAAGACTGGGGCAATAACACTCTTGGTATGAGTCATGATCATCCTTGTTTGCGACTACTTGTCTTATGTGATGGTATGACCTTGTACACCTTGATCTATGTCATATCATAGTGTTTGTTAGCCATCACAACAACTGGCCCAATGATGATTAAGAGCAATAAATATTAAAGTCCTACGGTAAGGTTTTGAAGGATTTGGTCTAGGAACTAACATGCATCTTCTTTAGTCTTGTCATCTTCTCTCACCCATCTCATATAGGCATTGCATCCATATCATCATCCATATTGTTTGCACTAACATTTCTTTGTCTCTTCATATTCTAAGTCTTCTCATCAATTTCGAGAGCACACCCATCTTCTTCGAGCCCGTCTATCCTCTCGAGGGGGCATACCGCAACCCTCCTCATCATTCTTCCTCATCCTATTTGGCACCAGGGCATACTTTTGACTTGTTTTCTTTGTCACAATGCGACATGCTACATTATGTCAAAGAGGGCCAAAATGTAGACACCCAAAAATGACCTAGGCCTGCAAGCTTCATTTTTACCACTTTCGTCCTAGCATAATTATGACATTTAATTATGTCCTTGGTCCACATTCGACTATTGATTAAATAATTCATAATTATTTAATTAATTCATGTCTTTGTATTCTTCATGATTATTAAATAAATAAATTTTTATTTATTTATTAAATAATGCCACACTGTTCAAGTCTTTTCACTAAAGCAAATTTAATTTATTAACACCCTTGTAATATATTTCTTCCCCGACATAAATAAATAAGTTTTATTTATTTATTTAATATGTCATTTCAATTGTCATAATTAAAATAAATTGATACCAATTTTATTTAATTATTAGTCTTATCTCGCTAAATTAAATAATTATCTTAATTAAATTTAATTGTCAAAATTAATATTCCTCTCGTTTTAAATAAATGAAATTATTTTAAAATGTCATCACTTTCTTTAACTGTCATTCATTTTGGTAAATAATCTGAAAAAGATTATTTATTGTCTCACAAAATCCATATTTTGAATTAATTTAATTCAAAATGGTAACTAATCTTCTAAAAATCAAGTAATCGGCATATTCTTGATTTTCCAAATCTGATCTTCAGTCCAACTCTTATCTTCTTGATTTTCCGAATCTCACAAATCAGGCAGTCTTTATCTTCTTGATTTTTGAAAATCTTTATTTCTTTAATTAATTTCCTCATTTATTCTCCACCGTCGATCTGATTATCTGAGACATTATTTTGACCATTCGACTAAGGATTTCTCCCTAACCTTGATTAGGGATTCTCAAATTTAATCTAGACCTCTCATTCTAGGTCTTTCTTAGAATTCAATCTCATCCGTCCACTCAAAATTGTGTTTTCTATAAAAGACAATTTTGCTCATAATTTCGGGATCCAACAACTTCATTTTTAATTTAATAGTCATTATAGTCATTTGGCATTAGAAGTCATTATTTTCATAGACATTGTCATAGTCATAGGCATTTAGACATTGCATAAATCCTTCAAAGCTTGTTGTAGGTCTTAGACATTTGTAGATTGCTCGCACAACGAATCTGAGGGCACAATATCATCCAACAAGCAAGAAGGTGCTATGGAGGTAATCATGGAAAATACGATTTACAGGTATAACCGTTTTATTGCTTAATTTCCTTTGTACTCAATAGATCTTTGGGTTTTTGTCTTTCATATTGATTTGATTGATTTAATCTAATCCTTAGAAATCCTCAATTACACTACCTATGAGTTGTTATCATTTGTTGCTTGGGAGACCATGGCAATATGATAGACATGCCATTTATGATGGGAAACCCAGTACCTATCAGATTGAGAAGGATGGGGATTTTTTTACTTTGACTCCATTGGTTAAGCATGTGAAGGAGAAAGGAAGGACAACTCAAGTGATTATGGTGGGAAAAAAAGAGTATGTAAAGGTTGAGGAAGACAAAAGCAAAGTGAATGCAACCATTGTAAGGAAAGAAGATTCTAGGATAATAGATAGAGTATAAAATTGTGTTTTGATATCAGATATAGGTCTAAAGAATGATGCAATGTTAAAGCAAAGAGTTGGTAAGCTGGTCAAGGATGAAATATGTGGTGGAGTACAAAATTTCTTCAAAAGGAATGAGTGAATCACGATAGGGATAGTTTTTTGTCCTGTGGAAGAAAAATAGGTCAAAGGGTAGTTAATTACTATCAAAACAGATGTTCAAAAGTTGGCGAACAAGACAAAGTGCTTAAAGGAAGAGGACTTGAGAATAGTAATGAGGGCGAAAGGTGGAATGAAGCAAGGTGAGAGATAGGGAAAAATGAATGAGTTTGAGCATGCAACAAGGATGGAGAAGGTAACAGTCCAAGATAAGAGTGGAAAAGAGGTTTTTGCAAGAGTGAGGTCAGGTTTGAAAACATTACAAATTGAAGTGAGACAACATCCATTTAATGGAGGACAACACTTTCAAAAGAGAAATCAGTTACAGGATAAAAATGATGCATCTTTCTAGTTTTCGACTCATGGGAAAGAGTCGCTGGGTGGATATGTAGATTGGAGATTTTGGTATGATTAGAGGCAAAAAAATTTGGTGGTTTATAGTCCTCAATGGGACTTTGGAACTTCTTTTGTCTGGGTGTAAGGTGCAAGAGCACCAAATTCAACTTTTATTAAGTTTGATTCACTTAGGTCTTGAGTTAGTGTTTTGAATCTAGATGGAATTGAATAAGGTAATGTTGGAGCATTTTATGATGTAATAGGTCATTTTATTTTGGTATGAGGTCATTATGTGTTTAGGGAGTTCAATCTCCAAAATTGGAAAATATTGCAAAAATTGTAAAAATGTAAAAGTTGCAAAAAGGAAAAATGTGGAAGTTTAAGGGTGATATGCTTGCAGTTTGTTGGAAAATAGTTGGAAGTTGTTTGGTCATGTTTTTAATTAATTTAAAAGGCCTTGTGAACATTGGATGAAGTATTAGCCATTGAGAATTTGAATTTTTGAATACAAAATCATTGTTTTCCCTTGAAATTTTTTGGTAGTTCGGTGTTCATTAGATCTATACTTGGCCATATATGAACTTCTTGCTATAAAAGTGGTTGGATTTGGTCGAGGAATGTTGTCACTTCAATTTTCTTCCAATTTTGTAGATTTTCATTGAGTTTAAAGCATCTTGGAGGAACTTTACCGTTAATGGGTTTGGGCAACCAATTTTAAGGGTTCCAAGACTTTAAAATAAAATAATTGGCCATTCCATCCATTGTATTTGTTGTGGTTTGAGGGTGTAAATGATAGAAATTTGTTAGGGCAGCAAATTCTAAGGGTGTTTTAAGTAGGTGTAGGCTTGTTAGGGTTTGTTAGAAGCAGTGACAAAGTTTGGAAAGGTGTCTAATGGTGATTTTCAATAAACCCCACCTTAAACTAAGCAAAATGAGGGTTTATTGTTAAGGCAGCTTGGAAGGTGTTCCAACTAGTAAAGTTGGTTAATTTAGGAAATTTGATGACTCGTTAGTTACCAATTGAGTTTTGGGCTTGAGGGAGTGATTACATGTCGGTTGTTTCGTAAAAGTGGCCTAATTAGCTAAGGAGGACTGTCTAGTTGCTCGATTTTGGAGGAATTGGTCCAAAGTGACCTATTGCTATTTTGTAATATGTTTTTGAATTCCCTAATGGTTATCTGAAAAGGTGTTGGTCGTGGGTCGAAAGGGACTTCTCTAAAATATATACCCAATTCTCTCGATTGGAAATACTACAAGGAGATAGTGAAGGTTTCATGTGATAAGGAGAAGTTGAAGTTTTATGACTTCTTGATTTTTTGTTTTTGATTGAAATTGTGTTGATTGGTTGATTGCTTGCCTGCTCTGCATAAATTGGTATAAGAGTTTAAGGATTAGATCTCTTGAGAGTGGAAGGTTGTTGATTGAAGAAAGGAAACTTCCAAGATAGAAAGACAAAGTGTCAAAATGCCTCCAAAAGGGGAAAATATGGTTAAGGAGATGAATGAATTGAAGGATAAGCATGCTAGAGAGATAAGAGAGTTGAAGGAAAGACTTACAACTTTGAAAACAAGCAAGAGAATACATGAGGATGAAAGTGATTTTGATGAAAAAAGGAAGAAGAATTTGAAGATGTGGATGAAGGACTTGATCCTAAAGACCATTTCAAGGATGGAAAATTTGTTAAGTGCAATCAAGAGTGATCAACATAAGGTGAAGATAGATGTTCCTAAATATGGTGGGAATCTAAATGATGAAGAATTGTTGGATTTGATTGCAGCCTTAGACAATTACTTTGAGTGTGAAGATGTTCTTGTAGAGTAGAGGGTGAAGATTGCAATGACCAAGCTCAATGGTCATGCACTTTTGTGGTGGGATTATGAGAAATGAGAGAGGAGAAAGATAGGTAATTCCAAGATTGTTTCATGGGACATGGTAGAAAAAGTGAAAGGTAAGTTCTTTCCAAAAGATTATGAAATTTAATTATTTAAAAAACTTCAAGGTTTGAGGAAAAGAGAAATGGATGTGAAAACATATACTGAAGAATTTTTTAAATTGAATATAAGATAAGGGCATAATGAGAATGAAGTTGAAAATGTTTCTAGGTATCTTGGGGGCTTGACATTTAATATTCTAGGTGAGCTGGTTTTGGATAATTGTAAGACTGTTCAAGAGTCAAGTGATAATAAGGGTTGAAGAAAAGATGAAAAGAAGGAAAGATAAAACAAATAGAGGAAGAGGAAACACCTCTATGGGTAGAGGATATTTCTCTACTTCAAGAAAAACAAGTGAGAGCCAAGAAGAGGAAAACAAAGGACAAGAATGAGTTTTAGATTTCAGAGGTGGATTTAGAGGCACTAGAGGTAGATTTGGCGGAGGTAGAAGTTCAAACACATGTGCAAGTGGGTGCTACAATTGTCAAAAGTTTGGGAATATAGCATATAAGTGTCCTAAAAGACAAGGATCTACATCAAGTGGTGGTGAAATAAGAGGTGAAAAGAGAGTCCAATTTGTGCAAGAAGTTGAAGGTGAAAGTGTTAATTCTCCAAGTCATGTTGCTACTCTAGAGGTAGGAGAATCATTGATGCTAAGAAGACAACTCTTGAAGAAATACAAGGAGAAGGAGATGAATCAAAGGAAGATCTTGTTGAAGACCACATGCAAATGTAAAGGTAAGGTATGCAAGATAGTCATAGATTCTGGTTGCACTGATAATATGGTATTAAGTGAAATGGTACAAAAGTTGAATTTAGAGAAAGTTCCTCATGACATGTCCTACACGGTATCTTGGTTAATTGATGATCAGTCTATTTTAGTCAATGAACAAGCCTTAGTTGAGTTTCAAATTGATGGTTATAGGGATAAATTTCTTTCTAATGTACTACCTATGAGTTGTTATCATTTGTTGCTTGGCAGACCATGGCAATATGATAGACATGCCATTTATGATGGGAAATGTAGTACCTATCAGATTGAGAAGGATGGGGATTGTTTTAATTTGACTCCATTGGTTGAGGATGTGAAGGAGAAAGGAAGGAAAACTCAAGTGATTATGATGGGAAAAAAGAGTATGTAAAGGTTGAGGAAGACAAAATCAAAGTGAATGCAACCATTGTAAGGAAAGAAGATTCTAGGACAATAGATAGAAAATAAAATTGTGTGTTGATATCAAATGTAGGTCTAAAGAATGATGCAATGTTAAAGGAAAGAGTTGGTAAGTTGGTCAAGGATGAATTATGTCGTGGAGTGCAAAATTTCTTCAAAAGGAATGAGTGAATCACAGTAGGGATAGTTTTTTGTCATGTGGAAGAAAAATAGGTCAAAGGGTAGTTAATTACTATCAAAATAGAGGTTCACAAGTCAGTGGACAAGACAAAGTACTTAAAGGAAGAGGACTTGAGGATAGTAATGAGGGCGAAAGGTGGAATGAAGCAAGGTGAGAGATAGGGACAAATGAATGAGTTTGAGCATGCAACAAGGATGCAAAAGGTAACAATCCAAGATAAGAGTGGAAAAGAGGTTTTTGCAGGAGTGAGGTCGGGTTTGACAACATTACAAATTGAAGTGAGACAACATCCATTCAATGGATGACAACACTTTCAAAGGAGAAATCAGTTAGAGGATAGAAATGATGCATCTTTCTAGTTTTCAACTCATGGGAAAGAATCGTTGGGTGGATATGTAGATTGGAGATTTTGGTATGATTAGAGGCAAAATGTTTTGGTGGTATATAGTCCTCAATGGAACTTGGGAACTTATTTTGTCTGGGTGTATGGTGCAAGAGCACCAAATTCAACTTTTTTTAGGTTTGATTCACTTAGGTCTTGAGTTAGTGTTTTGAATATAAAGGGAATTGAATAAGGTCATGTTAGACCATTTTATGATTTAATAGGTCATTTTATCTGGTTACGAGGTCATTAGGTGGTTAGGGAGTTCAATTTGCAAAATTGGAAAATATTGCAAAAATTGTAAAAATGTAAAAGTTGCAAAAAGGAAAAATGTGGAAGTTCGAGGGTGATATGCTTGTGGTTTGTTGGAAAATAGTTGGAAGTTGTCTGGTAAAGTTTTTAATTCCTTTAAAAGGCTTTGTGAGCATTGGATGAAGGATTAGCCATTGAGAATTTGAATTTTTGAATACAAAATCATTGTTTTCCCTTGAAATTTTTTGGTAGTTCTGTGTTCATTAGATCTGTACTTAGCCATATAGGAATTTCTTGCTATAAAAGTGGTTGGATTTGGTGGAGGAATGTTGTCACTTTAATTTTCATCCAAATTTGTAGATTTTCATTGAGTTTAAAGCATCTTGGAGGAACTTTATCGTTAATGGGTTTGGGCAACCAATTTTAAGGGTTTCAAGACTTCAAAATAAAATAATTGGCCATTCCATCCAGTGTATTTGTTGTGGCTCAATGGAATGGCCCAAAAAGGTAGGATTAGGTCTTGATATGTCTCTTGTGATTAGGGGAGGTGGTTTGAAGGGTTTTGTAGGATGCCCTAGTTGGCAAGTGAGTATTTTGGGTGAAATTGAGTGGTTTGAGGGTGTAAATGACTAAATATAGTGGGGAAGAAAATTCTAAAGGTGTTTTAAGTAGATGTAGGCTTTTTAGGGTGTGTTAGAAGCAGCGATAGAGTTTGTAAATGTCTCTAATGGGTATTTTCAATAAACCCCACCTTAAACTAAGAAAAATGAGGGTTTGGTGTTAAGGTAGATTGGAAAGTGTTTCACCAGGTAAATTTGGTTAATTCAGAGTTTTTGATGACTAGTTATTAGTTCCTAATTGATCTTTTGGCTTGAGGGAGTGATTGGATAGGTATTTCTTTGTAAAATTTGCCTAATTGGCCAATGAGGACAACATAGTTGCTTGATTTTAGAGGAGTTGGTCCAAAGTGACCTATTGAGTTTTTTTGATATGTTTTTGAATGCCCTAATGGGTATCTAAAAAGGGGTTAGTCCTATGTTTAAAGGGACTTCTCTAAAATATATACCCGATTCTCTCAATTGGAAATGCTACAAGGAGATAGTGACGGTTTGATGGGATAACGAGAAGTTGAAATTTTATGACATGTTGAGTTTTTTTTCATTGAAATTGTGTTGATTGGTTGATTGCTTCCCTACTCTACATCAATTGGTATCAGAGGTTAGGGATTAGATCTCTTGAGAGTGAAAGGTTGTTGATTAAAGAAAGGAAACTTGGAAGTTGAAAATAAAAAGTATCAAAATTCCTCCAAAAGGGAAAAATATGGTTAAGGAGATGAATGAATTGAAGGATAAGCATGCTAGGGAGTTAAGAGATTTGAAGGAAAGACTTGCAGCTTTGGAAACAAGCAAGAGAAGACATAAGGATGAAAGTGATTCTAATGAAGAAGAGGAAGAAGAATTTGAAGATGTGGATGAAGAACTAGATCCTGAAGACTAAAGGATGGGAAATTTGTTAAGGGAAGTCAAGAGTAATCAACATAAGGTGAAGATAGATGTTCCTAAATATGGTGTGAATATGAATGATGAAGAATTGTTGGATTGGATTGCAGCCTTAAACAATTACTTTGAGTGTGAAGATGTTCCTAAAGAGTAGAGGGTGAAGATTGCATAGACCAAGCTAAAGGGTCATGCACTTTTGTGGTGGGATTATGAGCAATCAGAGAGGAGAAAGAAAAGAAAGTCCAAGATTGTTTCATGGGACAAAATGGTAGGGAAAATGAAAGGTAAGTTCTTGCCAAAAGATTATGAAATTCAAATGTTTAAAAAACTTCAAGGTTTGAGACAAAAATAAACGGATGTTAAAACATATAATAAATAATTTTATAAGTTGAATATAAGATCAGGGCATCATGAGAATGAAGTTGAAAAGGTTGCTAGGTATCTTAGGGGCTTGAGATTCAATATTCACGATGAGTTAGTTTTGGAAAATCCTAGGACTATTGAAGAGTGTTATCAAATGGAAATAAGGGTTGAAGAAAAGATGAAAAGAAGGAAAGATAAAACAAATAGATGTAGAGGCAACACCTCTAGGGGCAAAGGATCTTTCTCTACTTCAAGACAAACAAGAGAGAGCCGAGAAGAGGCAAAAAAAGGACAAGAATGAACTACAAATTTCAAAGGTGGATTTAGAGGCACTAGAGGAAGATTTGGTGGAGGTAGAAGTTCAAACACATTTGTAGGTAGGTGCTACAATTTTCAAAATTTTGCGCATCTAGCATATAAGTGTCCTGAAAGACAAGGATCTACATCAAGTGGTGGTGAAAGAAAAGGTGAAAAGAGAGTCCAATTTATGTAAGAAGATGAAGGTGAAAGTGTTAATTCTCCAAGTCATGTTGTTGCTCCAAGTCATGTAGGAGAATCATTGATGCTAAGAATACAACTCTTGAAGACATCCAAGGAGAAGGAGATGACTCAAAGGAAGAGCTTTTTCAAGACCACATGCAAATGTAAAGGTAAGGTATGCAAGGTAGTCATAGATTCTGGTTGCACTAATAATATGGTATCAAGTGAAATTGTAGACAAGTTGAATTTGTAGAAAGTTCCTCATGACATGTCCTATAAGGTATATTGGTTAAATGATGATCAGTCTCTTTTAGTCAATGAAAAAGCCTTAGTTGAGTTTTAGATTGGTGGCTATAGGTATAAATCTCTTTGTGATGTAATACCTATGAGTTGTTGTCATCTATTGCTTGGGAGACCATGGAAACATGATAGACATGCCATTTATGATGGAAGAGCCAATAATTATCAGATTAAGAAGGATGAGAATTTTTTTACTTTGACTCCAATTGTTGAGGATGTGAAGGAGAAAGGCAAGGAAACTCAAGTATGATAGGTAGAAAATGTTAAAGATGTAGGACAATTGAGAGGGGGGAGGGTGAATCAATTGTCATAGAATTCAAACTTAGAAATTCCAACACATATCAATTCCACAACGGCATTATCTTTCATTAAGTATGAGAATGAAACATAGATAACAAAAAGTAATTCAACACAACAAACACGAGATTTTGATGTGGAAAAATCAAGGAGGGAAAAACCGCTGTGAGGATTAACTCACAGTATAAATTAATTTCAAACTAAAAATAAAAGGCTTACTGCCAAGGGTTCACTGTCCTAAAAGGACTCACTATCCAAATACAAAATCTCACTGCTTACATGAGAGGCTCATTTCCTACAAGAAGGCCCACTGCCTACAAAATAGTTACTAAACAAAATTAGGATTTACAACCAAAATGAACTGAGAATAATGCACCTAACAAGTATTGATGCAGTTCTGGGGATGCTCAACAAACTAATTCAACATACTTCATTATTATCACTCACTTTCACATTTACTACTACTTCATTGATCATACACACTCTGTTTCTCCATCTATCTCTTCAAAACTTGTTCAAAACACACATATATTTGCTCCGTCTAATCACGAGCATCAATTAGGTCAGCCTAATTAGACACACTTCATATTTACAAAAAATACTAAGTGTCAGCTCCAATCATTCATAAAATATTTCAAGAAGATAATTCAAATATCCAGCACACTACATGTCAGAAAGGACCTAAAATAGGTCACACATATATCCACATAGAAAAATTAATTCACTGTATTATATTACGCCAAGAAGTCGGCTAAGAATAGACTTCAAATTTAAAAAGAAATAAAAATTTTGTACAAGCACTAGAGCATGCAATAGCCTGATCATGAATGCCTTTGACAACCATAAATAATTTCTCAAAACTACAAGCATCAACTTCTAACTGCTTAGGAATCTAGACAAGAACACCGGAGAGTGGAGCTCAAATACCAATTCATATACTAGACCAAAATACCAAATCAAACACTATCTTAAACTTGCAGTCACAACATGGTGACATCAATGACAACACAAAACTATAGAGATAGTTAATCTTCTTCATTTTTCCAACAATCTCCCCATTTGTCATTGATGGCAACATGTAAAAATTTCTCCTTCAAACTCTCCCCATACTCTGCTCTAACTCTCTCCACACTCTAGTTCTCTCCCCCTTTGACATCAATGGCAAAGGGTGGCCAAAAAATGATATAAACACAGGTTTAAACATGGTGACATCAATGACAACACAAAACTATAGTTGTAGTCAATCTTCTTCATTTTTCCAATAGAAAAGAGTATGTAAAGGTCGAGGAAGACAAAGGAAAAGTGAATGCAGCCATTGTAAGGAAAGAAAATGCTAGGACAACAGATAGAAAACAAAATTTTGTGTTGATATCAAATAAAGGTCTAAAGAATGATGTAATGTTAAAGGAAAGGGTTGGTAAGTTTGTCAAGGATGAAATGTATCGTCAAGTGCAAAATTTCTTCAAAATCCATGAGGGAATCATGGTAGGGACAGTGTTTTGTCTTGTCTAAGAAAAAGAGGTCAAGGGGAAGTTAATTACTGTAAAAAAAAAGGTTGAAAAATCAGATAAGATAAAGGACTTAAAGGAAAAGGACTTGAGGACAATAATGAGGGCGAAAGGTGGAATGAAGCAAGGTGAGAGACAAGGACAAATGAATGAGTATGAGCCAACAACAAGGGTGTAGAAGATAAAATTCCAAGATAAAAGTGAAAAAGAGGTGTCTGCAGGAGTGAGGTTAGGATTGACAACATTACAAAGTGAAGTGAGACAACATCCATTCAATGGAGGACAATACTTTCAAAGGAGAAATCAGTTCGATGTCAAAAATGATGCATGTTTCTAGTTTTTGAATCACGTGAAAGAGTCACTAGGTGGATACTCAAAATTGGAGATTTTGGTATGATCAGAGGAAGTGTGTTTTGGTGGTATACAGTCCTCAAGGGGACTTGGGAACTTCTTTTGGTCGTGTGTATGGTGTAGGAGCACCAAATTCAACTTTTGTTAAGTTTGGTTCACTTAGGTTTTCAGTTAGTGTTTTGAATCTAGATGGAATTAAATAAGGTCATGTTAGATAATATTATGATGAAATAGGTCATTTTAATTGGTTTTGAGGTCATTAGGTGGTTAGGGAGCTCAATTTGCAAAATTGGCAAATATTGCAAAAATTGTAAAAATGTAAAAGTTGCAAAAAGGAAAAATGTGGAAGTTCAAGGGTCATATGCTTGTAGTTTATTGGGAAATAGTTGAAATTTCTTTGGTCATGTTTTTAATGCCTTTAAAAGGCCTTGTGAACATTGGATGAAGGATTAGCCATTGAGAATTTGAATTTTTCAATACAAAATCATTGTTTTCCCTTGAAATTTTCTAGTAGTTTGTTGTTCATCAAATCTATACTTGCCCATACAGTAATTTATTGCTCTAAAAGTGGTTGGATTTGGTGGAGGAATGTTGTAACTTAATTTTGCATACAATTTTGTATATTTTCATTGAGTTTAAACCATCTTGGAGGAACTTTACTGTTAATGGGTTTGGTCAACCAGTTTTAAGGGTTTGAAGACTTCAAAATGAAATAATTGGCCATTCCATCTATTGTATTTGTTGTGGTTTGATGGAACGGCCCAAAAAGGTAGGATTAGGTGTTTAGATGTCTTTTTTGAGTAGGGGAGGTGAGTTGAAGGGTTTTTTTAGGATGCCCGAGTTGGCAAGTGTGAGTATTTTGGGTGAAATTGAGTGGTTTGAGGGTGTAAATGATTGAAATTTGTTGGGGAAGCAATTTATAAGGGTGTTTTAAGTGGTGCAGGCTTGTTAGGGTGTGTTAGAAGTAGTGGTAGATTTTGGAAAGGTCTCTAATTGTGATTTTCAATAAACCCCACCTTAAACTAAGCAAAATGAGGGTTTGGTGTTAAGGCAGCTTGGAAGGTGCTTCACCTAGTAAATTTGGTTAATTAAGAGCATTTCATGACTGGTTATTAGTTCCCAATCGAGTTTTGGGCTTGAGGGAATGATTTCATATTATTGCTTTGTAAAAGTGGCCTAATTGGCCAAGGAGGACAATGTAGTTGCTTGATTTTGGAGGAGTTGGTCCAAAGTGACCTATTGAGGTTTTGTGATATGTTTTTGAATTCCCTAATGGGTATCTAAAAAGGTGCTATTCCTATGTTGAAAGGGCCTTCTCTAAAATATATACCCGATTCTCTTAATTGGCAATGCTACACAGAGATAGTGAAGGTTTGACATGATAAGGATAAGTTGAAGTTTTATGACTTGTTGAGTTGTTTTTAATTGAAACTATGTTGATTGGTTGATTGCTTCCCTGCTCTGCATCAATGTGGCTCTTATGTTCAAGCTCTAAAATATTTGGAGCTTATAGGTTGAGGAAGGTGGATCAAAAAGTAAATGCATTGAGCTTGATGCCTGATATTGACACAAGTTAGAAGGGAACATGCTTAGGAGCCTCTTGATCCTGAAAATTTTTAGAAGGTATGTGAATGGATGCTTAGGATCTTGTGTGCTATTATTACATTTATTAATGTCATGTGACCCCAAGAGTGGTTCTGAAGCTATGTTGATATGATCGTTGTATGAACTTCCACTAAGGGAAATGCCAAAGGTAACAATAGTGGGTATGAAACCAGAAATGACACATGTCACAAGGGTGCAAGCCTAGGAAAGTTTGGGTATCACACTCAACAATGACACATATCACAAGGGTGTAAGCTTAGGAAAATTTGAGCTTGTAGTTACAAAGGTGCATCATTGGCTACCTTATTACTCATAGGCCCATAAGAGTGGACATGAAAGCTCATAATATAACCTACTATCTGTTAGCACCATCTATCACTTGGGAAAAATCATAAAGAATTCTCATGCCTAAGAAATGTTAATACAAGACAACATTGGCTCACTATCACTTCTAGGAGTTTTGGAAGTCCATGATTATTTTCACACTTGCTGAGAACTTTAGTTTGGAATGCCACAACAAGTGCTGGAAATTCTCTAATTTTGATGGATTAATATTTTGAACACTTTCTTAGCCAAAGATGGCAGACCTCCTTCCATACCACACTTGTATTTAAACTTGATTTGATGGGTATTAATGAATATTAATATGGCATAGAGTTTCCTTCATAGATCAAGGATGCAATTTATAATCGTAAATGTTAATTATTCATACTAGCAAATAATATGTTAAATACATTGAATACTAAGAGGGGGGGTGAATTAGTATTTTTCTAACACAATTAATTAATAACCATCCAATTATCAGTCCACATCTAGTTGCAAAAGTAAACCAAAACATAAAAGAAATCATATAACGTTGACACCAATATTTTTACATGGAAAACCCAAAAAGGGAAAAACCATGGTGAGGATTACCTCACAATATATTATAACCAAGTACAAGACATTACAAGGCTCATTGCTAGGATACACTATCCTTGAAAGGCTCACAACCTAAATACAAAAGATGGCTAACCACCAAGATATAAAAGGTACAGTTCACTACCAATTGATGAACTACACAAATACACCTTCAACGTACATAGATCAGTTCCAATTAGGCTTTGGAATACCAAAAATTTGACTTCAATCATAGGCTTACAACACTATTAAAACCTTTGCACTATCACACTCATCACATAACTGTATACCACACCATTACTTCATCTATATCCTTTTTTCTCATATCCTTCATCCACATCACACACATATATATACATAGCTTCATCTTTATACATCAATTAGGTCAGCCTAATTGAATGCATAACCCGAAAAGGTTTGTAGATTAAATCAAAAGTCCTTTTGGCACATAAGACAAATCATAAAAAACACTAATTAGGTCAGTCTGGACCTAATAAGGAACACTTGAAACATTTATAAGATAAGCAATTAATAACCCTATTGACCAAAAGAATGAAAAAATTTTGTCACTTCAATAACTCAATTGGATCACCCAAACTTACTGAAAACTTGTTTATAGCTGTAACCAACACTCCTAAGAAACATATCAAAAAATCATTGGATTTCCTTTTCCTGAGAGGATTTTCGGATCAAAATACCACATCAGTGTAGACACAATTTACTTAGCTAGTGTTGGCTAATAGATTAGGCACCTTGAGATATCATAATTACACACCCAAAAGACTGTTCCTAATTATACCTAATAGCTATAAATATTAACCTTTAAACAAAGATAAATATCCTCTAAATTTTTTCAAGGTACAACTCCCTCACATGATTTTTAATGAATTAAAATGCTAAAATCAAATACCATGTATGATTTTAACTAGAAAGAAGTAAAGGAAAACCCAATATCAAGAAAATTCCTAGATATTAGTTAAATTATTCAAGAATAAAATATACACCCAAAACCATTTGAGAAATGAAATCAATTATGAAGAAAATTGCATTACTTACACAAAGATAAGATATTACATTAAGATGTTTTCAAATGCACAAATTTGAGAACTCAGATTAACTTCACAAACTGAATGCACACAAACAAATAGTAATTTCATTCAGAACAAAATATTGTATTGAGTAGTTTCAAAGTGTCTAGAGAGAGAGCATATGAAAATAGATACAATTAAATAGGTAGATGAGTATCTGCCTCTTTTTCATGTCCATAACCAATCAAAATGAAAAGACAAATAAAGAAAGAAAAGGAAGTTGAGCCATCATGATGGCATCACTTTGTTTCCAATAGTTTCTGGGGTCATCAAGGGTTTCTTTTGCTAGGCTTGGAAAGATTTAAGGATGTACAACAAGTCTTTATGCTGAGGAATAGTCACATTTGTCATCCTCACCTTCCACATTAGATGATTTTCCTTAGTTGTTTCCATGCATCGTTCACAATCCTTCATGAGATCAATTGCTTGAGATGTGACTAGGTGTAATTCACTGCGCTTTTGTAGGTGCTCAACATTAAGCAAGGGTGAATCAAGTGCTTCCTTAACCATTTTTTGGAAACTATCTATTAGACTCTTGGTGTCTATGTCATATGGTTTTGAAATGTTCTTCTAGACTTAGATCACAGTTTGGTAAGTGGAAAAATTGATGATGTCTTGATCCGATAAGATGAAAATCTAGTGATATGATCAAAGATGTTCCTAATTCTTGATTGTGGCTTCCAATGATGAAGGATGTCAGAATACTATTAGAATCCTGTTGGGGAAGTTGAATCAATAATCATAAATTTTATTGAAAGGTGCACTTTTAAGATTTGATCCTTATTTTTGAAGAATGATTAAGTATATCAAATAACCTAATTAAACTCACTGAAGGATTTGGCTAGGATGTGTTGGATATTCAATGGAAGGTTGTGGTAGATAATCAAAGTTGAGAGGTTGATTGTGATTGTGTTGTTGTGATAGAGATCTTCTTTGGAAATAGGCTTGGGAATATAAAGGCTCTACAACATACTCATTAGTAAATCCCCTAACAAAATCTTGGTACCTATGCAAAAACTCACAGTAATGGAGCAAGACATTTTGACTTTTATACAAAAACTCTCTTCGTTACAAGGTTTTTTTGTAACCTAAATGTTTCTTGGGTTTCTTGATCCTATTGGCAACCAATTTCTTGACAAATTTGGTTGATTTCCACTCTCTAAGCATGGGAGAAATTTTAAGATGCTACTAGACCGAAGATGTTACAAACTCAGATCTGTCAAAAGTAAAAATTTTGGAAAGTGACAGATGTGCTACTCTTTTCCCTATAGGAACTGTAGAAACATGCATATGCACTAGATAAATAGTCAAATGTGCTACAATAGACATCAGATGAGCTACAATATGTCTTAGATGTGCTATAGAAAAATGTTTTGACAGTGACCAAAAACTGTTTACAGAATATTTAGCCTATATGCTGAAAAACTCAATGGACAAAAATAGGCTCTAAATGTGCTAGAACATACCTCATATGTGCTAAGATATACCCTAGATGTGCTAAAATAGTTTTCCAAAGCAGTTTTTTGAACAGTTTTGAGTAGTTTCAGCTGAAATTTTGCATGTTCATTTTGGATGATCTTTTATTTGAATTAATGTGATTGAAAACACAACAAACACTTTGAAAATAGTTGTTTTTAAGGCCTATACTAAACATCAAGTGTATGTTCAAAAAATGTTTTCAAAAAGTGTTTTCATAGGTATTGCACATAACAGACAATTCAGGAAAACTCACTCTTAGTGCTCAAGTAGGCAATCATAATAACCATCACCCACATCTTAGAACTCTATCGACTCACACAGCTGTGTCATCCCCAAAGGGGCACCTGTGTATTTGTCTTTTCCAGGTGTGTCCTCAGAGTGACGGAAGTGGATATCGGATCCCCTAAGAAAACGGTCCTTGGCAGTTATATGGTGAGTGTCTTGGGGGTAGATTCTTCCCTCCCCTTGCACTGTGATTATTAGGATGTTCAGAAACTGACATGGTTGGCTACTACACTAAGTTCTTAGTAAGGGTTTTCATTCAGTGTGGCAATAATAAACTCCCTCAAGAGAACTCCCAACCTTTAGAACAAAGGCTTTGGGGATGGTTATCTTGCACATTACTGCCAAAAGTGGGTTTCCCCAGGTTTGCTTTAAATTTTATAGTGGGGTGGAATAACCTAGATTTGGTTTGAGCCCACTTGGGTCATTCCTCTTGGGTGAGTACTTTTTCCCACAAGAGCAAGCCCTCTAAAAGATGTAATAAAGCATTAAAATTGTAGAAATTGAAATGGAAAGTCTGGTATTTTGATCATTTAGTTAAGGGGAGAGAATAGACCTATTGCCACAGACAAAGCAGACAGTGTTCTTTTCAGAGCCCAAATGACAATGATTTAATCTATGTGAAGATGTTGTTTCACAAAAAACATTGGATTCATTTTAACCACAAAATTGATGTGTGGTGACTACCCTAGGATTCCTTCTTTTTAAATTCCATGTCTATCCTAGGATTGGTTCATTTTAAATTGATGTGTCTACCCTAGGATTGCTTCTTTTTAACCAGAAAAAAAACTTTGTTTGTGGAAGATGTCAGACTCAGAAATTTGTTTAGTTACAACCTGCATGTGCTAAAAGATCATACATATGCGCTAAAACAAATAGTCAATGTGCTAAAACAGACCTCATAAGCATTGTAGAAAACCTTAAATGTGCTAAAAGAAATCCTAAATGTGCTAATCTAAGAATGCAATTTTTTTAGATAGTTTTAAATGAAGTGAGCTAAATGGATGTGCTATTGTGTTCCCTAGATGTGCTAAAGAAATTGTTGAATGCATTGAAACAGTTCCTGAATGCACCAAAAGAAATGCAGAAGCACTAAAAGAAGTCTTGGATGCACTAAAATAACCCACCAATGCGCTAAAACGTGAAATTTTCCAAAAATCCAAACTCCAGAATGCAAAATCCTGTTAAAAAACCTACAAGTAGATGTCAAAAATGGGGCAAAGGCCCCATGGTGGGTGCCAGAAAATGTGTGATCAGTTTTAAGTGTATCAAATGTAGATTAAAACAAAATCAAACACACCAATAAGACATTATATCAAAATAGAAAATCAAATAAAAGGAGTGCAAACTCAGCGTTCAGTCCTTGATGTCATCCTATTGTCCTCTATCTCCAGTGTTTTTTTTTATTCTAGCTTGCTCTTAGATCATGTGCTAGGCTCAACAAATCGTCTTCCTAGAGAACGAGTTAAAGATGAATGCATACTATGCTAAGATACGATTAACATGCTTAAACTAAACATGATTGCTAGAATGTAAAACTATGAAATCATGAATACTACAGCTGATAATAATAATGCTAAAATGAAATTTTATATCTCTAATGTGTGTGTATGTGTGTGTACCCAATGCTTTGATTCATAGAGGTATTTATAGAGTTTTCGAAAGATTTTGATTGGTTGATGTGATCAACGATTGAAATAAAGCTTGTCAAGATGAACGGTGAGAGATTCAAGAAGTTGAGAAAAAGATGGAAGGTTGAGAGAATAATGGAAGATGTTTCCTTCCCACAAAACCTTTCACTCAAAAATAGAGGCAACTTTCCATTTGTCATCTTTAGTTATGAGTTGGTTTTGTACTTGAAGATAAATCCCATAATTAATTAAATAAATTTATTTAATTACATGTGACAATGGATTTAGAAGTTTCCATAATTAAATATTTAATATTTAATTATGTGTGAGAGATGAAAATGGAAGGTAATTAAATATTTAAAATATTTAATTATGCATGAAATGAGAAAAAAGGTGTTAAATTAAATATTTGTAATATTTAATTTAATTGTGAGATGAAGAAAGTGTTTGGAGGAATATTCCATTATTTGAATTCAAATATTCAAATTTAGAATAACATGATAATTAATATAAATAAATTATAAAATTTATTTAATTTAATTAAGAGGAAGATGGAAGATGGTAATAATTAAATAAACTTATTTATTTAATTAAGGTAGAAAAATTATAAAAGTGAACGATATAAATAAATAATTATTTTTATTTATATGTAGATGACTTTAGAAGATTAATTAAATAATTCATATTTAATTAATTAATGTAAGCTTGATTAACTATGACCATTTTTAGATGTATACACATTCAACACACTTTCATGAGAATTGTATAAACATACTATAAATCCTACACTATATACAATCACTTTCTTTTCCTTTTGCTTGTAAACACTATAAATCATTCAATGAATACCACAATAGTAAACCATATTGTGTAGACTCTCTTGGAAGTGGAAAACTACTATAGCATGGGAATTCCATTATGAAGAGATGCAAGTGGATATCACTTTGAAGCTCTCTTTACTACCCTCACTAATCTCATTATTTCACATAGACCTCTGAGGTTGTTGTCAAGAAAAAATAATGCATGTCTTCAACACTGCAACACTATGAACTTTCCTTCATCTACTGTATCCAAAACATGACTTATGGTAATAGTGAAGACATCTCAACATTGCTCCTTGTGAAATTTTGGTTGCTCCCTATGACTCTGTATAATCTGCATGCATCTTTAAGGTTGGGAGGACTCCAAGAACCTCCAAATTAGAGAAGAGATAAAACCATATACTGACTTATAAGATCACTGCCTTGTGCTTGACTATTAGCTCTTTGAAAGGATCATATAAAGTTTGAAGCTACTCCTTATGCAAAACACCATGGAGATAGACCTTTCCTGCCACATACAACCTTTGATTACCATATTTCTCTATTTATACTTTGCTATCATTTTTCACTTACCTTATGCTCATTTGTGTGTTGATAACATCAAGGTAGTTTGTCAATCAAACAATGATAACCAAACAACTTACCTATTTGGAAAGTTTTCACATGTCTTGAAGGACCATACTCAGAGAACAAAGAGGATTCACAGTATCCCTATATCCACAATATGTTGACATGATTGAACATGCAGTCCCACCTTGTTCAACATACCCAAAACCGATCCAGAACTGACACATCTTCCTAATTTTCTCTAGGGGTTTGAGAAATGTAACATAAAGTCAACTCCCCCTTAATTTATGCTACCTTTTTATGCACTTATGGATGTTACTTGTGCAGTATGCACAAGCTCAGATCCTTTCTTTTATATTTCTTGTTTCCTTCTCCAAACTGTTATAGTCCTTGTTTTCTTGTGATGGCTAAAAGATTTCACCATATTAATCTTACAGAATAATGCTTTATGTCAAAACTTATGACACTTGTAGCATTCGACTTTATGACCAATAGAAGGAACAAAAGCATATTCTCTTGACAACCAACAATTTATTACTCTATTACCAACTTTATTACTATTATAACAAACATTGTTGTAGTCCTTATTTGTCAAACTATAAGAACTCTTATCCTTATTCCATCTAAGATCATTTCTTGAGTGAACTCTATAATTTCTAGCTTTATGGCCATAAGTATGAGAAGAATAGCAATATCCATGAAACTGACAGTAGTTGTACCTAAAAGATGGAGGTCTTGATGGCTTTTTTGTCCTTCTACCTTCACCAACACATTTATCTTTTGTCTTATATGTAGGAGCAGCAGCATGATGACCCAAATCTATCTTCTTACTTGGTGTATTCTTGACTTTCGAGCATTGTCCTTCTTCATAACCTAATCATGTGATGCTCTTATAGTGTTTTTATTTTCTCAACATGTCATTCAAACATTCAATATTCTTTTCAAACCGAAGACTCTTGTGCAACTCAATAAATACATTTTCCAATTCCTTTTTCAAAGAAACTATGTCTAATTCTAATCTTAGACATTCATTAGGTTTGACTTCTAGATCAAATTTTAGACTTATAATCAGTTTAGTTGGTATGATTTTTCCACAGTCCATGAAGTTAGAATGCTTAGCTTTTGGATTCAACTATGTGTATTTTTGTGTTGACGTTTTTGATCACACTCAATGATCCATCATCAGGAAGAGGAGAAAGTGAGATGGGAATGCAAAACAAGACTTATAAAGGGTGAGGAAGATGAGAGGAGAAAAATAAATAAAAAAATAAAAAAAAGATCAATACTAAGTAATAAATGCAAAAAAGATAAGAAATTAAAGAAATAAGGCTTAATAATAAATGACTATTAGACTAGAAAATAAACAAAGAAAACTAAACAAAAAGATTGCAAGAAATAATGAAGAAACCAATTAGAAAAATACAAGGAAAAAGAAGTAATAAAACAACACAAGTTATAAAGTCACAAACCTACAAATAACCTATTGATCAATGCTAAGAATAAATACAATGCTAAGAATAAATACAAAAAAGGATAAGAAATTAAAGAAAATAGACTTAATTTAAGAGGCAATTAAAGTAGAAAATAAACAAAGAAAACTAAATTAAAAATATTGTAAGAAATAAGAAGATACCAATTAGAAAAAATAAGGATAATGTTGTAATAATATAGCATAAGTTATAAATTACTACAACAAAGAAAAGGTTGATGATAATGAGCAAAAGGAAAAAAATTGCTAAGCAAAAAGTAACAATAAAAAACAATAAAAAGAAACAACCTAATCAATTATAAAATAAATTAGTAATAATTAAAGATTCACAAACTAACTTGAAGAGGTAATATAAAGAAAAATACTAAAAATTCAAAACAGCCGGTTATAAGAGACAACTAGATAATTAAGGAAAAACTTAAAAAATAAATGAAGGAAAAAGCAAACAAATAAAAGGATATTAATAAGAAAATAATAAGTCACTATTAAGGTATTAATAATAACTTATTAATTGGAAAAAAACTATTGATTTAAAAGAAAATTATAATTAATAAAATAACAAAAAAAGAAAAGAGCAATAAAATGCAAAAAAGAGGAAAAATAGCAAATAAAAATAAGGTTTCCCAAAGGAAAAGAGCAAAAGAAAAAGGTAAGGGGTTGGTCGAGGGCAAAGGGGGAAGGGGTAAAGAAGGGTGAAGGAGAAGGTGAGAGGGGACAAACTAGTGGGGAAGGGTGGACTGGAGGGAGTTTAAAAGGGGGTGCCAAGCAAGACTCAATTGCCAACCTTCATCTTGATTGTGATTGATGATGTGTTTTTTTATGGTAATGGCTTCTTGAAATTTGTGCCTGAAAAAATTATCTTCCTTAACCACAACTTGTGTGTTCTCAAGGAAAATGTGGTGCTTGGTGTGATGGGAGTGTTTTGTAAGGTTTGATTTAGAGATTCTCTCATGTCTGATGTCAGCACAATGCTCTCTGATTCTGGCATTGATAGATCACCTTGTTTCTTTGATATATGGGGCCCACAAGAGCAATCAATCTTGTACACTCCTGCATGGAGAAGCGGAGGTAAGGGGTCTTTGGTGGAGGGGATGAGATTACTTGTGGTGGATATGGGTTTGAAGGCACAAGAAATACCTTTCTTATAAAGAATTTTTGAAATCTTATTGGAGAGGCCTCCAACATAGGGGAGGGTGGTGAAATGGAAATCATTGGTTACAATATGTTTGGGGGTAGGGTTGGCTTGATTTTTGGCAATCTCAAAGGCTTTGAGGATTTGCTTATTACGATAGCCATTGAGCTTGAAAACTCGGTAGAGATGAGAAAGTTCAAGGTCAATGTGGTCTTTATCGCAAATGCGATAAGCTTGAGTTGCGAGAATATTGAGGACACCAGCCTTTTGTGCTGGATGGTGGTGGGAAGAAGCATGAAGGTAGAGGTTAGTATGTATGGATTTTCTAAAGACACGATGAGCCAAGGAACCATCCTCTTTTTTGATGATGAGAACGTCAAGAAAAGGAATTGGTTGTCGCACTTGGCTTCTTTGGTAAATTGTATGCAATCCACAAGGCTATTTAAGTGGGAGTGGAAAAGGTTAAGTTGGTTAAGACCATGAGGCCAACACACATTGGTGTCGTCTACATAGCATTTCCACCAACGAGGCTTAAGAGGGAAAGAATTGAGAGTTGTCTCCTCAAAATATTCAATGTAAAGGTTGGCTATGATAGGAGATAAGGGGGAGCCCATGGCAATTCCGTTAATTTGTTCATAAATCACATTTTGGAAAGAAGAAAAAGAGATGGAAAGCTTGACTTTCCTGACAATTTTGGAAACTGGGTTTCTCTGGAGAGTTTTGTAGCTACCACTATTAAGGTGGTCAATCATTTTAGAGACATAAACATGCTTGTCTAGGATGACCACCGCATTCCCTTTGTTAGCCTTAGTGATGATGATGTCATTGTTTTTAACAAGCTTTTTGAAGGCCAAGAATTCATTTTTGGGGACATTGCGCTTAGGGGGTTTAGCACGTCTAAGAGCTAGAGTGCAATCTTGCCTGATTTTATCGGCTATTGGGATAGGCAGAGATTGGATGGCTTTCTCAATTTCTATGAGAAAGTCAAATTTGGGGATGGAAGGAGGAGTAAAGGCAAAATTTAGACCGCGCTTCAAAAAATTTAAGGCCAAGGGGTCAATTGGAAGCTTGGAAAGGTTGACAACTAGCTTGGATTCCCAATCTGCAATATAGTTGCACGAATTGAGGTCGGATTGGAGGGAATTAGAGGTTGTAACGAGGTTTGAAATTAGGGGACAAGAATTAGAGAGGTTATTATGCCATTGAAGGGTGACAACTGAGGTAGAGTGGGCTGGAGGGCATGTTGTGGCAACTGCAGTCATTGACAACTGAGGTGACTGTTTAAGAGAGGTGGAGGGAGTGGAAACCACATGGCAAGAGGGGAGAGGATGAGAGAGAGAGGAGAGATGGCAGTCAGGAGTGTTGGAGCCAGAGGCACCGGGATGATTGATCGAGCTGCCATGACTCAAGGAAGAAGGAAAGATTAGTTCATTAGATGTCACAATGCTCGAGGAGGCGGGGTACGCTGATGGTGTGTGAGAACAAGCAACAAAAGAAGAAAGAGAGCTGCAACAAGTAACATCGTCATTAATGCATGAAACGTTAGAGACAACGGTAACAATGGACTCACCTGGAGCGACCAACAAGCAGGAGCTTGCAGACGCCAAATTCTTTAGTATGGGCGATGGTAGAGAATTCTCGAGCACCTGGCAATCATCCGAGAACGTGGGTGAAGTGTTGGCGCAAGTGAGCAAGTGCTTTCTGCAGCGAATCGAGGATACAGACAAGGGCAACAAAACTTCTGAGCTTGAGTGTGAATGCACAAAGAGTTCCAGATTGTGCACTGCTAGAGGAGGCTCATAAGTCTTATTGATCTACACAATTGCATGAGAACCATCTTGCTCAATAGGCGAGTCAGCTGTGTGGTGGGTTGAGCCAGAGGGGGAGGAGTAATGTTTGCAAGAAACAGGGTTGCACGGGTCAGAAAGGATGAAAGAGGGAGGAAAAGCATCTCTAGAATTAGACGAGAAAGGACGGGAAGAAACCTGGGTCGCACAGGGGATGGACGAGAAAGGAGTTGGGAAGACGAAGTTCAGTGAAAGGAGAACGGTTCTATTTGGCATAGAGTCTAGAGAACTTCCTTTTCTGTCTGGATTCCCAAGTTGTTTTAAGACCCAATGCTCTAGCATGGGATAACGTGTCGAACAAGATCCATAAGTTAATTTTGATGGTGCAAGATAGCTCAAGATGCAGGTAGTACAATCTGGCAGAGAGATAGCTTATCATCGCTCTTGTTCTTTGAATTATTGATCTTAATAAAGCTAGACCTGCTCGCTCAAAAATGCGGATGGTGTGATGATTTCACAGATGGTGATCTGAGCAAATGAAGGAATAATAAGACTGTCCCTACATCGTTTTAAAAAGGAAAGATTTGCAATCCGCTTTGATAGCTTGATCCTCAGCTTCTCAAGAAGCTTAGCTTTGAGTTATCAGTTTGTCAGATTTATCAACTTGACTCTTTAAGTTAAAAACCTGATTTCTTGCTTCTTCAAACTCTAAAGAAACTTTTTCAAAATCTGAAATTACCTTGTCCTTGGAGTCTTTTTCCTGTTGAAGTTGATCTTCTAATCTCTTATTCTCTTTTCTGAGATGCTTGATTGTATGCAGAGCACACAAAAGTTCACCTTCTAAATCAACTTCACACTCATGTTCATCATCTTCATCCACAAAGAAATCTCTTTCTTCATCAAGTTTTTGTTCATCTATACTTACAATAAAGTCCCTTTTGTCAAAACTCTCAACTGTAACACCATTTTTTTTATCATACTTTATATCATTCAAGGGAGACTCATGTAAAGACTCATCACACGACTTGACTGGGATTTGATGTTCAACCTTTTGCTTAGCTTCTTTCTTTTCTCTATTTCTTCTACACTTTCCCATGATACTCCACTATCAGAACCTACCCAAGCTAGTTAGACTTCAATAGGGAACCTATTCTCTGATACCACTTGTTGGAGTACAATGAACACTGAGAGGGGGGTGATGAATCAGTGTTCATACACAAATTCACTTTGTAAATTCCTTTTCAAATTTGATGTAAGTAAACAATATGTAGTAATAGAATAGATAGCAGTATAAACAAAACATACACAAGAATATGACACAATGATATGTTCTGAGTGGAAACCCTCCTGGGGAATAAAACCACTTGAAAAATGCCTCACTCGCTTATTTGAACCTCACTGGTTACAGAGTTCCTCACTAGAAAAAATGGCCTCACTGACCAAAGAACCTCACTGACTTACACTTGCCTCACTAGCATACATACGTCTGCCTCACTGGCAACACAAACCCAATCTGAATATAAGAAGATAAACGCAGAGTACTACTCTCTCTACATTAAAATCACTGGTTATAGATGACTTCTATAACTTTGATACAAAACACCTTATCTCTCCTTTATAAGACCACCATGTATTCAATACAAAAGAATATTACTCTAACACCATAGAACAAATATGAACATTGAACATCGTGATCAAGAACAAAGAAACATGAGAACTCTAACCAATAATGAATGCTAACTCACACTTGTTTATAAACCTATTGTACCAATAACTAGAAGATCATCAAACTCACCCTATACTGCTCCTATAGCAATGAAAGAATGCTTCAACAACAACTTATCAAGATCCTTAATGCAGAGATTGTGTGTAAGGTATCAATGTTGCATCTTTTCACTATATACACTAAGCCCTCACTAAATATCCCTTCTCTTTATTTTCTCCATTCATTTATCAGACTCCTACATCTTCAATTCAACAACATTAGGTCCTTGTTGCAGAGATTGCAACCAAGGCATCTATTTTTACTCTTTGTCAAAACATAGGCCTAATTTTATCATAGATAACATAAAATCCATGGATGAGATCATTGTTGAATATCCTCCCTTTTCATTTCTCTAACGATCCTATCCAAATTTCAAGTTTGAGTCATGATTAAATAACAAAAAGGAATCCTTCTGAGTTGCAGTCTGGTGGTTGCTACAACTACATCGTGGCAGTTAGGTCCACAACACCTGTCAACTTTAAGCATAACTCATAGTTGTTTCATATTTAAATCTTAATTCTTGATCTTATGTTTACCGCTCAATTCAGATTGAATCTAATCCTTAGATTTCATTTTACCACCAAAGTCCTTATAAAGATCTATATATCACCAGTTTCCCTAGGCTTAGGGGTCGGTAAAGTCATGTATCAACACCCTTTAGATAAACAATTTAAAGTGGTATTAACCTTTTATTGCAAGTCAACTGAAAATTAGAAATAAAGTGAACTTTTTGGGTGATAGTTAACACCTAGGGCTCTATGTAGCATATAAATGTTAGGTGATGACCACATAACCTTTAATGTCACTTGAAGATTTAACTAAATTACCATGTGAAACCTTCTGCTCTTGATGCCTACAAACAACTGAATGTTGTGTACTACCATGACTCTGTCATTAACATATGCATTTCCTCCTGATAAAGCTTTGTCTTTGAAGATCAACTGCCTGAAGCATTCCCAACACCTTTTCTTCACACTATGGAGATCAACATGACACTTGCATCAAACAATTTGCAATCCTTGTAGCATTCACACTATCATGAATAGATGAACTGCAACAACATTTGATCTATGCATCATTGCCACTCTACTACATTAACTCAGAATGATCAAGGAAAACAAAAACAACATCAATTGAATCAACAACATTGTATTGTGAAGATGAACAAGGTAACATCTTTGTTAGGAAATCAATCAATATTAGATTCATCCAATATACTTATGCCACTGCTCTGAGCCATCATGATGTGAATGAAGATTAGGAAACACAACAAAGTCCCCGTTCCATCAACATGAACAACATGACATGATTTCATAATGAAGAGACTCTTCTAACATTATGAATAACCTCTGATGATATCCAACTCCTGATGATCTACAACTCAAACATGATGATCCTACTAACATCAACACCTGATGATATCATTTCACTCCTTTTCCTTGAAGAACATGACACCTTGGACTTTGACATCAATGACAAACATCATGCCAACACTTTCTTCTTTTCCTTCTTGTTTGCATTATTTTTAGTGTCTTATTTTTGTGCCTCCCCTTATCTCTCCTCCCTCTTTCCAACCTTTTTATGCCTTGTTGGGTCTGCAAGCTATTTGTTTTTCTTTCCTCATGCTCTCTTGTTCATCTTGATGATGGATCACAGAGTGTGATCCAAAATGTTGATGCAAAAATTCGAACACGATCTAATCCAAAAACATCTATTGACAATAATTTTCATTGATTGTGGAAATCTCTTCTCATTAGAGAAGAATAGTTTTAGGCATCAACAATACTATTATCCACTGAATAAACTATAATAAAAAAATTTATATTTTTACAAAATCTATATATTAAAATAAATATTTCTATTAATGATGATTTTGGTTTAGTGCAATGTTAAAATTTAAAAGATCTAATTAAACCACTTAAAATGAACTTTAGGTGTGAGAAAGTAATTCAACATGGTGCAAACTCGAATAAACCTTGGAGGAAGTCAGGATATGTCAAATCCTTCTAAAAATATAATGGCTAAATTGGACCCAATTTTGACCATGTTAAATGAAACTAAGGAAAGGCTTGGTACCCTAGAATAGGAAGTGAGGGGCCAAAGTAAACCTAGAGGAGAGAATTAGGCATCCTAGGAAAGGGGTGATGAAAATAGGCATGATCATAGTAAACAAAGTGAGCGAGGGGAAAATAGTAGTGAATCTAGGACTAATAATGAAAGGAAGAATCAACTTTCTGTTGAACTGTCAAGGGATATGAAGAATGTAACACCACCCAAGTTTGATGGGACAGTGAGTGGTGATGTTGTGGAAGCTTAGCTAATAGAAATGGAGAAGTACTTTGAGATCAAAAACTATTTTGAGGTAACTAAGGTGGTATGGGGTACCTATCAATTGGCAAGTGAAGCATCCACATAGTGAATGAATAAGAAAATGGAATTGGGGTTAAGCTCTTTAAGTTTGACATGGGTCCAGTTTGTGGTCAATTTTTGACAAAGGTGGTTACCTCAACTCTTAGTTGACCAAAAGATTACATAATTTCAAAATTAGGAAAGGTTTAGAATTAGGAAATTCATCATGGGACTGAATGCCTAGATAGGTGAAGAATTAGATGTGCATGTTCCAACCACTACGAATCAAGTGTTTGAGAAGGATATAAAGCAAGAACATAAAATAAAGTCAATCATCTCTTATTGTGAAAAGAATTGTAAAAAGTATAATTGGTCACAAAATTTTCAACCATTTAAGAAGAGAAATGAAAAGCAAGAAGTGAAAAGGAAAAGTAATAAAGGATTTAGAAATAACTAGAATGAGTCTAGGAATGAAAAGAAAAATAACAACAATTTCAAGAGAAATGGTGATAATTTTGGTAAACCTTCTGAAAAGCAAGGACCTCCGGGAGGATGTTGATCTTGTGGAGGTGATTATTATGCAAACCAATGCCTAAACAAGAACCAAGGAGTTAAATAGAGAGATAATCATTTACCAACCCAACAAGCAACCTTCCATCAAAGGATTCATGCAGCCTTGGACAACTGTCAAGAAGAGTACCAAACTAGTCACATAAAGACGATGTGTACTTTATTTGGAGTTTCCATTTCTATTTTAATTGATGCTGGTGCAATAGAAATTTTTATTGCACCAAGGGTATTAAGTAAATTTCCTAGAAGATCTAGATTTATGGCTAAACCTTGGTTAGTTGAATATGATAACCATGCAAAATCTTAGGTAGAGCAATGCTTGTTTGAAGCTAGAGTTGATCTCTTAAGTTTCTCAACTAGAGTGAACTTGTATGTAGCACCTATAGTTTCCTATGATGTTTTCCTAGGGATAAATTGGTTATGGAGGTGTAGGGACAAAGTGGACTATTTTGCAAAAATAGTAGAGTGTCTAGACAACATAGGAAATAAGGTCTTCCTTAAAGGAACTCAAAGAGAATTTAAGGTTAGAAAGATCCTTGTCATGAAACTTAAGAGAGATAAGAGAAAAGGATGTTATCTCTTTACAATCAAAATGGAAAAATTAGAAGATCTCAAAGAGCTTACCATTCTAGATTATCTGATTTATTGGGAATATCAAAAAATCCATAGGATTGGAGAAGATTTTGATCGAAGAGAACCCATTGTGGAGAACTATCCCTTCCTTTGAGATTTTCAAGATGTATTTCTAGATGAACTCCCTAGGTTACCCCCAAACAGATCTTTCAATTTCTCCATTGACATAATTCCTAGTTCTGAACCAATGTCAAAAGTACCATACTATATGACCACTACAAAGTTAATAGAATTGAAGGCTCAATTGCAAGAACTATTGGTAAAAGGGTTCATTAGACCCATTTTTTCACCCTTGGGATCACCCATGTAATGTTTCTCAAAAAGAAGGATGATACCTTGTGTCTATGCATAGATTATTGTATGCTTAACAAGGAAATGATAAATAATAAGTATCCTTTACCACGTATTGATGATCTTTTTTATCATATACGTGGCACATTAGTGTTCTCAAAGATCTATTTATGATATACTTATCCCCAATTAAGACTAAAAGATGAAGACACTCATAAAATAACTTTTAGAACAAGGTATGAACACTATGAATTCACAATCTTGTCTTTTGGACTTACAAATGCTCCAACAACTTTCATGAAGTTGATGAATAGTTTATTTAGAGATTGCTTGGATAGATTTTTTCTAGTGTTTTTAGATGAAATTCTTATATACTCTAAGAATGATGAAGAACCCTAGGTACTAGCATCTTCATTTTGTTCTCCAATGTCTAAGGGAACATAAACTATATGGGAAGCTTTCTAAATGTACTTTCTTTCAAAAATAAGTACAATATTTGGGTCATATAATCTCAATAGAAGGAATTGCAGTAGATATGTTGAAGATCAAAGCCATTCTTGAATGGCCAATGCCAAAAAATATGCATGAAGTGTGAAGTTTTATTGTGTTAGAAGGATATTATAGAACTTTTGTGTCAAAATTTTCTAAGATTGACCACCCTATCACTTCTCTTCAAATAAAAAGAAAACACTTTGAATGGTCAAAAAAATATCAGGAGGCCTTCGATCATATTAAAGAAAAGTTGACTTTGGCTCTAATATCGAAGGTTCCTAATCTGGAAGGTTATTTTGTAGTAATCACCAATGCCTCAAGAGAAGGACTAAGTGGTGTGCTTATGCAAGAAGGGGGAGTGATAGCCTTTGAGTCAAGAAAGCTAAATTCATATGAATAGAATTATGCTCCTCATGACCCATAATTGGTAGCAATTGTTCATGCTTTGCAAATGTGGCGACACTTGTTGGGAAATCCTTTTGAGCTTAATTTGGACCATCAAGGTCTTAAGTGCTTATTCTCCCAACCACATATCAATGCTCGACAAAGAAGATGGTTGGAATTGATATCTCACTATGACTTTGAAATAAGTTACATTAAAGGGAAAAAAAATTGAGTGGTGGATGCCTTGACTTGGCAGAGACATATTTTCTCAATAGTCTCCATTCATTTATATTCCAAGGACCAAGTTTTAAAAAAGTCTACGAGGGATGAATATTACGAATAGGTTAAGCAAGCTCTTGATCAATCCTCAAGATTTGAGTTATGACAGGTTCTATTTTGGAAAAAATAGAATTTTAAGGTATAGAGGAAGGATGTATGTTCCAAACTCTGCAGAACTAAGAAACCTTGTATGGAAAGAGGTTCATTCCACACCATACTCAGGACACCTGGAAGTGACAAAAATCCTAGAAAATGTGAAACCACTTTATTTTTAAGAAAGAGATGAAGAGTGATGTTGAAAGATTTGTGGTAGGATGTCTAGAATGCTAGAGGGTAAAGGATGATCATCAACGCCCATCAAGACTTTTGTACCCTCATGAAAATCCATAGTGGAAATGGCAAGTCATCAATATGGACTTTGTGCAAGGTTTCCTTATGTCTCAAAATAGACATAATGTTATCTTAGTAGTGGTGGATAAACTCGCCAAAGTATCCCATTTTATACCTAGAAATTTAACAGATGGAACACGAATAATAGCTCGTAAGTTTTTCCAAGAAGTTTTTAGATTGCATGGAGTTCTTGAAAATATCATCTCTAATAGAGATTCACGGATGACATTAAGGTTTTGGAAAACCTTTTTTTTAGCACTTGGAACTTCGCGTAATATAACCTCAGCCTATCACCCTAAGATAGATGGTCAAATAGAAATATTGAACCAAGTCCTTGAAGATTTGTTGTAGATGTATTGCAAGGATCAACAATACAAGTGGGAGGAATATATTTCGCTTGTAGAATTTGTATATACTAACTCCTACCATTCTATGATAAAAAAGGATCCATTTGAAGCATTATATGGAAGAAATTGCCAAACTCCTATAAGGTGGGATAAACTAGAAGATAGGATTAGCCTTGGTCTGAAAATGTTATCAGAAATGGAAGAAAAGATTAGGTTGATCAAAAAATATTGGTGAATGCAAATGATAGACATAAAAGGCACATTGATGCCAAGTGTACACAAAGATAATTCTCAGTTGGAATAAAAGTTCTTTTGAGAGTCAAACCTCATAAAAGTTCCATAAATTTTGGAAAGTCATCCAAATTGGATTTTAGATTTGTGGGACCTTTCAAAGTTCTTGAAGTGATTAATCTGGTTGCCTACAAAATCTCTCTATCTGCATCTCTTGCTTGCGTACATGACATTTTTCATGCTTCTTATCTAAAGAAGTATATAACTGCTTTTAATCATATATTTGACTAGAATGCACTACAAGTACATGATCCAAGAGTGGTAATGATCAATCCTCTCAAGGTACTCGAAGTATGCAAGCTATGCTTGTGTAATAGAGAGGTTACCCAACATAAGGTCCAGTGGGACCAATATGCCGAGGATGGTACCACTTGGGAAGATTACAATGAGTTTTATCAAAAGTTTCCTCATTTATTTACTACTTTCAATAGCTAAGAGAAAAACTTGTTTTATTATATTTTTATGATACACTAAATTATTAGGGACGATGATCCTTAAGGTGGGAGATATGTCACACCCCAAAATTTGGCTTGTAGTTACTTTTAACTTTTATGTTAGATATGTGTTTTAGACATGAATGGATGATTTTACTCAATTGATGTTTATATAAAATTATAATGAAATGCAAATATTTTATTAAAAGATCAAAGAATTGTAATTTTTACTACTTTTGATTAATGATTATGATATCATGGTTGTTAACACACTAACAATTGTGATGGCCTCCTAAGTTGAATGCCAAAGTATATTTTTTCCTCTTGGATGGAGAGGGAGAATATCATCAGAGAGAAGTGTATAGACATTGTGAACAAATGGGAAAATTCCATCTTGAGTCGATCACACACTTACATAATTTTTATGTCAAACCCAAGGAAGTTGTTCCCTATGTTGTCTATGAGTTAATCATGTGATTTGTCTCCTGTGGTCTTGTCAAAAGGTTATGCCACTTTCGTACTCGGACTTTGATCTAGTCTCTCACATTGATCATGAGGTGATATTATTGAGTATTAATCATCTTTTTTGTTTATCTTTTAATTGTAAAGGTTTATTTGATTATTATTTAAAATTATTTAAAAGAAAATGATATATTTAAATATAAATATATATACATACATACATAAATATATATAATATATATAATTTCATTAGTGTTAATAAGGCATGTGTGGCTAGTAATGGCGATTAACTTGTCTTAAATGCATGTTAATGAAAAGGAATAAAATCTAAAAATATTAACCCTCATGTGGAAGGCTTCATGCCATTATTGATGGCCTTATTCTTGGATGTAATAAATATTAAACTACCTACCTTTATGGAGAGGATGTGGGAGAATAGTGGAGTTGAATGTTTTAAAGAGGAAGTTTTATTGTTTTAGGGAGAGAACAATCACGTAGAGGAAAGAAAAGAAGACAATTTTCATTATGATAATGAGGAGAGTTCATTGTTATTAAGAGTGGATTTTACTAATAGCAACATGTGGGTAAAAGGAGAAGGAAAGCATGAGTATTGTGCAACACATGGAAGGAGATAGAGTTGCAAGCTGTGCATTTGTATTTAATCTTGCAAAGACAAATTAAGTCTTTCTAGGCATGTTGTTTTCCAGTTTCTCCTCATTTTTCTTGATTATTATATCACATGAATTATAAACCATGATAGAAGACATCCAATTAGTTGGTAGTGTTCACGAATGTTCCACCCACTAAGAACCAATTTGTACTAGAAGCCTAAGACCTTTTGAACATCTTTTATAGTAGTGCATTGTGATAGCATCATCATGAGAAGTTACTTAACATGTCCGATCCAGGGTTGAGGAGAAAGATGTCTTGTTAGGGCTCACACTCTTTTAAGGAGAGGGGTGTTAAGGTGGTACATGACCTTGGAATACCCTAATCTTCCACTCCTTGGATTCAGATTAACACACAAGTGTGGTAAGCCTACTATAGTTAGATAAACCTTTACTACTAATTAGGTTGTACTTGTTTTGTTCTATTGATCTATTGCTAGTGAGCTTTGTGGAAGAAAGCTTACAAAATATCTCCCTTACCATTTGATTTAGTCCTAATTGTTTTGTTTTCTATTCATATCACTTTCTTTCAAAACATACACTCAGACTTTGACACATCAGTAAACTTTCTAAAACTTTCAAGAAACACAAAAATAGTAACAAAAAACTTTGTTTGACTATCATAGTTGACTACCTCTAAAAAAAAATTTGCATTTTCTTTGATACATTGCTACGTTTACTCAAATTTTCACCTTTGTTCTCTCCATCTTGTTGTGTTTTCTCAAACTATCATATCTGCTTTCTGCATATTTTCATTATTTCTTACTCTGTCACATCTACATTTTTTGTGTTATGTCAAAACCTCTTTATGTAAAAAGTCACTTCTATCTAAATTGTTGCATCTTCCATCTATCAAATTATCATTTTTGCATAGTTTATCACATTTTCTCTCTGCACACTATCACTTTTGCCTACACTGCAACATTTTCCTAGGGCAGCATGGCATGTTTGTGTAAACTACCATATTTGTTTGTAACATTTGTCCATCTCAGATTTTACAAATTCTTATAACTTAAAGATGTCCTAAATTTTTCATCCCGAAACTAAAAATATTTGTCATAACAGTCTTGAACAACCCTTTTGTCATAAAAAAAAATATCAATCCTTCAACATTGATCTTCTTAGGAAACGTCAACATAGTCTTTTGGATCAAACATCAAACATCTTTGAACATCAACAACCTTAATCCGTATCATTCTTGTGAGACCATCCTCAACATCCTTTTGGATAAAATTCAAACTTTATTTTTGGACATCAACATATCAAACCTATCAACTTGTTAATATCTTTTTATCTCATCTTTTCCATATCTTATGAACTTGTTAACTTAGTGGAACTATCTCCCTCCTAGGTTTTCAAATCATCACTATCGTCTCTCTTTTCTTGTACTCATGAGTCTAGTCCAAACAAAGACATCAACCAATCTTCCATCAACATCTTGAGATCTAGCATAAATAAACTTTGTTATCCTTTTGTCCAAAGATTAACCTTTCAATCCAAAAATCAACTTGAACATCATCCAATCCCACATCAACTTTAACATTATTCTTTTTTCCAAAAGACTTATCAACACATCATTTGAAATCCACTTTGAAGTCAAAATCCAAACAACATCATACATCTAGATCTTTCTATCATTTAGGTCTATTATGAATTTATGACAACAAGATCACAATATAGGAAGAAAATGACAACCAATACTAGTAGTTCTAATCTTCCAAACACCACAAACATTCACACAAAAAACTTTGAAACTTTGACCAAAATTCCATGGGGGTACTCTACTCCTCAACAATCAAATGTAAATCCTTCATTTCAACCAAATATTAATCCTCCACCACAACCAAACATTGATCCTTCACAACAAAATATACATTTTTGAACATCAAAACCATTTCTCTTAGCAAGGAAATCAACCCACTAGAGGAAAAGATGGATATATAGAAGAGGATTCTGATGAAGAACTACCCAAAGAAAGGATATTAGAAATGACTCAACCCCAAAATTTTAAAGGTAATTGAAATTTTCTTAGTTATGATCCCAACACTTACTTCTGATCCCAACACTTACTTCTATAGGCTTGCACAACATGGTGCAAATCTACCCATTGATTATAACGTTGAAAATATTAAGGATCCAACCCTCATTTCTAGAGATGAAGATATGGTGGTTAGGCAAGTCTTAAACCTATTATACAAGAAAAAATTCCAAGTTTCTTTGCATAAACAAATGGTATTCCTCAAGCAAGACCACTTGACAATCCACTATATAGACAACCATATCAAATGGAACAAGCAATGGTAGCCCAAAAAAATAAAACTAACCCTAATGTCTTGGGAACACAAAACCTTCCACAACAATCAACCAATCCTTTTACAACTCCACTCGTACCTCATAATGCTTCAACTAGTATGTGGAGACCAAATGTATCAAGGAACGTATATGCATCCTCTTGGTCACAAACTACACCTCAACAAGGTCAAAACTACAACATGCAAAAAATGTTGAATCTTCCTCCTAGACCACCAAATCCACCATTGCATGCTAACATGCCACCACAAGAATATATGGCTTCACCCAACTATACCACTCCAAATCTAAACAATCCACCTCTTCAATCACAACAAACTAATCCAACTATCCAATCACAAAAAAAACCACCAGTCTATCAACACACACAATACAATCCTCCACAACAACAAATCATGTACCAATAACATAACACTCCTTTATAACAACACGCTCAACAACAACCTTCATACCAAGACCCTTCATATAACACTCAATATCAACAAGGGTTAAACTTTCAAAATCAGGATCCTAACACAATGCAATGTCAATATAGTCCTTCATATACCCTTACTCCACAATAAAAATAAATAAATTCACAATATCAACATAATATTGTTCGTCAACAACAAAATCCTGGCCCTCAACAACAAAATCTTGTTCCTCAACAACAAAATGTTGTACCTCAACAACAAAATATCATTTCGCAACATCAAAAAATAAACCTATAATATCAATACAATACTCCTCAAGGATCCAAAATTTCATCACAAACATATAACATTCCTCAAGGTATGAATCACACTCAAAACCCATCTTATAACTTATCATCCTTCCTTGGACAACAAAACTATAATCCACCTAACCCTCCACAAGGAAATGAGTTAGCATTACAAATCAAAAGCCTCAATCAAAAGATAGTGGACACACAACTTGGAAAGACTAAGAAGAGCTATTCCTTGGAAGACATTTTTCCTTATCCTTATGATCAAAGCATTTCCGTGATTTGTTTCGCTAAAAACTTTGAAATTCCTGAATTTGAAAAGTACAAAGGAAGTGGAGATACCATTGAATACATACGAGAATTTTCCATGGAATGCATAGAGGTAGCTAACAATGACTTAAATAATGAGAATATTTCCTACAAGCCTTGGTGGTCAAGACATAGAGTGGTTTTCTCATTTACCTCCTGGAATCAAAACATTCAATGAACTATTAGGAAAATTCATCAATCACTTCTCATACAACATAGAACAAGAGATCAATGTAATTTATTTTTACAAAGTGAAACAAAGCCAAGGAAATTCTTTTGCTTTCTTCTTACAATGATGACGATATAAAGAAAGTAAATTCAAGTGGACCATTCCCAAGAAACAACTTGTTGACATCTTCATTGGAAATCTAAACACTGATTTAAGATTCCAATTAACTATGCTATGTCCCAACACCTTTGATGATATCATTGAAAAAGGCATAACTATTGAAAGGGCCCTTAATGCAAAAGGAGTTACCAAGCTATACAACAATCGATATTTACCTTCTAATAAAAATCATAAACCATGTCTATGGGAAAAGAAAAAAAATATTACTAATGATGGAGTAGTTGATGCTAAATTTGTGCAAAACATACAACCTCCATCTAATAATCCTCAACACAATGTTCAAAGCAATCAACAAAATAATCCTCTGAACAATCAAATGACTAATCAAAATTAAAATCATTCAAGAGGACCACTGAAACCTAACAATACCTTCAATCAAACAAGATAAAAATATACTCCTTTGGGAGAACATGTTGAAGTGGTCTTATGAAAATTGCTTCAAACAAACCTTATCAAATTACTATAATAAAGAAACTATGAGGAACCAAAATAAAAACCTCCTTGGTACAATGAGAATGATCAATGTGAACTCCATAGAACTAAAGAACACAAGACCAATAACTACATGAAACTTAAGAACCTCATACAAGATCTAATTGATAAGGGAGAGGTTCACATTGAACATTATCCTAGAACAACTAGTAACAATGACTTGGGAATCTACAAGGATCCAATCCTTGACCATAATAAAGGAAATGAAAAAGATAAGGGAAGGGATTACAATAAAATCACATACTCCTATTATAATGTAGTTGGTGCTACTTTTGAAGCCAATCACCATATCTTAATTGTAACTATAGTTGATAAAAATCCTAAGTGTAATGTTACTAAGTGATGAGGAAAAGTTACAATCCAGGGAGCCACACTGCAAATTAAATTTTTACCTAAGGCTCCACAAGATGAGTATAATATTATTACCATCTAAAAAAGACTCCCATACAAATTTCCATCTTTGAACTTCTCAAAATATCCCCAGATCATAAATAAGTTTTGGATGAAGCCTTAGTAGAGTCTTTTGTACACAATGACATTGACATAGAGCAGTTTCAAGCCATGGTAGTACACATTTCTTTTCCCCATCATCTCATCTTCTCTGAAAGAGATCTTCCCTTACATACATATCATAACCAAGTTTTATACCTAGAATTTTGCATCCATAAACACAAAATCAAGAGAGTATTTCAATAGAAAGTGGCACAGGATTAATCATTTGTACCTTAAAGCTTGTACTATGGTTAGGATATTCCGATGAGGTTATTTAAAAGAAAAAAATCATTACTATTAGAGCCTATGATGACAATGAGAGATATTCTAAAGGAATTTTCAGAATTCTTATTCAAGTGGAACTAGCAATAGCAGAAACAACTTGTCAAGTATTAGTTCTTGAGCTACCATATAACCTTCTCTTGGGACGCCCTTGGATTCACATAATGCAAACCATCCCTTCATCATATCATCAATGCTTTAAATTTCCCTATAATGACAAAGTGGTCACCATTTAAGTTGATCCAAAACCTTTCCATTATTGTAAGAACTTAGAAGATAAATATGCAAAGAGCTTCTAAGTTCCTAGCAATGATATCTCTTTTCTCTCATTTGACTATGTTGATCCAACATTTTTAGCCTCATTTTCCTCTAATCCATCATCCTCAACAAACCCACCTATGTTTAATCTCAAGATCCAAGTACTAGACAATGGTTATGGGGATTATCACATGAAACAATCCCTTTGTGTTGGAAAAATTCCGCTATCTCCAAGGTCATATGAGAAACCAAAAGAAATTAAGGAATCTCATACTACTACCATTGAATTCAAACCCACAATCTTCTCTAAATGGGCATATTTGAGCAAGTAATTCATACAACAAGATGTTTTTGCTTGGTTAAACAAGGAAGAAGAATAACAAGAGCTAGAACCTATCTCCTTTTATCACAACAATAAGGGTTTCAACTTGTTAAAAACATGGGATTCATAGGGAAAGGTGGCCTTTTTGTACATGAGCAAGGAATGAGAGAATCAATTATCCCTAAAAAGAATAAGAATCAAGGACTAGGATATGGTTTGTTAGACAATGTTACTCCTGACATCGAAAGTACCATTTGTAAGGAAGTTTCTTCCTCTTGTGGTTAAGACATCACTCTCTCATGTACATCATTGACCTATTTGAGGACACTTTTATCAATACCATCACTACCTTATCCTTTGACCAACCATATGAGAAACACAAAATCCAACTTGTCTATCCCCAGTTGATTGACTAGGACAAACATCGAGTGTTGATTCTAGACATATTCCAAAACAACAAAGCTATTGTTGAGTTTATGGGACTAAGAGATGGTATACCATCCAAAGATCATAAGATAATTTTTGACATAGAACTTGGTGAAGATGCATACTTTGGAGGAGATATTGGGTCCTTTAGTCACAAAAGTAAAAATATAAAAATAAAAAAGAGATCCCCTAGTGAAAACCATAATATGGCACTATTGGATGAAGGAAAAACAAAATTAAAGGATGTATTTGAGGGTGAAAACCTCTTTGAGGCACTCGAAGATGGAGGATTCAATCTCCCTGACATTGTTCAACACTGAGAGAGGTCAACAGTACTAGTAGAAGACTCTAATCAAATAAATGTGGGAACATTAGATGTACCTAGAATCACCTTATATGTAGCTTCTTTGGATCTTGAAGAGAAACATAATTTCACATCTTTTCTAGAAAACCATATGATAAAATTTTCTTGGTCCTATGTTGATATTCCTTGATTAGACCTTGCCTTGGTAGTTCATCACTTGACAGTCTCTCTTAGAGAAAAAATGGTAAAGCAAAAGCTTCACAAGATGCATCTATAAATAGAATTATTGGTTAAGGTGGAGCTACAAAAACTCTTAGACATCTACTTCATTAAATAGATTGATTATCCTAAGTGGGTATCAAATCTTATACTTGTTTCTAAGCCCACTAGGGGCATAAGGATTTGTACTAACTTTAAAAATCTCAACAAGGCTTTTCCCAAGGATGAATTTCCCTTGTTGAATATAGATATCATAGTGGATTTATCAATAGGTCACAAAACACTTTCCCTCATGGACAATTTTTTGAGATGTAATCAAATCAAAATAGCACCTGAAGGCCAACATAAGATACTAGTCACTTGTCCCTTGCGAAATTATTGTTAGAATGTCATGTTGTTTGGGATTAAGAATGTGAGAGCCACCTATTAGAGGGTGATGACCACTATATTTCATGATATGCTTCACATCACCACGGAGGATTACGTTGATTATCTTCTAACAAAATCCCTAACAAGATAAGGTCACTTAGATATCTTAGCACACATTTTGATAGGTTAGAAGAGTCTAGTCTATGCATCAATTCAAAGAAGTACATTTTCAAAGTCATATTAGGGAAGCTCCTAGGATACCTTGCATCCTAAAGAGATATAGAAGTGGATCCTACTAAGGTTAAGGCCATCATGGAAATACCTCCACCGAGGAATTCAAAACAACTATGGGTCCTTCAAGGTAAACTATAGTCCATCCAAAGATTCATAGCTTAGTTAGTTGATAAATGTCATCCTTTCACGCATTTGCTCCATAAGGATGTTTCCTTTAAATGGGAAGAGAAGTGTCAAAAATCTTTTCAACAGATTAAAGACTATTTGGCATCACCACCTATTTTGATGCCTCCTCTACCATACAAACCATCGATCCTCTATATATAAACAACTTTAGCAACCCTAGGTGCTTTATTAGCACAACATGATGAGAATTGTAAAGAAAGAGTAGTGTACTATATCAGTTGCACATTGGTGGTCTATGAAATAAACTACACACTTGTAGAGCAGGCTTGTTTAGCCATTGTCTTTGCATCAAAAAAGCTTAGACATCAAATGCTTAAATGGAAAATCAAACTCTTCTCTAAGGTGGACCCTTTGAAATATATTTTTTCTAAGGAAGCCTTAACTAGTCAGATGGAAAAGTGGGTTATGATCCTTATTGAACTTAGCATAGAATATGTGGACAAAAAGGAAATTAAGAGACAAGTGATAGCCAATTAGTTGGCCAAATCATCTCTTGATGAACACTACCCTTTGATCTCAGAATTCCCCAATGAAGGAATTCTTGTGGCAACTCAAGTAAGCCAATGGGAATTGTACTCTTACGAATCTCACACCAAACATACATTAGAAGCTGGAATTCTCTTTGTTACACCACAAGGAGACAGTATACCCAAAGCATATAGGATCACTTTTCCATGTACCAATAATATAGCAGAGTACAAAGTACTAATCACTAGATTAAGAATGACAATTTAATGGTAGATCAAGGAGCTACAAGTCTACGGAGATTTACAACTAGTAATTAGACAAGTGAATGATGAATACCAGACTAAGGATGATAAATTGATTCCTTACAAAAGAATGGTAGAGAGTTTCAAGAATAATTCCTAGTCATTCTCTTTGAGAAAATACCAAGGATAAATAACATAGTTGTTGATGCTATGGCACAAAACAGTCCACAATATGACTTGCTTATACCTGAATTTGATGGCATGCCACAAAATAGTCCTAAATATGTGTTTCTTATGGATTAGTTTCTTATACCCCCATTTTATGTCCTAGAGTCTAAATTCATGTGTGATGTTGTTGGTCTCGATTCACCCTAGTATCAAGAAATTAATGCCTATCTTCAACATGGAACCATACCTCCTAACCTTAATAGTAACCAAAATAAAACCTTTATTTGACGAACCTCATGCTTTACCATCCTTGGCGATATGTTATACCAATAGAGTCTCGATGAAACTTTGCTAAGATTTCTTAACCCTAAAGAGGCATTGATCGCCTTATGTGAGGTACATGAAGGTATCTACGAGTCTCATTCTAGCATACCTAATATAATTAAGAAGCTAATAAGGACAAAATACTACTGGCCCTTGATGGAACAAGAAGGTAATCAGTTTACAAAGAAATTTCTTCAATGCTAGCAACACAACAACCTTATTCATGCATTGACATTGGAGTTATACCCAATAACTACAGCATGGCCCTTTTCATAGTGGGGACTCAACCTCATAGGAAAGATATCCCCTACCCCATCAAATGAACACAAATTTCTCATAATAACCATGAAGTACTTTACAAAGTGGATAGAAGTCATACCCTTAACCTATATCACACACAAGAAAATAGCTAAGTTTATTTTGAACTGTTAAGTTTTTCACTAAAACATACCTTATACTATTGTCACTGACAATGGAACTTCATTTAAAAATAAATATGTCCATGACCTTTGTTCTAAATTCCATATCCAACACCACTTTTCTACCTCGTATTACCCCCAGGGAAATGGTCAGGTGAAAGCATCGAATAAAACTATCCTTAAAATCCTCAAGAAGACTGTTAATGATGTTGTCTATGACTAACACCTCCAACTAAATCCAGTTTTGTGGGACTATTAAATAAGCATCAACACACCCACTTGTGCTACCCCTTTTTCCCTAGTATATGAAACTGAAGCTATCTTGCCTATAAAAATTAAAATTTCTTCTGTAAGGGTATCTTTGCAAAATCTAGTCAACAATGAAGAAAATCGAGTATCTATACTCCATGAGATTGAGTTGTTAGAAGAAATACATTTGAATGCTCTAAACCATCTCCAAGAATACCAAAAATTTATCAAACACAGTTAAAATAAGAGAATCAAGAATAGAAGCTTCTAGGTGGGTGACTTAGTCCTAAAGGAAAATCAGAAGATTCTACTAAATCAAGAGGGAAAAGAAAATTTTGAGCCAAATTGGTTAGGATCCTTTGTGATCACTGCAAATTATGACTTTGGTGCATGTCAATTGGCAACCCCTAAAGGAGAACCTTTGGTGGAACCTCTTAACAATAGCCATCTTAAAAACTTCTACACCTAGCCTATCAGAATATCCTAGCAAAAAAGCAAAAAATCAAAAAAGAAGAGAAAAATATCAAAAATAGTAAAGATAAATAAATCATTCTTTAAGTGAAAACCACTTTTGTGGCACTTCTAGGATAGGTGCCATGGTGAAAATTTGATAAATAGGTGCCACATTTGAATAAGCTCAACCCCATCATCTATCAAGGCTCGCATCCACCCCATCCATTCATTATCATAATCATTCTTTCATCCATTCCATTCCATCTATTACCATAATAAATGTTTGTCCAACCATGGCTTGATCACTTGTTAAGTCTCTAACCTTGTTGCTCTATCACCATCCTCCATCCATGTCATCCCATTTATCCATAATAAATGTAATCCTATACCTAACTGGGAACATCCTCCTGAACCTTGTAGACAGTTTGGATCCTTGTTCATATCTCAAGTTGTGTATAATCCTAAAAAATAAAAAACATCCAAATAATGTTGAAAAATTAAAAAAACATCTAGATGATCCTAAAAATAAAAAACATCTAGATAATATTGAAAAATAAAAAAAATCCAGATAATCCTGAAAAATCAAAAAAATCCAAATAATACTAAAAAATAAAAACCATCCAAATCATCCATGAAAATACAAAAATATTCATAAAAGGTCAAAAATATCAAAAATATCATTAACTATCCAAGTATGAGCTGATAGCTCAATCCAATAATTGAACTACATATCCTCTGCATTGTCACGTAGGAAATGAAATCATTGATTAACCCCCAAGGCATTAGGTTAGTCCCCTTAGGTCCCCCTCACTAGATTTTAATATCTTCAAAATACTAAAAAAAAATTAAAATATTTCAAAATACTAAAAATAGCCTCAAATAATCTCAAAAATCCCCATCTTTGTCATCACCTATCTACAATAAACTATCCATCCATAATAAACCAATCATCACCC
Source organism: Sequoia sempervirens (assembly GCA_007258455.2). Classification (NCBI taxonomy): domain Eukaryota; kingdom Viridiplantae; phylum Streptophyta; class Pinopsida; order Cupressales; family Cupressaceae; genus Sequoia; species Sequoia sempervirens. Next base: position 157,443,320 of record VDFB02105785.1, on the reverse strand, counting down.
TCATGCTTTGAAAAAGAAATCAAACCAAACATAGCAACTATTGAAATCTAAAACATTCAAGTTGATTAAAACAATGCCTAAGTATCAATTTCCTTATCTATCAATATCATCATTAACAACATCAACATCCTAGCATGTGCCTTATGGATACATCATTCCTACAATGGGATTCATCAATGGATAGCATCCTTAAGCCACAAACATCCTTGGCAAGTGATATGGCAACTTTGTTCATCCGCTTTTATATTTTCTTCTAGTTTATCTTTTGATAATTGATTTCACATGTCATGTTTGTTGGATATTCTTGTAATATGACCATGGAAAATACTTTCCTCATGTGTGTAGGGATAGTCTTGAGTAATACAATGGCTGGTGCATGTTAGGTTCTTCATACCTTTTGTGTGTAAGTCTCCTTACTTTGATGGCTTTATTCTCTCACACTATTTAAGGTGTTTATATGTTAGGTATGAACATGAATACTCCTCTTGTTTGCAAATTCAAAGTCCACATAGTAGATACAAATTTGACTTGGTTCTTCATACCTTGGTGCATCATGTCTATTTACTACATTAATAAGGATTGCTAATTGTTAGTTTCTCCCTAAAATGAAAAATCATACTCATCACATTTTTCATACATCATCAAATACCAATCATTCATTCATCACTATCAATCATAATAAATGGATTTTGAACAAATAGATCAATATCATCCATTTCTTCTATCATCTGATCTCTTTATCCTTTCTTCTAACTAACATCTCTTGCATCCTGCATCCATATCATCATTATTATTGCATGCATCCTGTATCCAAAAAATCATTAGCTATGCATATATATCATCATATCATATAACACCATAGATCATGCATATCATCAGAATATCAAAAAAGAACAAAAATGATCATATCTACAAATCATATCGTAGCATCATATCTTGCGTCATAAATCAGTAGCGTCATCATTATCTCATAATCATAAATGCATCCATATCATAATCACAATCGTAAACATCCTGCATAATATAAGTCAACATCATGCACATCATTGGTCACATCATAAATCATCTCATGTCATATATCATCAAAAATGGAAATGTCAAGATATATCATGAACACTAACATACATGATACAATCAATACATCATAAATATACATATATATGAGTCTCAAAATATTGATGAATGTATATGCATCAATAAAAAAAGTCATGTTTGCATCATATAAAAGGGTACATCAAAGTCTATACATCAACAATCAAGAGATGAATGCATATCGAATCTCTATTAATCTCTAGGCTCTTCTCTATTAGGAGGATTCTTTCATCATGCACTAGATATTTTTGTGTGTGATCGTTGTGAGTTGGAGATCTGTGCGGACATAGAATATGTTTTGAAGGTTGTTGTGAGGATCTGCTAACTGAAGCACCCTTGACCTGCTAGCCTCTCCTCTTGTAGTACTCCCCGTGTGATATCACTATGTATCTACTCAATTCACCGTCCAAGTAAACTATCCATTGCTCATGCAAAGGTTCACTGTTCACCATTCTGTCTAAACATACATAAAAACTCAAATAAAGTAGATAAAAGTAGGGTACCACCATATGAACACCTTGTACCCATTGTAATACAAGCCATTTTTGCTCATACGCTCTCCATATTTCACAAATATTCCACTTGCTACTGTGATTTATTCACTGTCCCAAGCCATGCTTCACTATCCAAGAATGATCAAAAATATAGTTCTCCAAGAAAATTTAGATCACTATCCAAAAGAATGTACTCATACACTGTTCAAGCAAATAACTCACTATCAACTATGCAAACATTCTTGTAAGGTGTAAATCATTGTCTTAAATCATACATCACATTGCACACTGCCACAAGAGTACTATCACATCAAGATAACAAGTCAACTGATGGAAAATAATCTAAAGCATGAAAATAATGCCTTTGTATGATATCATTTTCAGTGTATGATTGTAGCAAGATCATGTACCACTATCCAAGAAAACACTATATATTTCAAGAAATGGTATTTCACAAAAGTTCCAAAGCACTATCATGGCACCATGGATTATACTATCACCATTAACAAAACTAGAACCAAGCTTTGTATTTGATCACTAGATATACTAACCAAGCTGTACCAAAAGCAAGCTTGAATAATATTGCACCAAACATGAATAATTGCATCACATCACCATCAAGGCATAGAAAACCAACTATTTACCTCAAACACTGTCAACAAACAACATCACTATCATTGTTAAAGAAATAAATGGTTGAAAACAAATATTAACCACTCCCCCTTGGACAAATAAGGATTGTGACATAAAATGTAGTGTTATGAAAACTTTTGCACATTGGTAAAACTGAAATTTGTCATTTATTCGAGAGTCAACTTGAACAAACTTATCACTATCAAATACAATGCATTTATATCACTGTCACTATCCCTTAAGAATGTATATCACTATCAAATTTTTTTTTGCTTACTAGACATACCAACCATTGTTTATAGACATCCAAGCAATTGATAAAAAAAGACTATATTTTAAAGAATGGATAAACTTCTACTATCTCTCATTGACAACATGAGAAATATGTCTTGATTCTAAGGTCACTATGTTCTTAAAATTCCTCATGACAAACATCTCATTCATATATATTCATCTCTTTATAATCTCATTTTTGAAACTCAATCTCTCAAGGCAATGGTGCCTTTGTTAAGAAAAAATTCCCATTATTTGATATAATTTTCCTGTCTAGGATATTTACTGTTATAGATGAAAGTAGTGACATTGACCATATATTGTGATACTAACTCCTGCCTTGCTTACTACCAAAACATAAAAGATCAAAAACTGATCATCACTGAGAGAAAGAATGAATACCATCTACATCACACTGCTAATCTCGCAAATCTCATTGAATCACTGCCAATATGAAGTTTTACATAGAGCCTACATAGTCCCTTCATGATAGATATCTTATGAAACTTGCATTCTATTGCATACTATTCAAACAACTGAAGGATGTGAATTCTATCAATTGAATCTTATGGGATGTCAATATCAAATTCTCTTCATGTACCTCACTGCCATCATCCCAATAAAAGCATTTTATATAGACTACTATGTCAAACAAGATCCATCCAGGACTCTGCCAAGCACATTGCTCCAATGCATTGAGTTAGTATGAAACTTCAATGAATACTTTAACTCACTATTTCATAATCAACACTAAATATAAGCCAATACCACATTTTGTACCTTGAAGGAATGTTTGACATCATACTACCTATTCAACTATCATGATACATATAAGTCATAACTATACTGTGGTAACAATTAGAGGCTTTCAATCACTAGCATAGTGCATTTTGTGTGATTTATTTTAAGTGTATCAAATGTAGATTAAAAACAAATCAAACACACCAATAAGACATTATATCAAAACATAAAATCAAATAAAAGGAGTGCAAACTCAACCTTCTATCCTTGATGTCGTCCTATCGTCCTCTATCTCTAGTGTTTTTGTCGATATTCCAACTTGCTCTCATATCGTGTGCTAGGCTTAACAAATAGTCTTCCTAGAGAACGAGATTAAAGATGAATACATACTATGCTAAGATACGATTAGCATGATTAAACTAAACATGATTGCTAGAATGTAAAACTATGAAATCATGAATACTACAGCTGATAATAATAATGCTAAAATGCAAATTGTCTATCGCTAATGCATGTGTATGTGTGTGTAACCAATTCTTGGATTCATAGAGGTATTTATAGAGTTTTTGAAAGATTTTGATTAGCTGATGTGATCAACGGTTGAAATCAAGCTTGTCAAGATGAACGGTGAGAGATTCTGGAAGTTGAGAAAAAGATGGAAGGTTAAGAGAATAATGGAAGATGTTTCCTTCCCAAAAAACCTTTCACTCAATTTAAATAGAGGCAACTTGTCGTTGTCATCTTTAGTTATGAGTTGGTTTTTTAGTTGAAGATAAATACCATAATTAAATAAATAAATTTATTTAATTACATGTGACAATGGATTTAGAAGTTTCCATAATTAAATATTTAATATTTAATTATGTGTGAGAGATGAAAATGGAAGGTAATTAAATATTTAAAATATTTAATTATGCATGAAACGAGAAAAAGGTGTTAAATTAAATATTTGTAATATTTAATTTAACTATGAGATGAAGAAAGTGTTTGGAGGAATATTCCATTATTTGAATTCAAATATTCAAATTTAGAATAATATGATAGTTAATATAAATAAATTATAAAATTTATTTAATTTAATTAAGAGGAAGATGGAAGATGGTAATAATTAAATAAACTTATTTATTTAATAAAGGTAGAAGAATTATAAAAGTGAATGATATAAATAAATAATTAAATTTATTTATATGTAGATGAATTTAGAAGATTAATTAAATAATTCATATTTAATTAATTAACAAGCTTGATTAAGTATGACCATTTTTAGATGTATACATTTTTCCCCTCTTTGAAGTGATGTGTGAAACACATTGCTTCAAAGAAAATATTCTTGCCTATATTGTGTTTTATTTTTCCCCTGATTAAAAAAAAATGTGTCTAATATGCCTTTTGATTTGAATTTGATATGTTTTTGATTTAGAAATGTGGCTGATATTGATGATGCCCCCTCAGGAGATAAATCACTAATGACAGAACAAGTGTTGAGTTGATGATGAAATTTGGATGATGAGAGGGATGCAGTGATTTAGCTCATGATAATTGATTAAAAGATTCCCTAGTTTAAAAAATAAGGTCAGAATTTGAGAAAAGGAGAAAAATAAAAATAAAATGCCACAAAAACCCACCTTGTTTGACCTTTAAAAGGTAAAAGGAGTAAAAAGGGTAAGTCATTTTCACCTTTTGACTTTAATGATTTTGTGCTCTGACGCTGACTTGGCCATATGGATATTTCGTACCACTGACAGATTCAAGTGGGCTCACCGATACTAGAAACCATCTGTGTATGGACCACAGGTGAGTCGATTCAACCCTCTTTGTGTTGAAAATTTGTGATTTTAATTGAATTTTGATACATTTTAGCATGGATTTAGGGTTGAACATCCCATTTTAGTGCATAGAGTAGGAGTTTTAGCACTTTTGAAGTTTCTTTTAGCACATCTAGGGTGTAATTTAGCACATTTGGGGTTTTAGTGCATCGAGGGAAGTAGCGCATAGAGGAAATGAATTAGCGCTTCGAGGACACAGAATGGCGCATGGGGGGTTTTAGTGCATTAAGGGGAAACTTCAGTGCATTTGAGGTTTCAACACATAAAGGCCATAGATTAGCGCATCCAGGAAATTTAGGGAGAGTGCACTATTTGATGAAAATGATGATGTATATTGCTTCTTTGGTCAATAGATAGATAAATTGTCTTGTCATCATGCTGATATAGATAGAAATGATAGAAAATTTGATGATGAATTGATAACTTTTCTTCCCGAAAATAAGAAAACAAAGAGTAGATAGTTGATAACTTTGTTTCCATTGAATGAAAAACAAAGAGTAGACTGATTGACAGATTGTTTGATAACTTTACTTTAGAAAACAAAGAGTAGATGATTGATATGACCTCTGATAAATTTGCTTTCTGCGATAGAAAAAAAATAGTAGATGATGTATTTGAAAATATATTTGCATTCATGACTGAAGTACAAATAGGAAGATGATTTGATTGTTGATAAATTTTCTCTCTTGAAAAAGAAAAAAAATAGTAAATGATGATAGAGTAGATTGATTTGATATTCAGATAGATATATTTAGCATTGATTTCATGATATGAATCACTTAGATAGAGTACTTGATATATTTCACTGATATGGATCATTGATATCATGGGTCACTTGATATGGGTCACTAATATGGATCACTTGATATGGATCACTTGTATGGGTCACTGATAGATAGATATGAGTCAGATTGATTTGTATGATGCAAAGTAGATATATCACACTGATATGAGTCATGATACGAGTCTGATTGATTGTCCTTGTGATGACCAAAAATAGGAGGTTTTCAAAAACCTCCAGATTAGAGAGCACTTCCCAGTAGGTTGGGATCGGATACGAGATCTGACACTGTCAGATGTACAGTTGATAGTGGGATGTGGGTTGGGACCTTTATTGTCTATGCCACCGATTCAGGTCAACAAAGGACTATTGACCACACTAGCAGAGAGGTGGCATTCAGAGCATAATACCTTTCACTTGTCGACGGGTGAGATGACCATGACCCCTGAGGACGTATATAGGATTTTGGGTATTCCAATGGTAGGTACTCTTGTGGTTTATGACCACAAGGAGATAGGTGGTACAGATGCACTCAGGAGGGTGTTTGGGGATGCTCAAATAGTAGGGTACTGGGTTCCATGGGAAGAATTGAGGGGATATCTAGCCTTACCTGCCATTTTAGGTGCATTCATTGGAGGCTTCCTTTGTCTGGACCGCCGGTCAAAGGGATTATCAATTGGGTGGGGGAGGATCCTTGAGCTGATGACAGGTCAACAACAGAGATATGCCTGGGGGAGAAACATGTTAGCTCATTTATATCATGACTTGCATCAGATAGTATACAAATGATCTTCCAATTTGTCTTGTGGTGTTACCCTGCTCCAGATCTGGGCATGGGAGAATATTGCTATTACGAGGCCACTTTGTCCTAGAGCTAGGCCACCAGGAAGGCCATATGTATATGAATATTCTAGTGCACTTGTCTAGCCCAAGCTAGGAAAGTTGGAGTACTGGCGAAAGATTCTTGATGATATAGATTCAGTGATATGGAGGCCATACATGGATTGTGATGCGTGGGATACTGATCATCTGGAGATTCCATTTGTATGTATGCCCCGATATCTAATAGGTCAGACCCTGTTCATTATAGAGATATTTTTGGCATTACGAGTGTAGAGACAATATGGCTATATGCAGGGGATGCCTCAGAGTGTTACGCACTATGGGTGGTGCAAGGATGATACTGGATGGGGGCCATGCATTTCATATTAGGTGGCGTATACAGAGTATACCAGTTTACAGCCTGAGGTATGGATTTATAGGCTGAATATTACTGATATAGGGATGTCAAATGAGTACTCTGCTTATTTCCACACACACCCATTCCATCCTTTTACATGCCTAGATGAGTCAGCTCCCATCTTGATGGCACATCAACCGGGGGTAGGAGATAGGAGGATGTGGCAGGGGGAGAGTAGACGGTGGATGGAGGGGATGAGGAGGATAGTGGAGATGAGGAGGAGAGTGGAGATGGGGAGAGCTCAGATGATGGTGGTGGGGATGACGATGAAGATGGCAAAGGGGATATGTAGAGGCCAGTGAGGTAGAGGAAAATATCTTGGGCAATGCTCAGATCATGTGGAGGCCGAGGTCTAGTACTAGACGGTGGATAGTGATCAGGGTCTCTTCTACAATGCAACAAACATAGATAGATACTCTGTAGGCCCAAGTACAAACGCTTCAAGGGTAGCAGGCGTAGTTGTAGAGCTAATTGGATTAGGCTCATAGTTTGGCCATGTAGTTACAGGCATAGCTTGCGTAGGCACAGGTACCTCCTATTGCCTTAGACCCACAGGTGGCCCAATTGATAGCAGAGAGAGATTCCTTCAAATGGAGGGTAGTAGAGGCAAAGGGTGTTGCTCAGAGACTCATGGATACTATCAAGAGTGCATCTTTGCGAGAGGCCATTGTAGAGGGATTTGAGATTTCCAGGGAGGTTAAGCATTATCGGATTAGATATGAGGAGTTGTGCCCTCCCGACCGCAAAGAACCTTACCCTCGGTCCCACAACAGATCTAGGAGTAGATCACAGACTATAACACACAACAGAGGGGTCACAGGGCCTTGATAGGATCCCAACGTAGGGGGTAGTGGCAGGCCACCATTGTCTAGACCAGCTCCATCAAGGGGTTCTACTAGTCAGCCTTGATATGTGATATTTATTGATGTAGTATTATTGATGTACTTCACACATGTATATCATTTTTGGAACATGTACATTTTTTTTTATCATATCTTATGTATCTCTCTATACTTTTCAATTTCTTTGGACATTGGACATTTGTATGTATTTTTTATGAGCGATGATATGCAGCGGCGATGAGTTTTGATGATGTACATTTTTTATTTGATGATGTGATATGGATATGCATTTGTTTGTATATGTTATGAGATGGATTTGTGATGCCTTTGATAATTTAATGCCTAACTTGTGATGCAGGATGATTCATGATATGATGGTGATTTGTGATGCGTACTAATGATGTCATGCAGGTGGATGACTTATGATGTGATTATGAAAATATGCAATGGGATATTTGATATGTTTATGAAAAATGATGTAAAAAAGTAATGTATGCATGGAATGTTTTTTTTTGGGTTTTTCAAATTCGATGAATAATGATGATGTGATGGAAAATGGATGTTGTGTTTATGAAAATGTATCATGAATGGGAAATGCTATGAAATGATATGTGATATGTGTCAGATGTTATGTGAAAAATGACATGATATATAAATGATATGAAAATGATAGATGATTAAAGATATGAAATGAATTCAATGTGACAAATGATAAATAATGAGATGAAATGAACATGGTTAATAATAATGAGATGTATGATAAGATGATAAATGACACATAATGAAATGATGATGAAATGATAATGATAAATAATAATGAGATGTATGATAAGATTATAAATGATATGTAATGAAATGTTGATGAAATGATATGAAATGGATAACGATAAAGATAAATGATAATGAGATGAAATGATAAGTGAAATGAAATAGATTGTGAAATGATGACACAAAGATAAAATATGAAAATGAAATGCTAATGAAGATGATAAATGGTGTGCAACTGTGTAGAATGAAAATGAAATGTATATAAAAATGATAAGTAAGATGTTAATGGTATGAAAACGATAGAGAATATGAAAATGAATATGAAATAATTAATGGATAAATGAATGATATGAAATGATAAAGGATCTAAATGATATGTAGTAAAATGAAGATGATATAAAATGAGAATGATCAATGGTATGCAATGAAATTATATGATATGAAAAAAATGATAAACGACCTGATAATGCATAATGATGGATAAATAAATGATAAAAGATCAAAATGATATGAGAATGAATGATAAACTATATGATATGTACAAGACCTAGATGAAATGATAATGATTAATGAAATGATGACGAAGATGAAATATGATAATGAAACAAATGTCTGAATGTCCTCCACAAATAGTCCAAAGAGACATGACAACCATTGATGGTTTTGTTCAACCTTTCAAAACTCTGATGCAAATTTAGTATGCAGATATGTACAATGATCTAAATGAAATGCAACTAAATGAAACCAACCATTTTTTGAGCCCTCTGTTAGCTTTCTTGAATCATCATAAAGTGTTTTAAAATGTTGGAAGTATGTACAAGAATCAGAGGGGAAATTAGCACCAATGATGACCTGAGTACAACTTTCATGATTTTTGATATAGCAAGTGAAAAAAAGCATCAAGGTATAATTGAACTGAGATGACCTGAGCATTTATTGCATAAACAGACAAAGATTAACCATTTTCTTATACAAATTTGGAACTGTCATCAATGATATTTTTTGGAAATCATGTCTCGTGACATATTTACACTAGATTGATAGTTAACCTCAAGATAACAGACAAAGAAAAATCATTCTCTTTCCTTGCCACTCTAGTTCAGCACATCATCGAGTGTGCTCCAAAGGGATGATATTGAAAATCAAACAACCATTGTTCAAAATATAATACTACTATTCCAAACATTATTAAGATTTTAGATCATCCAAAAATGTGTTATGATATGGTAGTAGCTGAAAACCGTTATGATATTGATCAATGATTGGATAGTTGTTCATGTGATTTGATTGTTTTTTCATTTGATTGGATTTTATCTCATTTTCTAGCTATTTTGGCAGAACCGGAAAGTTGGTTGCCCCCAATATTGACACAACTTGCTCAAATGAATATGTACAATGATCAACCCATGGTAAGACGTTATCACTCTAGAAAAATGATGACTGTATGAAGTTGTTATGGCCCTAAGATGATGGTGAAAAGATGCATGAAATGAAGGCTGAGAAGCTAAGTGCAAAACATGAACTAATAGATGGAGAGCTACAAATAGTGTCTGTTTGCCAGATTTTCACTATCTGTCTTTATTGCATTTTTCTGATTTCTTTTTTATTTTTTTGTATTTTTCTTATCAATAGACTGCATGTTGTCAGGTTTCACCCTATGATGATTTTTTTTTTCTTTTAGGACTTTTTCTGATTTTTTGTTTATTTTTTTAGGACTTTTTATGATTTTTTATAAAAAAAAAATTAGTACTTTTTCTGATTTTTATAATTTTTTTAAGGACTGTTTCTGGATGATGGTAACTACTTTAGACATAATATTTCTTTAGGTGCATGCTATTGATGGGTTCGTCAAATAGGTCCCCTTCTGGTGTTGATAGTTTGTATGCTCCTGAACCATATACTACGATGACCACGTAAGGACCCAACCAATTTGGTTCAAACTTTCCTTTCTTCTATTTGTCTTGCTGATTTCATGGATTTTTTTTCACAAAAATATCACCAACCTAAAAGGTACATGGATTTACTCTATGATTATAGCTGTGAGACATCATTTTTTGATGTGCTTTCAAATGATCAGTTGCTCATTGTCTCTTCTCATCGAGGAGTTCTAGCTCTTGCAGTCGGGAAACTTTGTATTCATCATCTATTGTGAGACCCTTCAATGATACCCTGAGTGATGGAATCTCAACCTCTAGAGGTAATATGGCTTCTGTTCCATAGACAAGAGCATATAGTGTTGCTCTTGTTGGTGTTCGGATGCTAGTTTTGTGGGCCCATAATGCGAGATTGAGTTGAACGTGCCAATCTTTCCCTGCATCATTTATAGTCTTCTTCAAAATTTTCAATATAGTCTTGTTTGAGGCCTCCGCTTGGCCATTCCCTTGTGGATAGTAAGTTGTTGAATATTTATGTTGGATATGGAATCTCTCAAAAATTTTGTCAACATCCTAATTTTTGAAAGGTCATCCATTATTTGTGATGATGGAGTTGGGAATGCCATACCGACAAATGATATAGTTGAGTATGAATGATGAGATTTTTTTGATGGTAACCTTAGTGAGAGGTACTGCCTCAATCCACTTGGTAAAATACTTTTTCACTATGATGATGAAGGATGAATCTTGCCAACTAGATCTAACCCCCATTGAGAGAATAGTTAGGTCAGAGTGAACGGTTGAAGTTCTTGTGCAGGAGCATTAATGAGATTCCCATGAATCTAACATTTTGAGTACTTCACAAAAGTGAATGATTCTCTTTCCATTGTAGGCCAGTAGTAACCCATTCTAATCAATTTCTTGGATAAGGTCAGTCCACTTGAATGAGTACCACAAATGCCACCATGAAATTCTTGTAAAGCCTTGTCAGATTCATCACGTTCAAGACATCAAAGTAAAGTACCATCAAGACCATGATGATAAAGGGTGTCAACGATAAGAGTATAGCGAGAGGATTGGCAAAAAAAGTTGCACTTTTGGTTATGGGATAAGTCAGGTGGTAAGATGCCATCTTTTAGGTAGGTATAAATCTTGCCATATCAAGGTGAATTGGATCCTACCAAGTGGCAAATGATTTTTCTTTCGGGTGTGTCATAGGCAAGTGTAAATGATTGTTTCACAAGAAATTCATAGCGCACCTAATTTTTTGGGAGTTGCAACAATGATGCGATTGTGGCCATGGCGTCAACTGCTTTGTTATCAAGTCTTGGAATTTGTATGAACTTGATATCTACGAAGTACTTCTTGAAGTCATGAACCATTTTCTTGTATGGAAATAGTTTGTCATCTTTGGTCTAATAATCATCATTGATCTAGTTAATGACTAACTATGAGTCACCATAGACTTGTAGTTTTGTGATCCTCCATTCCAATACTATCTTGATTCTAGTGATTAAGGCTTCATATTCAGCTATATTGTTGGTGCATGGAAACATTAGCCTATATGACTGAGGAATGGTATGTCCTTGAGGGGTGACAAAGAGTATGCCTTCCCCCAATCCATGTTGAGTGAAAGAACCATCAAAGTATAATGACCATGGTTGTTTGGATTCTACAGTGAAGACATCAACATCTAGAAATTCAATGTGCATGGGATGCTCTGCTTGTAGTGGTGCTTCAGCTAGTTGATCAATGATAACTTGTCCTTTGATTTCTTTATGATCAACATAATGGATGTAAAACTCACTCAGGATCATAACCCATTTTTCTAACCTTCCTATTAATGTATCCTTTCTTAGTAGATACTTGAGTGGATCAATCTTTGCAACAAGATTGATTGTATGAGTTAACATGTTGTGCCAAAAAAATTGTGAGGCAAAGAATACTACTAGAAAATCCTTCTCGATGAAAGTGTAGCTGAGTTCATGACTTTTTAACGTTTGGATGATGTAATAAATTACACATTCCTTTCCTATAGAGTCCTCCTATGCTAATAATTCCCCCAAAGATGTCTGTTGCAGAAATATATAAGATTAGCAGTTTGTCCAGATTTGGTGATACTAGAACTAGTGGGTTCATTAGGTACTACTTGATCTGTTGAAAGGCCATTTCACACTTGTCATCCCATTTGAAAGGAACACTCTTATGTAATAGATGTGTGAAAGGTAGAATTTTATTTGCCAATTCTGCGATGAACCTTCATATAGATTGAAGTCGTCCCTGTAATGACCTCAACTAACTAATATTTCTTGGTGGAGGTATTTCCATGATTTCCTATACTTTGGTAGGATCTACTTTAATTCCCTTTTTTGACACTATGTATCCCAAGAGTTTTCTAGATGTGACCCCAAAAACACATTTCTTGGGTTTAATGCAAACTTTGAACTTTTCCAACCTTGCAAATATTTTGGATAACACTTCAAGATGTCCTTCTCTTGTGTATGACTTTTCCAATATATCGTCTACATGATCTTCCATGAATGTGTGCATCATGTCATGAAAAATTGTAGTCATAGCCCTTTGATACATAGCTCCACTGTTCTTCAGACCGAAAGGCATGAGATTCCAACAATAAGTCCCCCATGGACATGTGAAAGTTTTTTTGTCCTGGTCTTTAGGTGCAATCTTGATTTGGTTGTAACTAGAAAAACCATCCATGAGTGAATACATGGCATGGCCAGCTGTCAGATCAACTATGGTATTGATGTTTGGAAGTGGGAAGTCATCTTTAGGACATGCTTTATTAAGATCTTTGAAATCCGTGCACACTCTAATACTTACGTATGGATTGGATACAAGAACAATGTTGGAGATCCATTCTGCATAGTCAATTGATCTTATAAATCCCACATCAAGGATTTTTATGAGCTCTTCTTTAACCAATAGTGCAACATACAGATGCATGTTTTTGAGTTTTTGTTTCATAGGCTTAACTCCTAGTTTGATGGACAAGTGATGCATTATGAGATTGGGATCAAGACCTGGCATGTCTGCATAAGACTAGCAAAAGTTGACTTGATTTTCTCTTAGGAACTTCATGAACTCTGGCACTTCTTTATTTGTCATTGACGTAGCTAACTATAGAATCCTTGGTTTTTCTGTAGTTTCAAGATTAACCTCTTTTGTAGGCTCAATCAAGATATGCAATCACTCATGATAGTAATTCAGGAGAGTTTCAAGAATCTCATCATCTAGTGCCTTAAAAAGGTTTTCACCATATGATACGCTCTTTTTTTTAAATCTTTTGTTTGATCTAACACTACCATATTCTGGTTTTCACCATTAGATCTTTCTTTTTATTTTTATTTTTGGAGCTAGGAGACTTGACACTCTCATGATTAAAGACTCTATGCCAAAAATAGCTAGTGGAACAATCATTTTTGTCATCTGAGGAAAGGAAGTTCACGATAGATTCATCGCTTGGAAACATAGGTATATCGATAGGTTTGGATAAATCCCAGTCAATCAAATCAGGATGGATCAAAGGTAGCGGGTCATTAGGCTATGGTTATGGTGATAATGGAGTTGTCTGTAGGATCTAATGTATGAGGTAGATCAATGATGATATTGTTCTCATGATAGTCTTGTTCATTTAAATCCAACTCAGTATCACTAGAATCATAGTCACCTTGTAGTTCAGATTCTTGTGGTTGGGACCCTAACCCTTCACCTTCGATTAGATTTTGGGTATACTTGCGTATCACATCAACCTTTTTGTCCCTCCAGAACTCATCATTGTAGATGGTGTCCCATTCATATTCACTAGAGTCTGTGTCAGAGTTATTATCCATAAAATTTTGAATTTTTGTCAAGCATGCTTCTCTTGTATCAGAACCTTCTTGCAATGTGAGGATAGTATCATGTAACTATTTGGATGTTCTTTCTTTTGAGTTAGTATCATAGCCTAGTCCTATTTTATCTTTTTCAGCAAGTCCTGGAAGGTGAATAGGCTCAACTACTCCTTTTCTCTTTACGATAAGACCATTACCATCGTAGCCCATCTTCTGCATGATTGAATACCCTTTACCATATTGGTCAGTTTTTATTTTGACATTAAGGACTGTTTCGTCTTCATCTTTATAGAGCCAATTTAGAACTTATCTATCCTTAGGATCTTCCATGGGGAATTTTTCTTCGATAAATCATCCATTAAAAATTGTACTTGGCTCTATTGGTGGTTGCATTGATGTTGACACTATTGATATCTGTTGTTGTGTGATAGAAGGTTGTCCATGTGACCGAGGTGATGTAGGTAGACTAGCAAGACAGAGAGAGTACTCCCTTACTCCATTGTCCTTGAACCATAATTACTTGTCAAAGCTTTTTGTTAACTGACTGATTTGTGTATCAACCTTGGGAGAAGCACTAGTAAGAGCTTCTCGATTGTTGGGAACCAAAGTATCTTGACTAGCTTTGATGTTGGAACAAGTGTGATTGTTTGAATTATCAACTAGTATTGTGATCTCCTATCTGTCATAAGGAAACTTAAGACATTGATGATATGTGGATGGGACAACTTGCATTTCATGGATCCATGGACGACCCAACAAGATGTTGTATGAAAGATCATGGTATAACACTTGACAAAAGGTATTCTTGATAATAGGTCCCACTCTGATCAGTAGCATGATTAAACCCTTGGATTCTCTTTCCTCATCATCATAGGGTTTAATAGTAATATTTCTTCTAGGATCAATGGAGTCCTTAGAAAATCTTAAAGCCTGAACTAACTTCATGATACATATGTTCAAACTAGCACCTCCATCTATTAGGATGTGTCTGACACAAAACTTGTGGATCATGAATATTAAGTATAATGATGAATTATGGGGATAAGTCATGGAAATGTCATCCTTTTTGGAGAATGAGAGGCATGTGGGTGAGGAAAAGTGTCCCACCATGGATTGAAATCAGTCCACATCCAGATTAGTGGATACCGTTGTTTCAATGAGGGCCTTTTCTAGAATTTCCTTGTGCGCTGGGGAAATTTTCAGGAGTTCTAAAATAGAAATCTAAGCAGGAGGTTTTCTAAGTTGATTAACTAAGTCATATTGATGTTGAGGTGGGGGCATAGTGGATTTTGAAGAATTTCCCTTTAATAAAACTTTAGCTTGTGCCCTTGTTGTTGCATTGACTTGTATATATTCCATCTTCTCCTTAACTTTTATAACATTGACCCGTTCATTGTTAGTGTACATATGATTGATTATATGATCATTGATATGATTCACGCTTTTTCTATAAAACTTGCCCTTTTTATAGTTGGGAAAAGGGTTGTGAAATGATTGGTGGTATTCATTTGATTGTTGGTGTCCTTCTATTGTGATGGTGCCATTTTCGATTAACTCTTGGATGACATTTTTCAAGGCTTGACAATTCTTTGTGTGATGGCCCTTGCACCGATGATAATCAAAATAGTATGCATCATTCCATGATGGAGGCTTCATACTGGGTTCAAAGTTGCATTGAGGTGGAAAAGTAAGAACATTTTTAGCCATCAGCTCTTTGAATGCAGATTCTAAAGATTGACCCACTGGAGTAAAAGTTCTACTAGAGAAGAATGAAGATCATTGCATATTTGTGTTCGAGGTATTTCCTAAGGTATTTTTGTTGTTTCCATGGTAACCTTGATTTTTGGCATTCCCTTGATTGGGAATATAATTTTGATTCACGTTGTCCCTCGGAGGACGAGGATTGTTTCCTTGATTTTTGATTGAGTTGACGTTGTTATAGTTATTGTTGTGAGGAGCACTTGGAGTATTAAGAACAAATGGATTAGTCAAGACATGATTTGCATCTAAAACATCATCATTCACCATGGTTTTGTTGTGAGTCCAAAACTTAGACTTGTCGTTGTGGTGATTTGAAGTGCTAGGATTGTCCTTTAAAGTTTTATTAGATATCCCTCTCTGGATTAAGGCACTTTCAATGGTGATGGCATTGTCAATCAATTTCTGAAAAAGTGGGAGGACAATGAATATTAAGATGATAGCTCATCTCTTGATCTAAGTTGTTTATGAAAGTGGCAATCTTTTCATTTTTAGAAACATGACATGGGTATCTAGCAAACAATCTTCTCCACCTCTGAAGAAATGTAATGAATGGTTCACCAAGTTTTTATTTAGCCTTGCAAAGATGAATCATGGTTATTTGATGTTGTATGTTGTAGGAATATTGTGATATGAACTTGTTAATCAATTCCTCAAATGTTTTGACAGGTGGTGTGATTTTCGATAGCCATTCCATGGATTGGCCTCCAAGACTCCTAGGAAACAAATGCATCAAGTATGTATCCTCATGGGAAAACTCTAAATTCATATTTCAAAAGTCTCTAATATGATTGATTGGATCTGATTTCCCATTATAATGATCAAACTTTGGGATTTCACAATGTTTGGGAAATGGGATCATGTTGAGACATTGATCAAAAGGATAAGGACAAATGTCATCAAGAGCATATGTCTTCATTGTGGTTCCCCCTTGCATGTCTTTAATTTGTCCTTGTAGTGATTTAATCTGTTGAGACAAGGCACTAAGATCAGACAAGGGTATTTCATCAAGACTTCTCTTTAAGTTCTCAGTATCAAAATAATGAGGAAATTTAGCTCCTTTGTCAGCCAAATACAGGAAATATTTCTCTTTGTTGCACTCTAAAATATTTTCTAAGGCCTTCTAAAATTTGGAATCTTGCTCAGCCTCTCTAAGGTGATTTTCTTCATCTCGTTCATCATCACTATCTACAGGAGTTGTGCTCATGTCTCTGTTGAAGGGGAACAATTTTTTTTCTCTTTTATCCATGTTGTTGTTGAAAAGGGGATTACTACTCTCACCTTATTTTAACTTATTGTATTGAGATCTTGTAAATTATAAGATAAGCAGTTCATAACCCTATCAGCCAAAAGAATGAAAAAAAATTGTCACTTGAATAACTCAACTGGATCACCCAAACTTGCTGAAAACTCATTTATAGCTATAATTGACACTCCTAAGAAACATATCAAAAACTCATTGAATTTCCTTTTACTAAGAGGATTTATGGATCAACATACGAGATCAGTGTAGATAAATAGTTTACTTAGCCAATTACCAAACTATTTTGTAGGTGAAAAGGAGGGTGCACTAATGGTACCAATATTCTCCCATAAACACTCAATAATGTCCTAGGATTCCCAATTGGATTGACTTACAACCTCACAAGTGATTCAATTTACAAGGAAGACCTAGGAGGGAGATTTTTCAACTTTTAGGAGTTCACCACCAAGCAAATGCTTGGAAAAGGCAAATGAACATTCAAGTCACAAAATCTAAAAATGCAAGCTAAATGGAAGATGAAAATAATGAAATTATGCAATAGGGAGTTAGGATGTATGTATGTGGGAAGTTTGGAGATGTTGTGAGGATTTTGGAAACATAGAGAAGTTGTCAAAATATGTTAGAGAGGACTAAGATGCCCTTACTATTGTCTTAGTCTTGCTACTTTTTTTTTAGGCAAATGTAGAATCTTTCGATGTTAAAACCGGATCTAGAAGAATTTTTTTAAAATAGCCTCAGGAGGACTAAGATTCCCTTACTGTTGTCTTAGTCATGTTCAAAATTTTTGAAATCTCTAAATGTGGTCCTGGCATTCAAGGTTGGCTCTTCCTTCTTCTCCAATTGCAGGTTCTGAAACCTTTAGATTTGGCTTGTAGGTGAGTTTTTATGAAGATGACAACTTTGTCATGCAACTTTGCAACTTTTCACTCTAAATGATCTTAAAATCTTCAACTTAGATCTGCAATCACAAATATGTAAGAAGGGAAAAACTTGTTGTTTGTTAGTGAATGGGGGTTTTCCTTGGTCAAATCCCTTGTTGGTAATTAAACCTTAAAATTAAATAGAATAATGAAGGGAGATGGTGAATGAACAACATGCAACGCTACAACTCACCAAACCCTTGTAAAATCTACAAACTTTGTGTGAAATGGTTGCAATGGATATGGATCTTGAACCAAAATATGCTTGATAGATATGAACTTGAATTTCTTGCTTGAATAAAAACCCTACATCACAAATGTTAGCACAATAATACAGATGATGCAAGAAGATCTTTGAAATGATGCTTGAATCTTGATAATGACTCCAAATGCTTGATGAATTGCTCTTGAATGCTAGAATACTTGGATGCTTAGATTGCTTGTTAGAAAAAATGAGAGAAGGAACCTTGTATTTTTAGTGTAGAAAAATGCATACCCTTGCATTTTCACACTTTTTTGGGCCCACCTTGGTCTATTTATGATACTTTATGGCTTAATTGGTCCTATTTTGCATCCAAAAGCATAATAATATATATATTTTAATGCGAAATCATGAAAAAAATCAACAAATAAATGATCATTTAATGATTTTTTCTATGTCCCTAATTTGCAGAGTGGGACTAAAATGCAACCTAGGGCATCCTTGTCCTCCATGGGTCTTGGGACCCTGATTTTGAATATACCTGAAAAGGTCCAGTTTTGGAGTTTGTGCCCCAAGATTTGAGCCTTGGGACTAAGATGCCACCTAGGTCATCTTAGTCCTCCTTGGCTTATTTTTGAGATTTAATTTCAAATCTTGGTGGGTTCTAACCTCCTTTAATTAATGAATTCATATGTCAACTTGTTGTGATGTAATTTCAGGATATTAAGCATAGATAAGTATAAATACAAGGTTCCTCCGCTCATTTTCAGAACAAGCATTCAAGTATTCATTCCTAAGGAATGTTTATGCATTCAAGAGCAATTCATTAAGCATTCAAATCAATCATCAAGATTCAAGCATCATGTCAATGGCTTAGTGCATCATTTCATGTTGTTGATCCAAGATTGTGGATGTAGCATTGAAGACCTATTTCCAACCATTGTTGACATCATACCCAAGGATCCAAGATCTTCATTCTTCATGGTCACTACATGATAGATTGTAGATTTTCTTCACAAGACATCATACAAGGTGATATCATTTAAATTCATGCTTCATTTCATTCATTTCATCATTTGGTTTAATTACCAACAAGGGGTTTGACCAAGGAAAACCCCACTTACTAACAATCAACAAGTTTTTTCCCTCTTGCATGTTTGTGATTACAGATATATATTGAAGACTTGAAGATCATTTGGAGTGCAAAGTTGTAAAGTTGCATTACAAATTTGTCATCTTCATGGAAACTCGCCTGTAGGTAGAATCCAAAAGTTTCAGAACCTGAGATCGGAGAAGAATGAAGTGTACACCTTGGCCTTGGGATCACACTCAAAAATTATAGAAATTCAGAATGGGACTAATACACCACGTAGGGTGTCCTAGTCCTCCCAAGGGTATTTTTCATAGATTCTTTCAGATCCTATTTTGGCATCCAAAGATTCTACATCTGCCTCAAAAAGAAATAGTGGGACTATGAAAATAGTAAGGGGTCATTGGTCCTCCATAGAAATTTTTGATAGCATTTTTACATTTCCATAATCCTTAGAACATCTCCAATCTTCCCAGGTACACATACCTTAACTTGGTGTAGCTTAATTTCATCATTCGATCTCATTATTTAATTTGTATTGCTAGGTTTTGTAGGTTGAATGTTCATTTGTATTTTCCAAGTGTTTTCTTGGTGGTGAACTCCTCTAAGTTGAAAGAACCCCCTCCTAGGTCCTCCTCATCATGAATTGAATCACCTTGTGAGGTTTCTAGTCAATCCAATTAAGAATCCTTCGACATTATTGAATGATAATATGACCTAGGTTCTAAAACACCTCACTTTGTGAGGTTTCTAGTCAATCCAATTAGGGATCCTTGGACATCATTGAATTTTAGTGGGAGAAAGAGTGACATTATATGTCCATTTTTCCAATTAATCCTTTTGGTGAACTTGACCTTGTTGATCATTCATTTTTTATTTTGGAGTCCATTAAGTCCTTAGATCTAGGTTGCATTCATTCTTGCATTGCATCTTGCATTCGTGAAATTGCATCTAGGGTTTCTCATATTTAGTGAAATTTCATTTAGGGTTTCTCATATTTTCATTAGTGAAAGTGCATATAGGTTGTATTTTTCTTTCTTGCATAATCTCATCTCATTGAAAAAATGAAAAAGTGCATTGTTACTCATCCTAATTTCATTTAGGAACATTCTTATTGCATACCAAATTGAAAAAAAATCATTCAATTTTGCATCCAATTACTTTTAAATAATCACTTTTTCTTGCATTCATCTGCACATTTTTCTATTTCTAAACATCAACATCCTAAATAGGAAATCTATAAACATTGTAGACATTCCATAATTTGTTGCCTTTCTGAGAAAAACCTTTGCTAGGAATAAAATGCCCTTCTTGGCATCTTAGTCCCTCTTTTGGTTTTTACCTTAGAATCTTGTCTGAGTTGATTTCATTCTATTCTAGAAACTGGAAACTTCAAATTCCTTTAGTAGGACCAAGTCACCCTTACTAGTATCTTAGTCCCTATTGAGTTTTAAGCTACAATTTCTAGGGTTTAAATATGATTTTTTGTGCTTTTGACTATTGCCATTGGTTACCTATTTCAATGGGTTTACTTTTTTGTTTCATGCATTTTGCTAAATCTATACTAATGTGCTTCATTTCATGCATTGCTCAATTCCAAATTTGCATTTACAACATTGCCTCCTTCAGATCATTGCAAATTGTAATAAAAAATTTACCTTGTTTGAAATTTGAAAATTAAATTTATACATTCCATTTTGGTCCTTTACATTTCATTTTGAGTTTGCATAGATTATTGTTAAAAAAAATTAGTATCTATCCTTTCCAATTTTGAAAAGAAAAAGTTAGTCAATAAGAATGTTAGTCATTCATTCAATGCATTCCCTAGTTATGAGAGTCTCTTATTGCAAGAGTGAAAATGGTGATGCTTTCCTTAAACCTACACCCCCTCTTATCTCTCCTATTTGAGGGAATGATGTGATAGAAGATATTTCAAGCATAGACAATCATGATGATTATAATTTTTCTTTTGTCGATACCTCTCCTTTTAGAGAAAAAGTATCTTGGTGATAGAAGATACAATCATTGAGAATTGTGAAGGTCTTTCTCTTTCTTCTCCTTGTCCCCCTTGGGAAGATATTATGGCACAAGAGAATGAGATCATAGAAAAATTCCTAAATATCACCTTCCTAGCCTCTGTTCATCCATTGCTTGTGAGCATGTACTACTTAAAGGGGATGAAAACATAGATAAACATGACAATCACATATATTTCTCTCCTAATTGCAAAGACAATACTATGATTGATGAGAATATTATGTGTTCCTCTTTCCCTAAGGAAAACCTTATTGAACAAGACATTCCAACCATTGATAACTCCATTGCATGCGATCAAGTCATTGAAGAAGAACCAACCTTTGAATGTTATGAAAATTTAGTTTTTGTTTCTCCTAAAAACTCTCCCCCTTTGGAAGATATCATTGTGCAAGATAGTGAAACCATTAGCAATAGTAATTCCTTAGATGAAGGTGATGGAGTAAAATTAGACTCCTATTCACTAAGAGATCATGAAAAAAAGGATATGTCTTCTGAGGCTATGCACATTAGATACCCCTTGGAGTACTCTCCCGAGCCTAAACTTATCATTTATCCAACCTCTCAAAAACTAAAAGTTCAAAACAAACCCATCCTTGTCCTCAAACCACCTAAGAACAATGTTTCACAACAACTAATTTATAATACCATTACTCATACATACAACACTAGGAATAATATGCAGCCATGACAAACACCTTCAACATCCCTACCATTTCCTAATCCTATCTTGCCTAGTGCCACTCGTTTTCCTTCACAAAGTGGAAAGGAGTATGATCTAGTTGAATAATTTAAGAATACTCCTGCAAAGATATCCCTCTAGGACCTAATTTATAATTCAAATAACTATCATACTCTGATTCAAAATGACTTACAACAAGTTCCTATCCCTTCTAATGTGCAACTGAATGACATAGAAACCCTGATACAAGGAATGA
This sequence comes from Sequoia sempervirens, assembly GCA_007258455.2. Taxonomy (NCBI): domain Eukaryota; kingdom Viridiplantae; phylum Streptophyta; class Pinopsida; order Cupressales; family Cupressaceae; genus Sequoia; species Sequoia sempervirens. The sequence goes on along the minus strand of VDFB02105785.1, from coordinate 157,420,699 downwards.
ATGTTGACATTGTTTCCACCAAAGTGAGCTCCCTGCTTTGGAAGTGGAAAAACAATATGATGGTTTCATGATCATAGATTAATACAATAATAAAGGGATAAAGTGAACCCTTGTTGATAATGGCTCAACCTTAAATGTGTGTAGTGCAAGCCTTTTGGATAAACATGGTGTTGATAAATCAAAACTTCAACTTGACTCTTTATCTATTAAAGGATCTGATAATGTGGGAAAGAAATTGCTTGGAGCGATCACTTTACCTATTGTAGTTGGAAAGGATACCTTACAAACCCCTATTCATGTTATGCCTCACAATCTTTCCTATAATCTTATTTTGGGAAAGCCATGGATTCATGAGATGCATGTGGTACCTTCTACACTTCATTGTAAAATTAAGTATGTAGAAAAAAACAAATTGTACATATTGGATGCTGATAATGAGCCTTACAGTGTCTTAAAACCCGAGAAAAATAAAGAAAACCCCTTGAAAACATTAACACCAACTACACAAGTAGAACCTATGTAACAAAAAGACAAAGAAAAACACATTGAAGAAGTCACAAAGCTATTAGAAGATGATTGGGGTTCCTTAGATTTTGAACATACATTCATGGGAGAATACAAGATCATAAACAAAGATTCAGACAAGGGGAAAGAAACAATAGTGACGTCAACAAAAAATTTGGATGACCCTTCGAAAGAATCCACCTCAACCACTTTAGAAGAAAAGACAAAAAATTACACAACAAAATTTAATGAAATTAATCATGAGCAACCACCGAATCCAAAAGAAATGAAAAAGCTTTATGGAAAAGGTTACAAACTTATGAAACAACTTGGCTACAATGGAAAAGGATGTGGTGCTAGATAACAAGGTATCTGTGTCCCCATAGAGCCACACATGCAAGAAAAGACTAGTGGTCTTGGTTATTGCCCCTTGAAAGAAACAAACAAGCCTTCACTTTGTATCAACACTATCACAAAACATCCTTCTAAGATGACTTTAATAGTAGTGCATCCTAAGCTAATAGACACTAGTGGTCTTTATCCTTTGCAAGAAACAAAACAAATAGAGAAGTCCTCACTTAACATTAATGTCATCACAAAAAACACTTATGATTTGAATTTGTTAGATTTTGCACCCTCTAGTAAAGGAGAGAACAAAATCTTGCAATCTAAAGAGTCTTGTGTATGTATGGCACCTTGTGCTAAGCATGAGATATCTTTGTAACAAAATAAAGCAACATCCTCAACTTTTTACCAAGAGAGTATCAAGTGATGAGACTCCTCCAAGATCATCTGATCTCTCTCCCTCCAAGGGCATGAAATAAATTTTATTACAAGACTTCCTTTTTTGCATAGCATAGAGTTCATGTTCATGCTACTAATGAATGTAAGGCTTTAAGTAGCCAAATTCAACATCTCAAGGAGTGCGGTGCTCTTGTGTTGAAGCACCTAATTCCTCTAACTAGTGCTCATTTTCATCCTATTCAGCTCACCCTTGTCCTGCACTAAGTGGGGGAAAGGGGTTAGGTAGCCTTTTCCTTGTATGTCACTTGTCATTGTGTCTTGTGGCTATTTGACCACCTTTCATATATATATAAGAGCAAGCTTGGGATGTGGGCAATGTGCCTTAAGTTGGTTCACATGTGACATACTATCTTTTGGGGGAATTCCTTTATTCATGATGTAGCTTATCAGAAACATATGGCATAAGGCTTTCGGAATAAGCTCTCATATCTTCTACTTTAAAGAAATTTCTCACAACAATGGTGTTAGAAACTGCACTAGAGTGGGGGCATACATTGACACTCATGTTTCATTGTGTGATTTTCTTTATTCCTGCAATGCATCCTTTTCTCAGTGGTGTCATTGGGTTTTACTTCCTTTGAGAGCGTGATATTTCCTTTTCCTCTCTTGGGAACAAGATGAGACCTTTTGTGCTTTTCCTCTCTTGGAAGCATTAGATACAATGTTCCCCAACATGAGACCTTGCACTTGTCCTCTCTTGGAAATAGGATGAGACCTTTTATTTATTTTCTCTTGGATATGTTAAGCACAATTTCCTTGAATACTAAGACCTCACATGAACTAAGTAAAATCCCTTTGAGCATCCCTCTTTCTTGTCGCATTTTCCTTTTCTACATTATTAAAGTCATGGAGGTATGGCTTTGATATGGTCCCCTGGGGCTCACCTAGTGAACACCTAGCTTCACTAGCCATTGTGAGCATGCATTTTCCTTTTGTCCTTATCATAGTCATGGGGGTATGAATTTGATATGCATCTCTTGGGGTTCACCTAGTGGACACCTTGTTCCCACTAGCCCTTATGAGCATGCATTTTGTTTGCATAGTGGATAGCACATTACACTAGTAAACCTCTTTCAGCCTAGACCCTCTCCACATCATGTTGGATGGCTAGTCAAAGCTTCATCAGTGACATTTTCCTTTTTTTTGTTTACGTTTCTTGTTTTTCTTTTTCTATCCTTGATGGTGTATGCTGGAAATCTAGTTATGGCTTCATATATCATCCACATATGTGTTTCTTTATACCTATGTTGGTTTTTCATAGGATCTCGACCTTGGGGGCTTTATCATCCCTCTTGATCTCGATCTTGGGGGCTTGATCATCCCTCTTGATCATACATTTTAACCCCTCTTGATTGTGTGGTTGGCTACTTTAGTGTTATTTTGAAGCAAGTTCATCCTCTCACTAAAGTGGGAGCTAAATGTAGTGTAGCAAAATGCATACCCTTGCAATTTCACACTTGTTTGGGGCTTCCTTGCTCTATTTATACTTCTTTATGGCTTAATTGGTCCTATTTTACATCCACAATCCTAATAAACTATATATTTTTATGTAAAATCCAAACAAACATCAAAAGATAAATGATCATTTAATGATTTTGTCTGTGTGTCCCTGATTTGTGGAATGGGAGTAAACTCCACCTAGGGAATCTTTGTCCTCCATGAGTCTTGGGACCATGATTTTGAATATACCTAAAAAGGTCCCTTTTTGGAGTTTGTGCCCCATGATTTGATCCTTGGGACTAAGATTCCACCTAGGGTGTCTTAGTCCTCCTTGGCTTATTTTTTAGGACTTAATTTCAAATCTTGGTAGGATTTAACATCCTTTAATTAATGAATTCATATGTCGGCTTCGCGTGATGTAATTTCAGGATATTAAGCATAGATAAGTATAAATACAAGGTTCCTCGACTCATTTTTAGAACAACCATTCAAGTTTTCATTCCTAAGAAAATTTTATATATTCAAGAGAAATTTTTCAAGCATTTGAAGCCATCATCAAGATTCAAGCATCATGTCAAGGGTTTAGTGCATCCATTCATGTTTTTGAGCCAAGATTGTGAATATAGAATTGAAGATCTATTTTCAACCATTGTTCATGTCATATCCAAGGATCCAAGATCTACATTCTTCATGGTCACTACATGATAGATTGTAGATTTTCTTCACAAGACATCATACAAGGTGATATCATTTACTTATTTCATTCTTCATGCTTAATTTTATTCATTTCATCATTTGGTTTAATTAACAAGGGGTTTCACCAAGGAAAACCCCCATTTACTAAAAATCAACAATTTTTTCCCCTCTTGCATGTTTGTGATTGAAGATTCAGGTTGAAGACTTGAAGATAATTTGGAGTGCAGAGTTGTAAAAGTTGCAAAGTTGCATTACAAAGTTGTCATCTTCACGAAAACTCACCTACAGGTAGAATCTGAAAGTTTCAAAACCTAAGATTGGAGAAGAAGAAAGTGCATAACTTGGACCTTGGGACCACTCTTAGAAATTTATAATTGGACTAATACGCCAACTAGGGCGTCTTAGTCCTCCCAGGGGTATTTTTTATAGATTCTTGTAGATACTATTTCAGCATCCTAAGATTCTACATCTGCCCCAAAAAACAATAGTGGGACTAAGACAACAGTAAGGGAATCTTAGTACTCCATAACACTTTTTGAAAACATTTTTACATTTCTAGAATCCTCACATCTCCAAAATTCCCATGTACACATACCCTAACTTGGTGTAGCTTAATTTCATCATTTGATCTCATTATTTATTTTGTATTGCTAGGTTTTTTAGGTTGAATGTTCATTTGTATTTTCCAAGCATTTTCTTGGTAGTGAACCCCTTTCAGTTTAAAGAACCCCCTCCTAGGTCCTCGTCATAGTGAATTGAATCACCTTGCAAGGTTGCTAGTCAATCTAATTAGGACTCCTAGGACATTATTAATGATAATATGAGAAAAGTGGTGTTCTATGACCTATGTTATAAAGCACCCATTTTCCTATTGTTCAATATTTATACTTATTTATGCTTAATATCCTCAAATTACATAACACAAAGCTGACATATAAATTCATTAAATAAAGGAGGCTAAATCCCACTAGAACTTGAAATTAAATCACGAAAATAACTGAAGGTGGACTAAGATGCCCTAGGTGGTGCCTTAGTCTCAAGCCATGAAACTTGGGGAATAGACACCAAAAAGTGGCCCAATTAAGATGCCTCAAAATTAGGGTCCTGAGACCTTTGGAGGAAAAGGACGCCATAGGTGGCATTTTAGTCCCAACCCAAAAATTAGGGACACTTTGATAAAATCATTAAATTATCATTTATGCATTGGAGAATGTTGAGATTAGCCAAAAATGGATATAATTCATAGGGCTTTTGGATACAAAATGGGACCAATTAATCCATAATGAAGCATAAATAAAGCAAGGCGGGCCCAAACAAATGTGAAATTGCAAGGGTATCCATTTTTCTACACTAAATTTAGCCCCCACTTTAGTGAGAGGATGAACTTGCATCAAACTCACACTAAAGAATCCAACCATGCAATCAAGAGGGGTTCAAATGTACAAATGCTAGTAAGATAGGATGACAATAATCAAGAGGGTGGCCAAGTCCCTAGGATCAAGATCCTATGGCAAACCAACATAGGAACAAAGGAACTTGCTTACGAATGATATATGAAGCCATAACCAGATCAAAAACATACACCATCAAAGAAAAAAAAGAAAGGAAAAAGGAAATGGAAAAATGCAATGGATCAAGATTCGACTAGCTGTCCGATGCGGTGGACTTGATCTAGGATATTTTTTCAAGAGAGGTTTATAAGTGGAACATGTTGTCCACTATGCAAGAAAAATGCATGCTCACAATGGCTAGTGGGAGCTAAGTTTCCACTAGGTGAGCCCCAAGAGGTCCATATCAAAGTCATACCCCCATGACTATGATAAAGATAAAGGAAGAATGCATTCTCACAAGGGCTAGTGAAGCTAGGTGTTCACTAGGTGAGCCCCAATGAACCATATCAAAGCCATGCCTCCATGAATTTAATAAGGCACAAAAGGAAAATTGCATGCTCACAAGGGCTATTGAAGCTAGGTGTTTACTAGGTGAGCCCTAGGGGACCATATCAAAGCCATATCCCCATGACTTTAATAAGGCACAAAAAAAAGGAAAAATACAACAAAAAAGAGGGATTCTCAAAGGAACTTTGCTTAATTCATGCAAGGTCTTAATCTTAGGTGACATCTTTCTTAACATATCCAATAGAGGATAAATACAAGGTCTCATATTGAGGAACATATTACCCAATGCTTCCAAGAGAGGACAAACACAAAAGGTCTCATCTTGTTTCCAAGAGAGGACAAGTGCAAGGTCTCATCCTGGGGAACATTGTATCTAATGTCTCCAATAGAGGAGAAGGAAATATCATGCTCTCAGAGGAATTCAAACCCAATGACACCACCAAGAGGAAAAAAACATCACATAAAGAAAGAAAATCACATCAACGAACATGAAAAAAAAAATGAATGAAACCATGCCAAGAATAATGCCAATGTGTGCCCCCACTTTAAAGAAAATTTTAATAGCATGCTATGAGCAATTACTTTAAGGTAGCAAAAAGGAAAGGGTTTCCCCCCATAAACACATAAGAGATCTATGGATTTGGGGTCAACATATTTCTTTGCTGCAATGATATCAAAGAGATCAAGACTATCATCATTCCCCAAATACACATAGAACTAGAATAATGACACAAAGAGAGTGAAAACAAATGAAAAACCTTTTGGGTCAACATGGAAGAAACATGAATGTCTCAACGCCTTGCATCATACCCAAAAGGAAAACACAAGAAAAAAATGAAAATGAAAAGGAAAGATAAGGAAAAATCTTTTGGGTCAACATGGAAGAGACATAGGGTGTCTCGACGCTTTGCATCATCCCCAAAAGGAAAACACAAGACAAAAATGAAAATGATAAGAAAAGATAAGGAAAAATATTTTGGGTCAACATGGAAGAGACATAGGGTGTCTCGACACCTTGCATCATCCCCAAAAGGAAAACACAAGACAAAAATGAAAATGAAAAGAAAATTAAAGAGGAAAAAATCTTATGAAATATAGAAGAATGAAGGTACCAATAGAGGAATACACATAGAGAGAGAAACATCAAATAGAAAATCAATTGGGATCACATTACACACATGCAATCAAAAGAAAGGAAAGAAAATAATGCAAAAGACTAGTAAGGAAAAGGTGAGTCAACCTAAAGTAGGTCAGACACCTCCCAATCTCAGTCTGTATAAGTGGAAGGTAGATGATAAATGTAAGGGACAACAACAAATTCCTTACTGGGGCAAGCTATAATCTTCTTTCCCCTACTAAGTGCAAGAAAAGAATGAGTCAAGGTAGGTGATGGGAAGGGTCAAGCAATAGAGAAAATATAGTATTCTACAACTATTACATGACAAAAAGGATGAAGAATATACTATTTAATTACTGGATATAACAATTATCTTTGTCAAAGTGATATTTACTCAATGTGATCTTGAATGCATGACACTCATCAGTACTATGTCCAAGATTCTTGTGGTATTGACAAAGTGGAGCCTTTGCATCTTTAGGATATAGTATTAGTCTATCTTTCTCTAGTAGCAATAGAATAAGTCCTTGGTTGAGAAGGATTTATAATTTTCTTTCACTTTCAGGTGGTAGCTAAGGGGGTTGGAGTTTTTGTAATCTATAAGGCATCTTGTGTTTGATAGATTCACCAACTTCTCTAGTTGAAGGTTGACAAGGAGGACCTAAGGTGATCCTATCATCTTTGTCACTATTATGAGTCATTGGTTGTTCTTGGGGAAGAAGGATATTCAAATTAGGGGGAGAATCAAAGATCACCATGACATCTCTATGAGGCTTTAAGTATTCTCTAGGAGGTTTTGTGCTGTGAGGGGGATTTTGATATCCTAACCCTTTTGTGCTTTCATTAGTTGGTATTTACTCTAGAACTTGATGAATTTTATGTTCACTTGTTGCATCATATCCTTGTTTACTTAAGATCATGAATCCCTTTCTATATGTTTCTTCTAGATTGATCAGAGTGATTGTCACTTTTTTTATCATAAAATATGATGTAGGAGCATCCCAGGTTTCAAGCAATCTTGCATCAACCAAAAAAATATTTGCATTCATGTTTACTTGCATTTCAGTAGTTAGTTGTCAGGACCCAATCTCAGTATTTCATACCGCATTGTACTACATTGTAACATCAAAGCTCATGGAGCAGGATATATGAGGGTATGTGCAGGATCATCATGGAAAAAATAGGCCCTTAAGTGGCAAAAATATTAGGAAAATCAAAGTGAGGCAACTTGACATAAAAAATTTGAATAAGTTATCTATATTATTTAAAAAATATGTAAGAATAGAATTTGTAGCAAATGAAATGTAGTTTCTAAACTAAAAGATTTTTTATTTTATTTTTAAATCTATTTGGTGAAAATTTGAAATTTCAATGCAGTAGTACTTAAATTTCAGGGAAAAAAAAAGTAGTTGTTTGTCTGGCCACCCTAATGACAATAAAATGGTAATATTTTTTTTATAAGATTTTAGATATAAGTAGAGTCCGACTCATGTCCGGATGTGATGAATATTTTTTTGTAATTTTTTTCCATGTAAATAATTAATTATGATTTTTTTATTGCAACTTTTAAAAAATATAAAAACTCGTATGTCTGACCACTTTAACTTGGTCAAAACTTCATGATTTTTTTTTTTAATCCTATAGTATGAAAACCATAGAATGTGACTCAAGTTTTAGATTAAAAAAACGTGATACCATTTGAAAGCTATATATGCTTTTCAATCAGCATATCAATCAAGACTTTAGTCATAATTCAAATAGAAAATGAATAATAATTATTTGTTAAATTCAAAGTAAAACATAATTTATATTGGTGGAAAGTTGAGAATATCCTTTGAAAACATTTTTCATTTCATCAATTTTGAGTAAAAGAAAAGTCATCAGCCACATACCCATCATATCACCACTTTTTGGCCTATCATGATCTTGTACATACCCATGATCTTCAATGTAACATACACATCATATCCAAAATTCAAGTGTTTTAGAGATTCTCGTATGAAGTTATCGCTAACATAATATCAACTGTATTTGGATAGAGAGCATTCATGTACTAGTCTTTGCTTTTCAAGTGTGTGGACCTATCCCGTGACTTGTGAAGCTCAAGAGACCATTTCATAAGGATGCACATTCATCAAGGAACCTTAGTTCTAATCCACATCATGTTTGTCCAAGAATTAAAGGAGAATCATATGTTTTGGCTGACCTTTCGCACATTTCATCAACTTCGGGGTTTGAGACCTCTTGAGGCCAACATGGACCTTTTCTAGAGTTGGGAAATGATACATATAGGTATCATGTAGTTGCATTAGGAAACCAATGAATATAGAGATAGTGAGATAGGGTTTAAGGGCTTCAACCCACATTGTATTTCTAAGATTAATGCCATATCATTTAGTAATTCTGTAAGCCAAAAGGTAGGGCATGTTTCTAGTGAATAATTGATCATTCTCCATATTTCCACGTGTGATTGTCATTTCATTCTTTGAGTTTTCATTGTGCTTACTCTTGTTGTAAGGTTGGATAGTCCTATTCATGGACCCTCCATCCTTGACTGCACCAAGTAGTATCAGAGCAAAGTTGTGGACCTTGAGAGAGCAGAGTGAGTTGTGAACCACGGAAGAGGTGAGCAAAGTTGAGCAAGGAATTCTATAAGATCTTTGTGTGGTCAGAATGTTGATTTGAGGCATCCTACTTGTGTTTGTAAACAAATAATTGATTGTGAGGTAGTTTCAGCCTTGTAGCTAGATCGCTAACTTGATGCAGTTGCACTGATCCTAGGAAGAGATTTCATTGGGGAGAATTCACACTAGCATTAATTTTGCTGGATAGATGGATGAGATGATGGAAATGATGTGAACAATGAAAGTGAGATTGTATGTTTTTGAGGAAGATAGAAGAAAATGTTTAAACTCTAAGATTGAATGATCAAAGTGATGATGATGAAGTTCAAGCTGCAAATCTAATTGAGGAGACTACCGAAGAGGAAGAATTTGGTCAGGTGAAGATATAGAAGACTATTTTAAAAATTAGAAAACAACCTAGAATGGAGATTTTGAACTATACCAATAACCTAGACCCTAAAGGGTTGATTGATTAGATAAATGACATTGAAGAATACTTTGAATATAAAGAAATTGAAGATCTAGAAAGAGTGATATTTTCAAAGACTAAACTGAAAGGACATATTGTAATATGGTGGAAGGAAGTTCAATTAGAGAGAAATAGAGGAGGCAAAGATAATATTGTGAAATCAGATAGAATGGTGACAAAATTGAAGAACTAGTTTATACTTGTGGACAGTGAGTTGGAGCTGTTGAAGGGATTGCAAAACTTGAGATAGAAGGAAAATATTGTGAAGGAATACATTGGGGAATTTCATAAGATCATCATCAGAACTAGACATAGTGAAGCAATCAAGGAGAAAGTGGTGATATACATGAATGGGTTGAGGATGAACATTCATGAAGAGTTGAGTCTGGTAAGGATGAATTTAGTATAGAAAGCATATCAATTTGCAATAAAGGTGGAGGAAAAGCTAAAAAAAAGACATGAACAAAGGCAGAAAGGAAGAGGAGGTAGATTTCAGAGAGGAAGGTCACATTTTGAAGGAGAAAAACCATACGTAGAGAAAAACAAGGGCAAAGATTCATACCACAAGAAAGAGAAGGATTCTAGTTCATACCACAAAGGAAGAGATGACAAAAATTCTTACCACTACAATAGAGGAGGTTACAATTTGTACCGCAATGATGGATACTAGAGGGATTAGAAAGGAAATGACAAGAGAAATTTTACAAGAACCTATTTTAAGTGCAGAGGTGAAGGACATAGCACATTTGAGTGTTGACAAGACAGTAAGAAGAATGAAAATCATATAGGAATTGGATATGTGGAGGAAGAACCAGTGAAATCATCAAGTTTTAGAGGGAGTCCTAAGAAGGGAGAGTCATTATTCATGAGGAGAGCATTGATCCAAGAGAAAGAAGTACCTAAGGAAGCACCATAGAGGAAAAGTTTGTTCCAGACTAGATGCAAAGTAGGAGGTAAGTATTTCAAAGTTATCATTGATAGTGGTAGCATAGATAACTTGGTTTTTGAGGAAATGGTGATAAATTTGAATTTGGAAAGAAGAAAACACATGAAGCCATATATAATAGCCTGGATTCTAGATGAGCACAAGATACTAGTAAGCGAGTAATGTCTTGTGAAATTCAAAATAGTATCATATCATGATGAAGTACTATGTGATATTATGCTGATGGATGTGTGTCATATTTTGTTGGGTAGACCTTGGTAGAATGATAAGAAAGCTATACATGATGGGAGAAAGAATCACCTTGACACCTTTGGAAGATGAAACAAAAAGTGAAGTATGTAGTACAACTAGAATCTATTTGGTAGATGGAAGGAAATTCTTGGATGGATTGAGACATGAGAACATGTGTTTTTATTTTATTCCAAGGAAGTGCAAAGCCTTATATGTAGAGAAAATCACAAAAGGAGAAGAATCACCGGAGAAGGAAGTCACTAAACTGATAACAGAGAACCAAGATCTTGTATCATAGAATGTGCCAGAAGGATTACCACCAACCCAAAGTATCATTCATCATATAGATCTTTTTCAACAAGCTAGTTTTTGGAACAAAGTTGTACAATAGATGACACTGACAAAGAATATAGAGCTAAATAGACAAATACATGAACTGTTGAAGAAAGGATTGATCAAAAAAATTATGAGACCATGTGTGGTACCAACTATACTTGGACCTAAGAAATATTGAGAATGGAGGATGTGTATAGATTCAAGAAATATCAATAAGATCATGGTGAAGTATAGATTCCCATTGCCTAGGATGGATGACATCATGGAAAGTTTGAGTGGAGCAAAGTATCTCACAAAGATAGACCTGAAGAGTGGATACCATCAGATCAAGATCAAAGAGGACGATTAATGGAAGAATGATTTCAAGACAAATGAGGGATTGTATGAGTAGTTGGTCATGCAATTTGGACTAACTAATGCACCTAGCACATTTATGAGGTTGATGAATGAATTATTGAAGAGATTCTTGGGTATGTTTGTCATTGTTTATCTAGATGATATTTTGAATTTTAGTAAGACTAGGGAAGAACATTTGGAGCACATCAGACAAGTATTTCAAAGTCTGAGGAAAGAGAAATTGTTGATAAACATTAAGAGGTGTAGTTTCATGAAGGAAGAACTAGTGTATATGGGATTTGTGATATCTGCGAAAGTATTGAAGATGGACCTTGAGAGGTTAAAGCAATAGTTGAATGTACTACACCTTTAAACATGGGAGAAGTAAGATCATTTCATGGGCTAGCAACTTTTTACCAAAATTTCACTAAAAAATTTAGTGGTATTTGCACACCTATGATAGAGAAAATGAGGGGTGACTGAAAGGAATTCAAGTGGAAATTTGGAGCACAAAATAGTTTTGAGTTTTTGAAATAGAAGGTGACAAAACAATCTATGTTGGCACTATCATACTTTTACAAAGTATTCCAAGTAGATTATGATGCTAGTGGAAATGCAATAGGAGTTGTGTTAAGTCAAGAAGGGAGACCAGTAGTCTACTTCAATTATAAATTGAATAATGCTACGAGAAGATATTTGGTTTATGATTAGGAATTCTATGCAATTGTATAGGCCTTGAAGAAGTGGAGACATTATTTGTTACCTAAGGCTAAGGATTTTGTGTTTTATATGGATCATCAAGCTTTGAAATATTTGAATAGTCAAGGGAAGTTGAATCAGAGACACATGAGATGGGTAGAATTCTTATAGAGCTACACATTTGTGTTGAAGCCCCAAAGTGGGAAGTCAAACAAGGTTGCAGATGCATTGAACTAAAGAAGGAGTTTGTTGACATAAGTGAGAATTAAAGTATTAGGTTTTGAGGAACTAAATCACATGTATGAGGATGACATTGATTTTGTAGAGGCATGGAAGGCTTGCAAGGAAATTGTGGAGATGGATAAAAGTAAATGGTAAGATTATTTCATTTAGGAAGGTATGTTATTCAAGAACAATCAGTTATGTAACCCTAGAAGTTCAATGAGGGAGAATTTGATCAAGGAAAAGCATTGTAGAGGATTAGCAAGACATTTTGAAATTGACAAGACCATAGCATTGGTGAGTGAGGACTACTTTTGGCCACAGTTGTAAAAGGATGTCAGGAAGCATGTTCAAAGTTGTAGGATTTTTCAAGTTGCAAAGGGGAACAGTCAGAACACTGGGAAGTATACACCATTGGCATTACCAAAGAGACCATGGGAATACATTAGCATGTATTTTGTGTTAGGATTACCTAAGACACTGAGAGGATTTGATTTTGTAATTGTGGTTATTGATAGATTTTCTAAGATGGCACATTTCATACCTTGTAAGAAAACCACTGATGTAGTACATGTTGCAGATCTATTTTTCAAGGAGATTGTGAGATTAAATGGACTACCAAAGAGTATAGTATTAGACAGAGACACTAGATTCATTGGATATTTCTCGAAGACATTATGAAAGAAGATAAAGATAGATTTGAAGTATAGTTCAACATTTCACCCACAGATAGATAGACAGATACAAGTGGTAAATAGGATTTTGGGAAACTTGTTGAGGTGTTTGACTGAAGGTAAAGCAGGAAATTGGGACTTAATACTACCAAAAGCAAAATTTTCATACAACAATTCAGTAAACTAGAGCATAGGGAAGACACCATTTGAGATTGTGACAAGACAAAAACCCAGAGTAGTAGAATTAAGGAATATCAATAAGGAGAATAAAAGGAGTGCATAGTTAGAAGAATTTATAGGATTGATGGAAATAATACATAATCATGTCAAGGAGCATCTGGAGAAGATGAAAAATACTTACAAGGAGACAACCAACAAGAAGTGAAGACATAAGGAGTTTGAAATAGAAGAAGAAATAATGGTATATATGAGAAAAGAGAGATTTCCAGTTCAGACATATACTCAGTTGAAGATGAAGAAGTTTGGACCTTGTAAGATCATCAAGAAGTTTGATTCTTGAAATGCATATGAAGTGGCACTACAGGAGGAATTTGGCATATCACCTATATTCAACATTGCAGATCTACACCAATATCATCAAGGAGAGTCACCAAAGGATAGAGAAGTTGGTTTTCCAAACCAAATAGCACATCATCTAGAGGAAATTGAGGAAATTTTAGACAACAAAGTTGGATGAAATATTAGAGGAAGGAAATGCAAAGAGTATCTTATTAGATGGAAAGGAAGACCAGAGGAAGATTCATCATGGATTTCTCAGGATGAGGTAGACCACATTGATTTTCCTCTCACCCCTCGAAAGTGAAAGACTCACTTTTCTTCAACCTCAGCTGTCTAATGTAGGAGAATCCCAGGTTTCAAGCAATCTTACATCAACCAAAAAAATATTTGCATTCATGTTTACATGCATTTCAATAGTTATCTATTAGGACACATTCTCGGTATTTCATACCACATTGTACCACATTATAACATCAAAGCTCATGGAGATTCTACATCATACCCGAAATTCAAGTGTTTTGGAGATTCTAGTACAAAGTTATCGCTAATAGAATATCAGTTGTATTTGGATAGAGAGCATTCATATACTAGTCTTGGCTTTTCAAGTGTGCAGACCTTTCTTGTGACTTGTAGAGCTTAGGATACCATTCGATAATGATGCACATTCATCAAGGAACCTTAGTTCTAATCTACATCATTTTTTTCCAAGAATCAAAGGAGAATCATGTCTTTTGGATGACCTTTAACACTTTTCATCAACATCAAGGTTTGCAACCTCTTGAGGCTGACGTGGACCTTTTTTGGAGTTGGGAAATGATATATATAGGAATCATGTAGTTGCATTAGGAAGCCATTAAGGATATAAATAGTGAGATAGGGTTTAAGGGCTTCAACCCACATTGTATTTCAGGGATTAATGCCATATCATTCTGTAATTCTGTAAATTGAAAGGTAGGGAATGTTGCTAGTGAATAATTGACCATTCTCCATATTTCCATGTGTGATTGTCATTTAAATTCTTTAAGTTTTTGTTGTTATTAATCTTGCTGCAAGGTTGGGTAGTCCTATTCTTGGAACCTCCATGCTTGATTGCACCAAAATGGTTGAGTGTTTCTTTGTGTGGAGGAACTAGGTTCACATATTATAGGGAACTTAGGCTCAGCTTGTGTTTCAGAATGTATGGAACAAAACATATCAAGAGGTTGTATTGTTGGAGGATTTGGTTGTTTCATGGATGGATACAATGATGCATTATCTTCAAGGTTGTTAAGGAAATGATTTAGGAACATGTTCATTCTATTATCATCTTCTCCAATTATGTTAACATCACGAGGAGGACATGCATTAGGAGTTGTGTGAGCATAGGGAAGTTCAATTTCATTAGGGTCATTACCAAATAAATGTTGGAAATATGCCTCAATAATTACAGGTTGAAACCTCCATTAGAGCCAAGTCGGTGTGACATCTTCATTGTCTGGCCGACTAGCAGCTTTGATACATTTTGTTTTGAACAGGTCATTATGACCTTGTTTCCGTCTTGTCGAATGCTTTAACTATGGAGATATCATTGTGACAAGGAGTGTTCGGTATGACCTCTTAGCACTTGGGAGACCTCTGGCTGATAAGCCATTCAATCGTGTATCGGGTAGACTCATGGCGACCACGAGCTTCGAGATAGCTTATAGCGGCTCACTGAGAAGTCCCAGTGATGTGTTAAAGTCTTCGGGATAGCTAAAGGGTTCTCGCTATGAGCTCTTAGCGAATAGTGAAGGTCACGCCGATGGGGACACATCCAAATGTTCATCGGAGTAACTCTAGCGATCGGGGAAAGGTCTTGGCGAGAGTGTAAAGTCTTGCCGACCATTTGGTGTTCGGTGTAACACAAAGGATCTCGGGGAGATCTCTTAGTGACTGATGGATGTCTGGCCAATAGCCGATGGCTATCAGGGTAACCCAAATGGTTCAGGAAGAAGTCCTGACCAACTATGTAAGTCTCACCGATGATGAGAGTTCTTCGACATAGGTCCTGGCGACGGATGAACACTTTGGGGTAAGTCTTGGAGTTTGGTATGTTCTCTCAGCAGAAGATGTAAGTCTTGCCGACTATTCTTTTGAGCTCGATATGACTTGTGACTTTAGTATAACCTTTGGTGGCTCGCTATGATCTCCTAGCAAAAGGGATAGGTTTGGACGACTGCTTGGTGATTCAGCATAACATTGAAAGCTCGATAGAACGTCTTGGAGATAACGGTATCTCTTGGCAATATCAATATGAAGGTTATGTGGCATCGGTGAGACACTGTTAGTGTCTCACAGAGATGCCAACAGAGTGCGAATTATTTTGATAGTTTGACCATCCTATGTGGAGTCTCGTGGACCAATAGGAGAAGCGAAATCTGAATAGTTAGAAGGTAGTTCGTTGTGATGGTTCTGTGAGGAAGCTCGACAGACATGGAACAATAGAGATATACTCTATGAATGCAGATTGTGATCGGTTGGATAGTTGGTTAAATCGACAGATTGTTGGGTGATTGTATCAGTCTGGATGAATTCTATTATGTGGACTATAACGTGAAGGTTTCTGAAATAGATTGTTCATTGTGAATGTTGTTGTAAATAAACATCAAAAAGATAAGTCTGAAACTTGTATGTAATCTTTATTGCTATAATACAAAGTGACTTCTCTTGGTGTGGTGGGTTTTTCTCCCGTAAGGGTTTTCCCACGTATATCTGGTGTTCCTGTGTGATTTTCAAATACTTTGTTTCTATTATTTACTTCATAGTGCATCTTAGTTGAACTATAATTGAAAAAAATTAAAATTATATCTACATTCTTCTCTGAGGTATTAACGTTAGGAGAATTGTTTCTGCATCTAATTTTCCTTACAAGTGGTATTAGAGCCTGGCCAGTTGTGTTATCCTTGTTGGTACGTTGGGTTTTTTGAGTCAATTATGTTCAGTGAGAGTCTTGTAGAGTTTGTTATTTCTATTTACAGGCTGAGATGGCTAGCACGTCTAGAAAGTTTGAAATAGAGAAGTTCAATGGTAGTAACTTTGAGTTGTGGAAACTCAAGATGGAGGATCTTTTAGTTGATCGTGATCTTTGGATTGTTGTGGCTGGAATGAAACCTACAGGCATGAAGCAAGAAGATTTGGACCTTGCAGATAGGAAGTCTAAGGGGTTGATAAGGCTCTGTTTGGAAGACTCAGTGCTTCTAAATGTGCATGAGGAGAAGAATGCCTCTTCTTTGTGGAAGAGACTGGCATCTATTTATCAGGGGAGGTCCTTGGTGAATAAACTATTCTTGAGGAAGAAGCTATATTCTTTGAGAATGTAGGAAGGAAGGTCTATAGTTGATCATTTGAACACATTTAATATGTTGATTGCTCAATTGACATCTGTTGGTGTGAAGACTGAAGAAGAGGATCATTGTATACTATTGTTGTGTTCTTTGCCAGACTCATGGGATCATCTGGTGATGGCTATTGGGAGTACAACATCGAATTTCAAGATGGAAGATGTTGCATCTTTGTTGTTAGAAGAGATGAGAAGGAAATCTTCTGAGATGGTGAAGGAAGCTCTTATTGTCAGAGGAAGATCGAAAGAGAAAGGAAAGAAGAAGGACAAGAAGTCCAAATCGAAATAAGAGGGGAGATCAAAGTCTCTTGGCAAGAAGTCCAAGGTGAAGTGCTAGAACTATGGGAAACATGGTCATGTCTGAAAGGATTGTAAAGAGGAGAAAAAGAAGAAGAAGGGTTCTTTCGATAATGGTTCTTCTCATAGTGATGGTGACACCTTCATTGCAGCCTTGGCTACTCAGGCATCAGATGATGTCTAGCTAATTGATTCTGGAGCATCTTTCCACATGACATCTCATAGAGAATGGTTCACGAAGTATGAAGAATACAATGGTGGAAAGGTGTACTTGGCAAGTGATTCAACTTTGGACATAGTTGGCCATGGAAGAGTTGGGTTCCAATTCCCTGATGGCAAAGTCAAGGGAATTAATAATGTAATGCATATACCAGGTCTGGCTCGAAATCTATTATCTGTAAGTATGTTGAATGATATTGGAGTACAAGTTACGTTCTCTGGAAATGGCTGCAAGATGACTAGAGGTTCAATGGTGTTGGCTAGAGCTGCTCGAATTGGTGCCCTGTACAAGCTAGATGCACAGGCTGTTCAATGTAACAGTGTCTCTAGAAAGTCACTGATAGCTGCTCATGGAGGTAAATAGGGAAATATCCCTAATTATGTAAACTCTATGGAAGTAAAACTTCCAATAGAGAAGACTATGCTTTGGCATCATAGGTTAGGCCATATAGGAGAAAAAGGTTTAAAAACCTTGAAGAACAAAAACCTGGTTGAGGGGCTTGAAGATTGTAATCTTGAATTTGAATTTTGTGAGCATTGTATATATGGAAAGCAGCATCGTGTTTCATTTTATTCCAATCCTCATAAATTTTTTGGTTTGCTAGATTATATTCATTCGGATGTGTTTGGTCCAGTAGATGTTTCTTCTTTGTCTAAATCAAGATACTATGTGTCATTCATTGATGATTATTCAAGAAGAGCATTGTTTATTTTTTGAAAAGTAAATTAGAAGTATTCAATCGATTTAAGGAATTTAAGAACCTTGTTGAAAATTAGACTGGAAGAAAAATAAAATGCTTAAGGACTGATAATGGCGGTGAATTCTGTTCTGATGAATTTGAAAGATATTGTAAAGACCATGGAATTAAAAGACATAAGACCACCTTATACTCCACAACAAAATGGAGTTGCAGAAAGGTTCAATAAGATAGTGATGGAGAGAGCATGAATTATGCTCAGTAGTGCTGGCTTGGAGGAGAAGTTCTGGGCTAAGGTTGTATCTAGTGCATGTTATCTAATTAATCATTCTCCAAATTCTACTCTTGTTGAGAAAACACCTTTGGAATCGTGGTTTGGTAAGAATCCCTCTCTTAGACATGTTCATGTTTTTGGCTGTGAGGCATATGCTCATGTGCCAGATGTGAAAAGATATAAACTGGAGAAAAAGGTTGTCAAATGTATTTTTATTGGCTATAGTGTTGTCATAAAAGGATACAAGCTTTGGAATCCTAATACAAAGAAGGTTGTATACAACAGAAGTGTAATCTTTCATGAGCTGAAACCTTCCACTTTGGATTTGCAGTCGTTTTGAAGAAGAAGAAGAACCTCAACCTCAGCCTCAGCAAGTGAGGAGGTCAACCCATGAAAGAAAACAACTAGATAGGTATGGGTTCTCTTTGATTGATTCTACTTGTGCCTATGCTTTAATTTCTAGCACAGATGAGCCTAGGACTGTAAAAGAGTCATTTAAAATGTCTGACTCAGACTCTTGGTTGGAAGCCATGAATGAAGAGATGTCATCATTAGATAAGAATGAAACTTGGAGTCTGGTGCCCTTGCCTAAAGGCAGAAAGGTTGTTGGCTGTAAATGGGTATTTAGGAAAAAAATTTGTCTAGATGGAAGTATAGAAAAGTACAAGGCGAGACTGGTTGCAAAGGGTTATTCCCAGGTAGAGGGAATTGATTATGGGGAAATATTTTCTCCTGTAGCATAGCTAGCATCTATCAGATTTATTTTGTCACTGGCAGCAGCGTATGACTTAGAGGTCGAATAGATGGATATGAAGACAATATTTCTTCATGGTGATCTTGAAGAAGAAATATATATGTCCTAGCCTGAGCACTTTGTTGAGAAAGGTAAAGAAAAACTGGTATGCAAATTAAAGAAGTCTCTGTATGGGTTAAAATAGTCACCTAGAATGTAGTACTAGAAATTTGATACTTTTGTATTATCTTTGGGATTTGTGAGATCAAAATCTAATCACTGTGTATATTATAAATCTAAAAGTGATCAAGTACTTGTTATTGCTCTCTATGTTGATGATATGTTGTTTATAGGCAATAGTAAGCTAATGATTTCTGATCTTAAGTCTCAGTTGTCTGCTAAGTTTGAAATGAAAGATCTTGGTGCAGCAAGGTATATTCTAGGGAAGGAGATAACCAGGGATAGGAAGAATAGAAATCTTTGGCTCAGTCAGAGTAAGTATATTAGGACTGTTCTTGAGAGATTTTGTATGAATGATTGCAAATAGCTAGTGGTTCCAGTCATGCAGGGAACAAAGCTATCTATTGAGGACTATCCAAAATATCCTACTGAGATGGAGGACATGACCAGTGTACCCTATGCTAGTGAGGTTGGAAGTCTCATGTATGCAATGGTTTGAACAAGGCCAGACATTGCGCAAGCAGTGGGAGTTCTTAGTTGATTTATGGAAAATCTAGGAAGAACGCATTGGGATGTTGTGAAGAGAGTGTTTAGATATTTGAAGGGGACTTCATATTTTTCTTTGTGTTACCATGGGAACTTGGTTGAATCACAGAGGACTCTCAACATTCATGGTTATGTAGATTCTAATTGGGCAGGGGACATTGACAGCAGGAGGTCCACAAGTGGATACATTTTCATGTTGAATGGTGGTGTAGTGAGTTGGATGAGCAAGCGACGGGCTGCAGTCACTTTGTCCACTATGGAGGATAAATACATGGCAGCTACTCATGCTTGTAAAGAAGTAGTTTGGTTCAAAATTTTGTGTTCTAAATTGGTTTTGATGTAGGGGAAATAACTATTTTTTGTGACAGTCAAAGTGCAATTTGTCTAGCAAAGAACCCTACTTTCCATGCCAGAATGAAACATATAGACGTATAGTATCACTTTGTATGAGATATGGTGGAGGATGGAAAGGTTAGTTTGGAAAAGGTTGATACTTTGGAGAATGTTGCATATTCATTGATGAAGCCAGTGAGCACAGACAAGTTCAGATGGTGTGCCAGTTTGATTGGCCTTAGTGCCCATGATTTTCAGTAGGTTATGTTGTGCTCTGGAGGCACTTGTATGACCTTCGTCAAGTGGGAGATTGTTGGAAATATTCCTCAATAATTATAGGCTGAAACCTCCATTAGAGCCAAGTCGGTGTGACATCTTCATTCTTTCGCCGACTAGCAACTTTGATACATTCTATTTTGAACAGGTCGCTATGACCTTGTTTCTGTCTTGTTGAATGCTTTCACTGTGGAGCTATCACTATGACAAGGAGTGTTCAGTATGACCTCTTAGTGCTTGGGAGACCTCTGGCCGATAGGCCACTCAATTGTGTATCAGGGAGACTCATGGCAAACACAGGCTTCAGGATAGCTTATAACAGCTCGGTGAGAAGTCCCAGCAATGTGTTAAAGTCTTGCCGATAGTATGTTTTGTATTGAAGTCTTTGGGATAGCTAAAGGGTTCTTGCTATGAGGTCTTAGAAAACAGTGAAGGTCACACCGACGGGGACACATCCAAATGTTCATCAGAGTAACTCTAGCGATCGGGGAAAGGTCTTGGTGAGAGTGTAAAGTCTTGTCGACCGTTCGGTGTTCGATGTAACACAAAGGATCTCGGGGATATCTCTTAGTGACTGATGGATGTCTTGCCAATAGTTGATTGCTATCGGGGTAACCCAAATGGTCTGAGAAGAATTCCCAGTGAACTATGTAAGTCTTGCCAATGATGAGAGTTCTTCAGCATAGGTCTTGGTGATAGATGAACACTTCGGGGTAAGTCTTGGAGTTTGGTATGTTCTCTCGGTGAAATATGTAAGTCTTGTTGACTATTCTTTGGAGCTCAACATGACTTGTGACTTCGGTATAACCTTTGGTGGCTCGCTATGATCTCTTGGAGAAAGTGATAGGTCTGGGCGACTGCTCGGTGATTCCACGTAACACTGAAAGCTTGATAGAATGTCTTGGCGATAATGGTATCTCTTAGCGATATCGATATGAAGGTTATGTGGCATCGACGAGACACTGTTAGTGTCTCACCGAGATGCCAACACAGTGTAAATTCTTTTCACAGTTTGACCATCCTATGTGGAGTCTCATGGACCAATAGAAGAAGTGGAATCTGAACAGTTAGAAGGTAGTTCATTGTGACGGTTCTGTGAGGAAGCTCGACAGACATGGAACAATAGAGATATACTCTGTGATTGCAGATTGTGATTGGTTGGATAGTTGGTTGAATTGATAGATTGTTGGGTGATTGTATTAGTGGATGAATTCCATTATGTTGACTGTAATGTGAAGGTTTCTGAAATAGATTGTTCATGGTGAATACTGTTGTAAATAGACATCAGAAAGGTAAGTCTGAAACTTGTATGTAATCTTTATTGCTGTAATACAAAGTGACTTCTCTTGGTGTGGTGGGTTTTTCTCCTATAAGGGTTTTCCCAAGTATATCTGGTGTTCCTATGTGATTTTCAAATACTCTATTTCTGTTATTTACTTCATAGTGCATCTTAGTTGAACTGTAATTGAAAAAAAATAAAAGTATATCTACATTCTTCTCTGAGGTATTGACATTAGGAGAATTGTTTCTGCATCTGATTTTCCTTACAATAAACAATTTGACACATCTACCAAAGATTTCAAGGATATCTAAAGCTTTATGAAGCACATATCCATGATGCAAGATTGAAAAAATACACTTTAAATGAAAGAAATTGAGATAACAACAATTCTACAAACTGAAACAGAGAACTAAAAGCAACCAACAAAAGCACATAAAAGAAATTTTAGATCTTGAAAACTAGAATTTCAAAATCAAAAAGGACTAAGATGTAGTAAGGGCATCTTGGTCCTACTGGTGAAATTCTGAGGTTCTAGGGATTGAAATAGACAACAAACAACAAAGAGAGGATTATGGATCAAAAACCCTGAGAGGGACTAAGACGCTAGGAAGGGTGTTTTAGTCCTAGCATAGGTTTTTCTCAGAAAAACAATAAATTATGGATTGTCTACAATGTTTATAGATTTCCTATTCAGGATGCTAATGTTTAGAAATAGGAAAATATGCAAATGAATGCAAGAAAAATTAACTAGTAACAAGTAATTGAATGCAAAGTTAATGCAATTTTTTTGGATTTTGAATGCCATAAAAATGTTTCTATATGCAATTAAGATTATGAACAATGCACTTTTAAGTTTATGAATTAAATGAAATGATGCAAGAAAGAAAAATTGAAACCTATATGCACTCTCAATAATGCAAATATGAAAAAACCTAAATGCAATTTTCACTAAATATGACAACCTTAGATGCAATTTCACTAATTTGCAAAATAAAATGCAAGAATGAATGCAATCTAGATCTAGAAATTGAATGAAATCCAAATAAAAAAGGAATTTTTAGAAGATTCGGGTTCAACAAAATGTTTTGTAGGTGATGTGGACACCGATTTTGGTATCCAAGGATTCTCAAACACTTATAGGGTTTGTTGCCTAAAACGAGAGAAATGGACCTAAAATGTGTAATGTCTACACTCAAAATCAATGCAAGGATGGATGCAATATTCCTAAATGTGATTTCCAAGTGAAATAAAATTAAAAATAAAGATGATTATTAATGAAAAACCTAAGAAATGCAAAGTGTTTGAAAACACGGTGATGTATGCAAAAACACCTAAGAATGCAAGTAGACCATGACAAAAAAAAAAAGATTGGAGAGGTGCACCTAGAATCTGAAGTCTAATGCAGATAGGCTCTGAAATCCTATAGAATTGACTGGAAAAGCTAACTAGGACACTTGTGCCAAGCTAGGCAACTTAGTCTAGTCTCGGGGAAAATCTACCAGAACAAGAATCTGTCAAATGGGTATTCAGAAATGTAAAAATCAATTTTCAAGCCTGGAAGTGGGACTAATTCACTATAGATGGTGACCTAGTCCACCTAGGAATCTCAAGAAATTTAGGGCAGGAATTTGTAGCTTTTCATTTGTAGTTCCTTTCCTGATAGGTTTCTGGTTCAAATTTTGTAGAAAAATAGTTGAAAGAGATCTCCAAGCTTAAATTAGGGATTTTTGACTTTGATTACTTTGATTGATTGAAAACACCTTTCTAAAACCAAACTCTTTGAAAAATATGCACACAAGACCTGCAAACACACATGAAAAGAGGGGGAAAAGAGTTAAGGGTTAGAGTATAGGGATTTGCCTTGGTCAAACCCCAATTTGGTAATCAAACCCTAGATAAAGAAATGAAATAAAGAGAGAATGATGAATGAATAACATGTAATGTCACAAAATCACCAAACCCTTGATGTTGAAATCTAAAGATATGCAATGAAGTGCTCCAAAGAATGACTTGATAATGCTTAGAAATGCTTGCGAATGATTAAGTAAATGGGTTGCTTGATTGTGGGATGAATTAGGTGTAAAATTAGAGTAAAAACCCTTTATTTATACTTGATTTTCCAATAGTTCCCAAAGATAACACATCATAGGCCAACCTTAAGGTTAAGAGAATAAAATCCTGCCAGAATTTTGAAATTATTTTGATTTTTGTGCCTAGTGGGAAGAAGTCACCCTAGGTGGCGACTTAGTCCCATTAGCAAATATTTATTGGTTATTGGGAATTAAAGTGCATTTAATAATGTTTAACAAGAATATTCTCAAAAATACACTTAAGTATGGTAGAAAAGTGCATTAAGGGGTCATTAAAACATAAGAAATGGTTGAATTAGTGATGACAAGTCTCGAAAAGCATGAGAGTTTGTTATAAATATTTACAACATTTTGAAATAAGATTTGGTAAGTGATAAAAATAGGTTATTTAAGTGAATTATAATGAAAGGGTCCTAAAAAAATTTGAAAGTGGGTTCCAACACTTCACAAAAAATTTAAAAGACATCCTAGAATTCTTAATGATTCTCAAGGGTCCAAGACCTAATGTGAATGTGTTGAACACATTACAACATTAAATCTAGCTAAAATCAAGCCAAATTCCATGAGAGAGACTTAAGTGAGCGTAAAATTGTCCAACTCTACAATTTTTGGTGACACATTAAGCCCCCACTTTAGTGAGAGGATGAACTTGCTTCAAACTCACACTAAAGTAGCCTAGTATGCACATTGAGAGTGATCCAAATGCACTCATGCTTGGTAATATGAGACAACAATAATTGAGAGGGATGATCAAGCCCCCATGATCAAGATCCCATGGAAAAAAAAATATAAACACAAAGGAACACACATAAAAATGATGGAAATGAATGAAAGAGAGAAATTGAAAGAAAGGAAGAAGGCCGGATCAAGCTTTGATCATTTTTCTAGCCCATTTTGGATCAGATCTAGGTTATTTGTTCGAAAAAGAAATGTATAATCACTCTGAGGTGACAAAACTGGTTGTTCACTGGGTGAGAAGGCCTAAAAGGTGAGAAACATACACTCATGGCTGGCATGCACTCACACACACATAGGTGGCTAAGGGGAAAGTTCATGCCTTGAATGGGATTCCTACTCAACCATACCAAAGTTATACCTCTTGATAACTTTAATAAGGTACCATAAAATAAAATAAAATTTTGTACTTCATGAGATAAGCAAAGCTTCGTATGCTTAGAACTCATGAAAAAATGTGATGGCACTACATGCATGCAAGCTGGCCATATGAAAAATGCAACATGCCGAGGAATGTTCAAAGGAGTTTGCTTAGTTCATGCAAGGTCTTTAACTTAGGGAACATTGTGTCTAATGTATCCAAGAGAGGACCAAATAAATAATAGAAAATTTACAACTTAGGGGATACAATGCCTCACACCAAGCCACCAAGAGGAATGTAATATGCTAAGATAGATCACGCTCATGAAGGACATCACACCCAGTATCATCCACAAAGTGACAAAACACATCTTATGAACTAACAAGGATATACTAAGAACCAAGAAAAGGAAAAATGTAAAAGAATAATTTCAATGCATGTCGCCACTTTAAAGGAATTCATACACACCATTCTATGAGAAATTACTTTAAAGTAGCAAATGAAAAATGAAAACAAGAAAGAAGACATGAGAGCCAACTTGGAAAACCCCTATGCCAAGTCATACGTTCCCGATTAAGGCTACGTCATGTGAGAGAAAGGAAAAAGAAAAAGAAAGGGGTTGCCCCCAAACACCAAACACATAAGGGATCTCTGGATTTTGGGTCAGTATGTTCTTTTTTACAATGTTGTTTAAGGAGCTTGGAACTATCATCATTCCCTGAATACATAAAATTGGAAGAATGACACAGAGAGAAAAAATAATGAAAAAGAAAGATCCATTTGGGTCAATATGGAAGAGACATGGATCCCTTGATGCTTTGCATCATCCCCAAAAGGAAAATGCTAGTAAAAAGAAAAGGAAAAGGAAAAAAAAATGAAAAATATTTTGGGTCAATATGAGAGAGACATTTTGGTCTTAATACCTTGTGTCATCCCCAAAAGGAGAACACACGAAAAAGACAAAAAAGAGGAAAATAAAAATAAAAGGGATTATTTTGGGTCATTGAGGTCTCAATGCCTTGCTTATCCCCAAAAGGAAAACACGAGAAAAATCAAAAGGAAAATAAATGGAAAAGGGGTCCTTTTGGGTCAACATGGAAGAGACATAGGGTGTCTCAATGCTTTGCGTCATCCCCAAAATGAAAACACAAGAAAAATACAAAAGAAAAAGGAAAAAGCAATGTACGACATATAGAAGAATGAAGATAAATATAAAATAATGTCACTGAGAGAGGAGAACATCAAACAAAACATCACGGGGGAGAACATTACACACATACACACACAAAATAAAAAGAAAAATAAATTTCAAAAGACTACTAAGGCAAATGCATGTCAACCATCAAACAAGTCATCTGCCTGTCATGTTTGTGATGTGTTGAGGGTAGACAACTAGCCAAAGGGACAAACTATGCAAGTCCCAAACTAGGGGAAGTAATAGGTTCTACACTTGTTGTAGGAGATTTGTCATTTAAGCTCATGGAAGAGGAAAATAATGTATTTAGATCATTATCCACCTCTTCATCTATTTTAGTGATCTCATCATCATCATCTAGATTAATCACAATAGGAGGAAAAATTGTAATGTCTAATGAAGGGTGTATCATGAGTTGTGGTAGTTGTATTACATCATTTTTTGTGATTGGGGAGGAAGGTCATCATGTATTGCTTCTGTCAAGTGTGGATTTTTATTTTCTTTATTTTCTTCATTTTGTAACTTGTGAGCAAGGGCACGATGTCTATGCCTATGCTCCCTAGCTCCTCTATTACTTTTTTTTTTATTGTCAAGTTGTTCTTGTGAAGGAGTGGGTTGATAAACCATTGGTTGCTTGTCTTCCCTAAGAGGAGGAAAAAAAGAAACAATGGAAGGTTGTTCATCCACTTTCTCCTTTTCTTTATAAACTTTTTATATATGAGGAGGAAAGACGGGGTTTTTATCATTATTGCATGGTTGTTTAGATGATGTGGGGGAATTTTCATATGTTGGTTGAGTTTTATGGGTTGGTTCTTCTTCAGGTTGAAGCATTGTTTCATCTAGGATAGGAGGGTTGGAAGTGGATGGGGACATGTTCCAGAGGGACAATTTGGAAATTTTCTTTGCTTTAAACTTTTGGTAAGTAATGAAAAATAATTCTTTGCGAGGTGTGATAGGTTCCATAGGTTCGGGCCAAAAGGCTTCTAAGGAGAAGTTTCCTATAGAAGAAAAATGGTTAAAGCCACTATGGTGAATTGTGAATATGTCATTGTCAAGTGGAAACTTTAAACATTTGTGTATGATTGAAGAACAACTTTCATTGAGCAAAGCCATGGATGGCCTAACTACAAATGAAATTGATCTAACTATGGAATGATGGAAAATGTAGCATCCACTATTTTAGGTCCTATCTGTAATGGAAAGATGATTGATCCTATCATAGGGTAAGCAAAGAGATTTTGTGTTTTGATCCATGCTCTTGGTTTATCATAATCATCTTGATACAGGTCATGCAACACCATAAATTCCTTAGTGATCACATTCTCTCCATAGGCAATATCTATGAGTATCCCATTGGTGGGCTTATCATAAGTACGGCCAGCTATGTAAAGAGGACAATTGAGAAGATTTGGAAGTATGTCCTTAGAAGAAAAAGTAATATCAAGAGATTTCTTACATTGGCCCTTATGAGGGATAACGTCTATCACACCTACCATTTAAGTCATATGATTAATAATAGTGGTATGTGGAATAGGATTAGGATGTTCAATATCTATATGAAAATTCATCACATCATTGTTTTGAGTTTCACTGACTTTGAAAAATGACACATTATGTTTGGGAATGGGATCGGTAAAAATTTGCAAATTTTGATTAGGTTGGGCAATAGACGCATTTCCTTGAACATTAACATTTGAAATGGATAGATGGCCAAAATCAATGAGGTCTTGCACAAGGTGTTTAAGAGGCTTACAATTTTTTGTGTCATGCCCATTTTGTCTATGGTAATGGAAATAAGTGTTGGGTTTAAAGTTTGGAGATAAAGGCTTAGTAGGATCGAGTGGTTTAATAGTAGGCAAAGTAATCATTTGTTGCTACAAAGGTTGGGGCATGGTGTTATGAAGAGTGTCTGGTAAAGGTGTAAATTATCATTTTGGATCTCACTAATTATAAGGTATCGCGGCTTTAACAACTGCTACTTGGTTGTTGATGGGGGTTCAATTGTAAAAATCCTTTGTTTTGTTTTTGAAATGGTTGTGAATTGTTTAAAATGCCATGTTTAGATTTTTCAGTTCGGTTAGAAGTGGACTTTGCATGATGACTACTAATTGAATTGTGATAGTCGCAAAGGGTGGTACACTAGTGCATAAAGGAGGTAAATTTCATCATTGTGAGTTTATCCTGAAGTTGAGTTTGCAAGTTTTCAATAAAAAATATTTTGAAGATGTGCATCAAGAATCTGTGTTGGAGCCATATGCACTTGAAAATGATTTATAAAGGCATCAAATTGTTCATTAAATGAACAAATTGAATTGTTTGGTAAGGATGAAAACCACTCTAAGGCAATGTCTTTTAAAGTCCTAGGAAACAATTTGGCTAACAGTTTATCATCAAGGACAAAGTCACTACATAAGGTTGTGTAAGCATTAACATGATTAGAAGGATTTCCCTTCCCTCCATATTTCTCAAATCTTGACATCTCTATTCCTTGTGGCATCGGTGTTCATAATATTTCTAGACATAGTGGGTTGCTATGAACATAATAGGTAGGTGGTCCATTCTAGTTTTGGTTGATGGTGGATATTTGATTTTGCATGGAGGAGATGATTTGGAAAAGTTATGTGATGAGAGGGTCAGTGTAAGTGGTATGAGGTGGAAGGTGTAAGTGGTATGAGGTGGAAGGGAAAGTGGTGATGGAGTGTATGTGGTGGTAGGGAAAGTGAATGGAATGCTAATAGATGGTATAGTGGAAGAGGAGAGAACATGAGATGCCACATAAGAATTAGGAATGCTAGTAGGAATAGTCAAGGAAGGAAAAATGTTACTTATAGATTGTATGACCATTGCAACTTGGGGAGTGGTGTAGGTAGGTATGGATGCTATGGTTGAAGGAGAAAGAGTGGTAGGTCCTCCTTGACTAACCACAATGTTTGCTGATTGAGATGTAATAAAGGTAGAAGGTACATGTTTGTGGTATATCTCAATAATTTGTTTCATAAGGTTTAGGCCTTCTTCACTTTCAATCAAACAATGGATGTTTTCTGTAGCAAGAATCACAGTGGTTGAAATGTTTTCAAGAAAATAGTTATGTTGAATATGTGTTAAGTCCTCATGAATGCTAATGATTTTGTCTTGCAAAATGTGATCATTTTGTGTGTCAAATTGCATGTTATTGGAAGGAAAAGCATTGCTAAGGGTAGGGTCCATTCCTAGTGTACTAGTTGCAATACTAGGAGTGGAAGCATTTAACAATCTAAGATCCAAAATGAGTGTATTATCATGGGATAACATGAGTCTTGAGATTCTTCTCACTAAGGTATTAGCAATAGTACACCAAACACTTATGAAAAAGTTTATAAATGTGAGTGAAAGTAAATGAAATGTAAACTAAGAGCAATAAAATACTCATAACTACAATTCTAGAAACTGTAACAACAATGCAATAACAAAAAATAGAAATGCAGAAAGTGCTTGGAAAATGCCAAAAATTATAGTGCAAAATGTGCAGAAGGACTAAGTCACCCAGTGTGGCAAATTAGTCCCAATGATGATTTTTCTATGATTTTTCATAAATTTTAAATGCAATTTGATGTTTTTCAGATTTTCAGATGTAGCTACAATATGAAAATGTAGAATTTTGTTGTTTTGTAATGAAATATGATGCAAAAATGCAAGCTATATGAGCTTTTCACTAATGCAATTTAAAAAACCCTTGGATGCAAATTAAACAATGTAACACCTAAAGTAATGTTGATGTAAGTTAAACCTAGGATGCAAATGCACTTGAAATCAGAAAGAAAATGTTCAAAAGTTAGGTTCACCAAAATGTGGACATCGATTTTGGTATCCAAGGGTTCTCTTTAACAATTCTAGGGTTTTTCACCTAAAAAGAGAGAAATGGACCCAAAATGTGTAATTTCTACACACAAAATCAATGCAAGGATGGATGTAATATGCCTAAATATGATGTCTAAATGCAATAAATTGAAAAAGAAAGATGATTATTAATGAAAATCCTAAGAAATCCAAAGTGTTTAAAAGCAAAGTGATGTATGTAAAAACACCTAAGAATGCAAGTAAAAAATGACAGAAATAAACAAGACTGGAGAGGTGCACCTGGAATTTAAAGTGTGATGCAAATAGGTTTTGGAATCCTACATAATTGATTGGAAAAGCTGACTAGGACACTTGTTCCAAGCTGGGCGACAGTCCAATTTTGGGGAAAATCTGTCAGAACAAGAATCTGTCAAATAGGTATCCAAAAATGTAAAAAATAATTTTCAGGCCTAGTAGTGGGACTAATTTTCCATGAATGGCGACTTAGTCCACCTAGGAATCTCAAGAAATCCGAGTCAGGACTCTGTAGCTTTCGGTCTCTACTTCCTTTCCTGACAGGTGTTTAGTTAAGATTTTGCATAAAACTAGTTGAAAGAGATCTCCAAGCTTAAATTAGGGATTTTTTGACTTTGATGACTTTGATGGATTGAAAACACCTTTTTAACACCAAACTCTTTGACAAATATGCATACAAGACCTACAAACACACATGCAAAGAGGGGGAAAAGGGTTAAGATTTAGAGTATAGGGGTTTTCCTTGGCCAAACCCCAATTTGGTAATCAAACCCTAGATAAAGAAATGAAATAAAGAGAGAATAATGAATTGAATAACATGTAATGATACAAAATCACCAAACCCTTGATGTTGAAATCTGAAGAGATGCAATGAAGTGCTCCAATGGATGACTTGATAATGATTAGAAATGCTTTAGAATGATTAAGTAAATGGATTACTTGATTGTTGGATGAATTAGGTGTAAAATGAGAGGAAAAACCCTTTATTTATACTTGATTTTCCAAAAATTCTTGAAAATAACACATCACAGGCTGACGTTAAGGTTAAGAGAATAAAATTTGCCAGAATTTTGAAATTATTTTTATTTTTGTGCCCAGTGGAACTAAGTCGCCCCAGGTGGAACTTAGTCCCACCAAGGAAATTTTACTAGGTATCAGGAATTAACGTGCATTTAATAATGTTTAATATGAATATTCTAAAAAATACACTTAAGTATGGCTAGAAAGTGCGTTAAGGGGTCATTAAAACATAAGAAAGGGTTGAATTAGTGACAACAAGTCTACAAAAGTGTGAGAGTTTGTTGCAACTCTTTACAACACTTTGAAATAAGACTTGGTAAGTGATAAAATGTGTTATTTAAGTGAATTATAATGAAAGGGTCCTAGAAAAGTGTGAAAGTGGGTTACAACACTTCACAACACTTTTACAAGACAACCTAGAATTCTTAATGATTCTCAAGCGTCCAAGACCTAATGTGAATGTGTTGACCATATTACAACATTAAATCTAGGAAAAATCAAGCCAGAGTCCATGAGAGAGACTGAAGTGAGTGTAGAAATGTCCAACTATACATTTTTTGGTGATACAGGTGAAAAGGAGGGTGCACTAATGGTACCGCTCTTCTACCACAAACACTCAATAATTTACAACAAGGAAGATATAAGAGGGGAATTTTTCAACTTTTAGGGGTTCACCACCAAGAAAATGAAAGCTAAATGGAAAAGAAAAATGAACATTCAACTCACAAAATCTAACAATGCAAGCTAAATGGAAGATGCAAATAATTAAATTATGCAACAAGGATTTAGGATATATGTACTTGGGAAGTTTGGAGATGTTGTGAGGATTCTAGAAATGCAAAGAGGCTACCAAAATATGCTAGGGAGGACTAAGATTCCCTTATTGGTGTCTTATTCCCACTACTGTTTTTCAAGGTAGATGTAGAAACTTTGGATGTCGGAACTGGATCTAGAAGAATTTCTGAAAAATAGCCTTAGGAGGACTAAGATGCCCTTATTGTCATCTTATTCTAGTAAATAATTTCTAAAATATCTTAATGTGGTCTTGAGGTTCAAGGTTAACACTTCCATATTGTCTAATATCAGGTTATGAAACCTTCAGATTTGGCTTGTAGGTGAGTTTTTGTGAAGATGAAAACTTTGTCATGCAACTTTGTAACTTTGCAACTTTTCACTTCAAATTATCTTCAAATTTTCAACTTAGATCTACAATCACAAATATGAAAGAAAGGAAAAACTTGTTTGTTAGTGAATGGGGATTTTTCTTGGTCAAACCTCTTGTTGGTAATTAAACCTTGAAATGAAATAGAATAATGAAGGGAAATGGTGAATGAACAACATGCAATGCCACAACTCACCAAACCCTTGTAAAATCTGCAAACTTTGTGTTGAATGGTTATAATGGATATGGTTCTTGAACCAAAATATGATTGATAGATATGAACTTGAATTACTTTCTTGAATCAAAACCCTACATCACAAATGTTTGCACAACAACACACATGATGCAAGAAGATATTTGAAATGATGCTTGAATCTTGATGATGGTTCCAAATGCTTGATGAATCACTCTTGAATGCTAGAATGCTTGAATGCTTGGATGCTTAGATTGCTTGTTAGGAGAAAATGAGAGAAGGAACCTTATATTTATACTTATTTATGCTTAATATCCAAAAATTACATCACACCAAGCTGACATATGAATTCATTAAATAAAAGAGGCTAAATCTTGCAAGAATTTGAAATTAAATCCTAAAAATAACTCAAGGGGTACTAAGACACTCTAGGTGGCGTCTTAGTCCAAAGTCATGAAACTTGGGGCATAGACACCAAAAAGGGGCTCAATTAAGATGCCTCAAAATCAAGGTCCAGAGACCTTTGGGGGAAAAAGACGCCCTAGGTATTTTAGTCCTAACCCAAAAATCAGGGACACTATGATGAAATCATTAAAATATCATTTATGCATTGGAGAATGTCAGGATTAGCCAGAAAAAGATATAATTCATAGGGATTTTGGATGCAAAATAGGACTAATTAAGCCATAAATAAGCATAAATAAAGAAAAGTGGGCCCAAACAAGTGTGAAAATGCAAGGGTATGTATTTTGCTACACTACACAAACATTGTTGGCATCAATGACAAAATACCTGAAGGGCACATTCTTCATTCTTCCAACATAATCTTGGGGTTATTTCCTTTCAAGACTGACAGAGAGCACATGTGGAAGCTGTCAATAATCATCACCATCCAAATATGCATATGATTGAATTTTAATATCATTTATTGTTACACTCTAAGATGTGATTTTCCACATATGAGTTTTACTTGAAATCAATGATATTAAGTTAACTATGCACTCCAAAACTCATAGCGAGCATGGGTATTTTAAGGTCTTTCTACATTAGTGTGAAGAATTATGGATACTCTCATCAACATTGTGAGCACCCACAAATAGATGTCCTTTTGAGGCATAATTACGAAGCTTCAATTGAATAAAATCATGTTGGAACTAGATTTTATGCTAATTAGAGTGGTCAAACTCATCCTTGGCCAAGAATTCCTTGTATTAGAAGAATGGTATATATTTGATTAAGATATATCCTCACATTTCATGGCAGCACTACTAGACTTGCACTCTCCAAAAATATAGGTGGTGGAAATGAAATGCAATATTTTTATACTAAGATTTTAGGTGGGTTGGAAGCAGTGGTGGATGTTGCCTCCTTTGGCCTAGGTATTCCCAAGCCTCATGACTTGGAGTTCCTTCTAGTGCTGAGAGAGGAAGTAACCTTCTTCCCCTTCATTCCAGATATGAAAGGAGAGGTTCTACATGAACATAAAGAGCAGACAATAGTGGCAGTAAGATTCCTAAGAAAAATGTTGCATGTTGAGGCTAGTCTAAGACTTTGAATAGGTTAAAAAATTTATCAATTCACTACTGAATTTGACTCCATTTTTTGACAAACATTCATCGGTCATTCAACAAACATTTGTCAGAAAATTGACGAATTGACGAAAAAAATTTCATTGCTATTTTTTTGTCGAAATTATAATGATGAATTAAACATCAAAATAATGACACAGATTCATCAATCATCGGAATCATAAAATGACTCAGATGTTTGTCAGAATATCGACGAAAACTTCGTGTATCCAATGACGAATTACAACCAAAATGCAATTGCAATGGCTCTTCCGAAGTGTCGAAACAACACCAGAAGTTCATCGCCATTTTGAGGAAATGGGAAAGGAGTTATAAGAAGTCTTCATCACAACTAAGCAACTTCGTTGGACCTTTTATTTGATTCATCGGTGGCCTTCGTCAAAATTGCGACGAAATGGGCAAGGAGTTACGACGAAGGCTTCGTTGCAGCTACGTAACTTCGTTAGACCTTTTTTGTGATTCATGTATGGTATTCAATGAAATTGCGATGAAATGGGCAAGGAGTTATGACAAAGCCTTTGTCACAGCTATAGCAACTTCGTCGGACCTTTCTGGTGATTCATTGGCGGGTTTCATCAAAATTGTGATGTAACAATGCAATTTTTTTTTAAAAATATTTGTTGAAATGTACCATCATGGAGACTCTTGGCGATGACCACTAAAGCCTACCCATCGGTGAGAGATCAATCATTGGTATAGGATAGAAAACTCACTCTGATAGTCCATGTCAGGCTGATGACTTCTGTCGGAAAGACAGATCCAATGTCACACCGATCTTACCTCACTAGGAGATTTGAACACTGCTAGTTATCAGCAAGACATTTTGAGGGTCTCATTGATTAAACAAGTGTCTAAGAGTAAGTAAACAAATGGAACCTATTAATTTTCTTATTTTTGGGTTCTTTAAATCATAGAATAGATACCATCTTCTTGTGTATAATGTACTTATATTCAGATTTGAATTCGAGACCAATTGTCATTGCACATTCCATTTTACTTGCACAGAGTATTCTATAAGCAATATATTGATAATTCCAAATGATTTATGGTGTTGTACAACTCTACCTATCATCACAGTTCTATTTTTCCCCTTGACAGAATCCTGCAAAGACAAGTTTACAATACCAAGTCAAATAATATGAAAAAGACTTACTTCCATAAAAATTAAATGATTATTCTCACAATGGCAATTGTCTAATTACAAAAACAATTCCATGAAAGGTTATCCATGCTTCATAAGAGATGACTAATCATCCATATAGACTGCAAGATGCATAGAAAAATAATTACACTTGAGAAAAACCAAGGGCTAACAAGGGAAGGAGGTAAGAAATGTCTGGATTGAAGATAAAATGTGTAGGGAAAATGCTGAGCAGTGTCAAGAGAATAGAGGTTGTAGAACATATTCTTTACCTAATCAAGCTCTTGAAAAACTTAAACAAAATTAAAATACTAACTCATACATGAGACATGTAATGAACTTCCAATATATGCTATCTTTTTCATTAATGTAGAGGTAGGTAAAGGAGAAATAATTATAATTGTAACAATATTCATAGTCTAGTAAATTATTTTCGTAATTTGTGTTCAATGGACCTTAGTTTTATCATTATAATTCCCATATAATACCATATTTTAATCCAAGTTTCAACTATCTCAGATCTAAAGAAGCACCTTCAATTAACCATTTAAAGTACTATAAAATAAGGTAAGACTTTTACTTGAGAAATATTGGGTACACTTGTAGGATTAAAGTTCTCGCAATCATCCGAATTTATTGAAACACAGACACAACCTACAACATATGAAGTAATGGATGACTACAAGCTAGTGAAATGGTCCTTAAGATGTGACTGGTTTGCAAATTGATTTGTAGAAAATAAGGTTACAAATAGATCTACATGAAAAACCATGAGGACAATCTACTGTAATCATCAAAATAGATGAAAAGTGCAAAGGAAAGAGTCAAGCTACATCT
The DNA here is from genome assembly GCA_007258455.2 of Sequoia sempervirens. Classification (NCBI taxonomy): domain Eukaryota; kingdom Viridiplantae; phylum Streptophyta; class Pinopsida; order Cupressales; family Cupressaceae; genus Sequoia; species Sequoia sempervirens. The sequence continues at coordinate 157,384,813 of VDFB02105785.1, read as the reverse complement.
CTAGAGCCTAAAAAAAACACATGAAAGAAACATAAAATAAAGAACAAACTAGTTTTTGGATGAATACAAAATGGTGCCTTTAGCAAGTGATTCATATGCTTTCACACCTGACACCGGACATTAAGAAGATTTTAGTCTTCCTCTATGAAATTAACTACTTATAGAATAAACCCAGAAACCAATATTATATACCTCCATGTCTAGCCGAGGGTAGGTATAAGAGAAAAAAATTCCTCAATGCAATGCTGAAAAATATCAATGTGTGTGTAGGTTTGTATTACTCAAAATATCATTTCACTACCTAAGGAAAAATACCAAAGTGATGATGTTTTAAATTTCAATCTTCACATAGGCTCCCTTATTGCTACACATGCATATACAAGCATTATTCGAGCTCTAAACTATTCAAATATTAAGGATTTAATTTTCTATAAGATGGAAAGTTATTGTTTAGACATAATCCATCATCTTTTACATATCTTTATTCACTCCTAGCGCTTCTGATAAATTTGTGTAAATGAGACAGAAATGTGAATCTTTTATGATAAAAGAAAATTCTTAAAAGGAGGGGGGAGAGAGAAAAGGTTAGGAGGCAAGAGAATGCTTGAATGTATAGCAAAGTATAATATTTTGATCATTATAACAATGAAACGAATCTTAAGTTTGAAGCATTAATATCATTTACAACATTTATGATCAAGAATGAATGTAAGTAGAGAAACTTTTGCATACCTGCAAATGGTACAAAATTTCATGGTTAACTGGAAGCCTCCCATCAACAACAAGATACAAATATTTGTGTATCTATCTAAATTCAGCCTCTAAACCCTTCAGAGCTGTCAATTTTCCACTAACCTGTTATGCACAAAAGTCAAATTTTAGAGTTATGTCACCACTAAAAATAGAAGAAACAGAGATTTGAAACCAAATCCACACACAACACAATGTGGTATTCATACAAAGCCATACAAACAAACTAAACTCTGAACATTGGAATGGAAACAACTTCAAAATATGATGTAGAGCATGGATTCAGGGTATAAAGAATCATTTTTCTGCCACCATAGTGAAAAGTTAGCACTTTCTTTCATCTTTGCATATTGGTTTGATGCTTCAAATGATGCATTTCTTATATTGAAAAGTGTATTACCTTATTGAGCTTCTCTTTGTTTCGAGAATAGTTTAATATTCTCTACTTAACAGGGCCAACCACGTGATGGTGGAAGCTCATTTGGCCTCTCACCCCCCCCCCTCTCACATCACTCTCAATTCCCCATACCCAATCAGATAACATTAATAATTCATTCATCCATTAATAACATATAACATTCATTCATTCATCCATTAATAACATAAAATATTCATTCATCCATTAATAACATATAACATTCATTCATTAACATATAACATTCATTAATTAACATATTCACATTCATTTATTAACATATAATATTCATTCTTTCAATTTTTTACATATTATCAAAAATATGGTTGTCATGATATGATTACAATCACTTTTTTTTCTTTTTTCTTTTTTAAAGCTAAAAAAATCTTAAGTGGAGTATCATTTTCTAAATCATCTATCCCCCTTAGTTGTTTTTCCCTCTACTCGTGATCTTAATGTACACCTAGTCATATGCTCATGAAGTGGACGCCACTACAAGGGGGGTCTACTACAATAACAAAGAAATGTTAAACTGATATGTTTTATTATTATTGTTACAAGTATTTCATTAATTAAAAGAACATTAGAATGGTTGTCTTTACCTAATGGGTCCACATCATGTTACTGAACTTCTATTATAGACTCATGCTCAACATGTTGAACACCCTCTAAATCCTAATCTACAGTTGAAACACAAAAGGTTACATTAATTAATACACCAATTGAAATTAAATATGTTTAAAAGAGCATGAGAGTCGACCTCTTTACCTGATGGGGCCACATCATGTTCCTGATCTTCTCTAGCTTGATCATGCTCAACACGTTGATCATGCTCTACATGCTTCTAAAGTTGAAACATGAAAGGTTACATTAATTAATACACCAATTGCAATTAAATATGTTTAAAAGAAATTTAGAGTGGTCCTCTTTATTTGATGGGGCCACATCATGTTCCCGATCTTCTCTAACTTGATCATGCTCAACATGTTGATCACGCTCTACATGCTCTAAAGTACTAGGATGCACACCATGACCTTCATCTGCAGGTTGTGCTCCACCCTCACCAAGCTGCATTCCAATGTCATGTGCAATATTATCATTGCTTGAATGTTTAAAAAAAATAGGCATGTAATTACTTTATGGTGGAAATTAATATTGGATAGATTGCACAAGTATTCAATTTGAAATAAAATTTATTGAGTTTATTTACCTGCGTGTTGGATGCAGTGGAAGATTGTGTTTTCCCAGTCAATACTCTTTGGCGTTCAGCCATGGATCCATAGCCTTGCTGGAAGGAAATCTTTAGGTCATCTTCTGTGGGAACTCTGGTGAATTTAGAGCCCTACATTTTTGCATAAGATCATGAATTTTTCTTCTATTGCGTGATAAAACCAAAATTGGTTTCAATTTATTATTTGGATACAATATTTCATTTATTGATACTTACAATTCGTGCGACTAATTTCATATAACCACCAGAGCCAAGTTTGTGTTGCCCATGTTTTTCTAGTCTTGTCTTTGTTGCCTTTGATGTGTCGGGTAGCCTATGAAAAGTTTGAAATACGTTAGATTATGTAAAAATAAAGAGTAATTAGTATATAATTACATTGTTGATAGTATCACATACCTTCCTTGGCTCGGTGATGTCTTTTATTTTTTCTTTTCAGCCTTCTCCTATCCATTTGACACCAGGTCCTTCCACTCCCTCTCCAGAATCATGGGGGGATGCTCGTACTTTTTGTTCTTCTCTAAATGTGACCTATATTGGTCCCTCACATACTTTAGATAGGTACCAACTTTCTTAAGGACCTTGGTTTAGTTGAATGTTTTATCACCGAAGAGCACAACTAAACGGTTAATGAGCTCATCTTTTAAATCTTGATTTTGGGCATTCCACCCTGTACGTATGGTGGGCCCAAAGATCTCCAATGTAATATCACTTAGATGTTTATAAAAAACATCATTTTTTGCAAAATGATCATGGGATCAATAGTCTAAAAAAAGCGATCAATAAGTAAATTTCAATTGGATTATATATAATAGTAATTAAAACATTTTAAAGTACTTGGGAACTTCTCTATCTTTATGGGAACGAAATCCTCGGTCACAACAAATGTTCTCATACTAGTAATACGGGAAGATCTAGGAAATGCTACTAAAATATCATCAGTACTAGTGGCCTTTGCATCCCTAGGTATATGTCCTAACACATGTTATGGTATGTGTTCGCTGCCAGAGGGTGCACTAATGGATGCCTGCATGGTATGTGTTGCTGAAATTTCGGATGACAATATAGGCATGGATGATGGGGTCAGATGTGATGTATGCATGGGAAGATCAGGATGGAAACTTGTACCAACCCCTACTCCTTGGGCAGGACTTGCAGTACCCTAGTCATGGCCAAGACCATCATGAGGATGCAAAAAATCCTGTAAAAACAACACATATTTTAGTTCATGACATAAAAAAATACAAAATATAAAACCATGAATGAACTTATGTTATAATTAAAGACCTCATGACAACTTACTTGAAAATTTTGTGATCTCTCAGTTAATATTTTAACCCTCTTTCTTATCTCATCTGTTTCAGGCACTATGAATAACAACTTAAGGATTTCTTCATTGCAATTTTTTTGGGTCTTCCTTATCATATCGAGAGGGTTTGTTGAATAAGCGATGTCATCATCACATAATATTGACTACACCTCCCTATGGATACTCTCATCTACTGCTGGTGCCTTTCCACGATCAGTCGACTGCAACAAGAATATTGAAAACATTATCAAAATTAACCCAATAAACTTATCAAAACAACATAATAATAAAAAAATTTGCTCATATCTAATTTGTACAATTACAATGAGGTAAACCTGTCAGGTAGAAGCACCTGAAGATAAACTAGGATCTATGCTCTGGGCCGGAGCCTTCTGCGCATGATCAATGTCCCACTGTGACAAAAAATAAATATAAAAAAATATTATGGAAATGAAACCAATAGACTTATGAAAAAAAACATAAGAATAAAATGGTATATTGGAGTCATTAATTGGAGGTTGGATAAAATGGTACATAGTATGTACCACCCCCATAGTAACCGTGTCTGTAACTAAGTGATTCAAATTGTAATCAATTAGCAACTTTTCCCCTATAGTTATTGATTTTATCGCACATACGGATACATGGTTTCCCTCGCACGCCTCGAATATGTAATTGGGTTGCTTATTTGTTGACCTAGGTCATGTACTATTTATAAACCCTGCAATATTCCCTTTATGCTTTTGGCCTTCCATCAATGTACATAGCCACTACTTTATTTTGATCCTTATCTTTTAGCTATATATAATTTTCTGACAGTTCATACCTACACATACTTCATGTATATCAAGCTAGTTGCATCCAATATTTATAACTGTAATAGGGTCTGACATACTCCATCAATTTAGTAACTTTTTCATAACAAACCTTTATGTCATCCATGCAAAATAGGCCCAAACCATGTAATGACGATGGTGCTATGTGATATATCCTCTCGTTGACACAAAAAATTAGTGTTTATTGGAGGAAGTTCCTTGGGTACCCATTGTTTCCATAGATGTTTGTACCTCAAGGGAACCTCAACGTTGTCTATGCTCTCATCATCATAAGAACATGACCCCCTTTAGCAAGAAAAAATTCCATGTGTTTACAAAATTTTCTTCTAATCTTTTGACCTCTAGTTGATCTCCCTCTTTTATACATATGACATGTCTCACTTTCCTCTTCTCTTTCTGAATTTCCCTCACTCGAGGAAGACAGATCTAAAAAATACCTATTTGGTGGTACTTGCACTCATAAGGATGTTGGATGAAGTTCTTTCATGGTGATGTGATCCTAAGGTGACATTATGATTAATCTATCATTTCATCGCTATAATTTCATAGGTTATAAGGTAATCAAGTCTTGATAGATTGCAAATTATTGTTACTACCATCCAAATGTGTCCATCACAAAACAAATCTACTTAACATTTTAACTCCCAAACTTTGTAACAAGTGTTAAATGTGAATATGGTACACTAGTTACACAACCAAGGGCTCAAATGTATTCTCTAATTGTAATCAAAGGACTTTTTCTCTTCATTCAAGTAAATAAACTTGAAGGGAAACACCACCGAGTGGTTTATTGGACACCTACATGACTAAAAATAGCAGCAAATTTATATTTAATTTCCATATGTCTAGGTGGTTAATGGGGAGGGAGTGTGTACTAGGCCTGGTTAAGTCATCATAAGTTTATGCTTTTTCAATATTTTTTTTAAGTCTTCTTAAATATTCCTATGTCTAATTGCTAGGATACTTTTGGTATGTTTTAAGGTAGGATGATTGATGAAAGAGCCCAAAGAGCCTTTCTCCATGGTATCTAGGTACACATAGCAATAGTCTTCTCTTATACAGTTGGACATGATTTAAAGAACTTAGCTAGGAATTATTCATTTAACCTTAGGTTTTCTCATAATGCCATCATTGGAAAAGTATGAGCAAATTATTCTATTATGAATAATTGGTCTATGTGCCTCTAGTAATCACTATAAATGTTTGTAAGGATAAAATGACTAATTGCATTAGGTAGGAGAGAATCAACTTTGAGTTCTTCAAATATTATATTCCTCTATTCATAATTTTGAAGGGTTGTGTGTGGAGGAGGTTATCACTACCACAAAGGCAGGAGACCTTTCCTTGTATTCTTTTATAATTTTCATTATTCTTATTTATTTTACACTTACATTTACAAATACACATACATATGCATTTACTGTTTTCATTTATTTCTCATGTAGTTTAATAGTTTGATCAATTTCATATTATATGTGTTGAAGACTTTAGAATTTGAATTACATTAATTTATGGATATGTTCTATCTATAACACTGCAAAACCATATGCTCTTTGCATTTACACTTGCATTTAGAAATACACATTTATATATATAGATATAGTTTTCTTTAATGATATGTTGCATTTATTGTTCTAGGAGAGCATCCAATAATTGCATTTGCATTTACATTTAAAAATACATATACATACATACATACATAGATACATATATATGTGTGTGTGTGTGTGTGTATCATTTATATTCAATTTTTAGAAACCACCCATTAGGTCTGCACATGGATAAAAATTCATAAAATCAGATCTCCCATACATATTTTGTTGAAACCTAGGCTTGAACCTCTCATTTCACATGTTTTTCTTCACAAAACTATTGAGGACAGCAGCTATACCTTCTTTATTTCTCATCCTACACCCTATTCATGCATCCTACAATTACAACAATATCCATGGGGCCTCATCCACAAGCTACAGTAATCACAAAAAGTGTAAGAGCCCCTTTATATCATGTTTGGACTACAAAACCCTCAAAAACAGGGTAACTCAGATTATGATTTGTTGGTGAGCTATATGGACAAAATCATTAGCACCGGCTCATTCTTGGAGTCTTTTGAAAGAGAAGAGAATCAGGTGGCAATTAAGTAAAAACCTTATAGTTTCAAGGTGAATGAAGTGATCAATTTTGATTGGCCAACTGATGAAGAGTACCAGGAATGGGTAAATGTATATTTAACTAAGGAAGAGTGAAAAGGAGTAGACTGCTAACGGTTGACAAATCAGCTGTTGCAGTTACAACATATTCTAGTTTTGTTTTTTGGTGATAGTCTAGGCATGGAATTATTGAATTTTTTTGTTGTTGCATCAACCATTCTCAGCGGGCACGATGAACAAGAAGATTCTCTAGGGAGATTGTTGTTGTAACAAATTTTTGGAATATCACAAGGTGGTCCAATTCACTGGTGACACGTGTGCTTTCTTGTCAGATGCTTGTTTGCTCCTTCTTTTTCTATAAGAAGGATTTCAAGGCCAAAAGTATGGGTTAGCAAGTTAGATATTTTTGGTCGAGTCTAGATGAAGTTGCAGAGCAAATTGTAAATTCTAATGGTTTTAGGGAAAATGCAATTTAGGTTTTGATTCATTTTGTAGTAGGTTTTGAATTCATAGGGATTTGATGTTTTATGACAGTACTGGAATTTGAATTGATATGATTAATTCAAACTCATGTCTCTCCATTGTACAAGCATATCTGAATTTTGAATAAAATGATCAAGGGTTGTTTCGTTCATCCTATTGTGGTGTGTATGATTCTTGTTTTAGCTTTAATTCAAGGAATTAATTAAATTACTTGAATGGGATTGTAGGTGGATATGTTTTTTCTAAGGATTTGATAAGTAGTATTGGGTTAGAATACATATTGATGAGATTGTAAACTAATGTTATCAAGGATCTTATATGTTATATGTTAAATCTGTCATAAACCCTTAGATGCTTATAAATTTGACTCCTCCAATGGATATATGACACTGATCTAAGTTGTACTTATTCGTATGGTTCAATATTTGTTTTCCTTTGTGTAGAGCTTGCTACAAATTGCAAATCAATGACTATCTTATACTGTGAAATGTTTTTGTAGTTATCTCATGCTCCAAATAGTTGATATTATTGATAAACATCCAATTCAATTCAGTATTATCCTATTATGTTGAGCTATTAAATGATATTATCTATTGTTGTTAATGTTGTTTATGATGATGGTGCAGAGGTTGTAAACACATTAAGGGATCACCCTCCCAGGTCTTGCAGAGCCCAAAGTGTACGAGGTCTTTCAAATCCTCATCAGTTGGTCTAGGTCCTTTGATTTTCCCTTTATTCGAATTAGAAATTTCATAGGTAGATTAGAAGATCAACCTAATTACCATAAAAACAACCAACACCTTGCATATGTTTGTGGTGGAGGTATTAAAGAATAATTGTATGCCTCTATTTCCATTCATTAGATCTAGCTTAGCCTAGCATATACTTGGGCTAAGTCTAGAATTGCTTCAAACTCATGCAATGAAGGCTATGTGTGATAAAATCCTAGACCTCAACCAAGATGTGGGTAGATTATGGGAGTTTTCCCAAGACATGAGGTTGGTCGATAAAAATGTGAAATACTAAGCTATTTTATTTTTTTTGTCTTATCTTATACCATTTTACAAGAATGGGGGTGCTAATGTACAAGAAGATCTTTGGAAACTAGGCATGAAAATTGAAGGTTAAAGATAATGGGGGTGCCAAAATTATAGTACTCATTGCCCCTTGGTCGTTGATTTTCCCTGAGTGCCCTCAACCTCGTCCTCAGTGCTGGTATTGACCTTTCTACCTCCAAACTCTTCCTTGGCGCTGATATTGACCTTGTTTTCACTCCTCCAAACTCTTTGTCGACGTTGGTATTGACCTTGTTTTAACTCCAAACTCTTCCTCAATGCTGGTATTGACCTTGTTTTCACTCCTCCAAACTCTTCCTCAGCGCTGATATTGACCTTGTTTTCACTCCTCCAAACTCTTCGTCGGCACTGGTATTAACCTTGTTTTAACTCCAAACTCTTCCTCGACGCTAGAATTCACCTTGTTTTCACTAATCCAAACTCTTCCTTGATGCTGGCATTGACCTTGTTTTCACTACTCCAAACTCTTCCTCGGCACTGGCATTGACCATGTTTTCACTACTCCAAACTCTTCCTTTGTGCTAGTATTGACCTTTCACTTCTCCAATTTGATGAGCTACAGCCTGGTTTCATTAGGTTTTACAGTATGTTAATTAAGTTGAAAAATTTGGCACAATTTAGCTAGGTTTTAATATTCTACAATATAGTTAAGTATATATTAGCTATATTTTACATAATAAATAATATAATTATTCAACTTATTATAATTATATATTATATTATTTAACAAAATTATTAAATACATATAAAATTATTATAATTAATAATTAATAATAAGTATATTTTTATAGAATACAAAATATAATTAATATAATATATATTTAATATTTTAGTAATATATATTAATATGAGAGAGAGAAAGTAAATTTTGATTGGTTGTTTCATGTTAACAATCCAAGGATGGTATGCGTCCTTGGGGAGTTATGCTCAAGGTAGCATGCCATTTGATTAAAGATATGATAATTCTCTATTAAGACCTCTTCAATGTACCCATTGC